>OX104066.1:56359740-56852750 GCA_944474145.2 Dicrocoelium dendriticum
CATCCAATGCTTCCAAACACTGAGATTCAGCATCTCGTTGTCCCCAACCTGGAAGACGGACTGGGCGGACTGCCGCCAAACTTGAGGTTGTCTTCTTCATGCTTCTTCGCCACGTCATTGGCTGTCCAACGCGGCACTTTTTCCAATCGCTTCCTGGGAGTGCAAATAGCGCTCGACGTGGAAGGCGAATGGCTGGCATGCGCAGAACGGGCCTGAGCCAACGCATGCGATGTCGGAGAATAACCTCCTGAAGACTGGCACTATTCGCCCCAAGCACGCGTTCCCGCATCTCTGCGTTGCTTACGTGGTGTTGCCACCACACCCTAGCAATCCTTCGTAGATAGCGATTATCAAAGACTGACATCCGCTTTATATCTTCCGAGCGAATAGGCCAAGTCACAGCCGGAAGCATTGTACAGCCTGCCTTTGAGCTTGAGACTGACATCACGACGACGCCATAGGTGTCTTAGTTTGATGAATGCAAGGCGCGTCTTTGCAATCCGTTGTGAGACTTCATCTCCAACACCGCCATCAGCCGTGATGCAACTCTTTAGATAAGTAAAGCAAGGGACTTGCTCCAGAACATGTCCAGCAATGGTGAGCGCCGGTTCAGGCACCTGCCAGTTCTGTAGCAGCGTTTTACATTTTCTCGGAGTGAAGCACAAGCCCTACTTAGACGTCTCCATCGCCAAGCGGTCCAAATCGCTCTGGACGGATTGTGGATCGTCCCACAGCAAGGCGATGTCATCGGCCTAGTCCAAGTCCGTGACTCTGTCTCAAAAAAGGAGCTCAACACCGCAGTCCTGGACACCTTCCAGTGCTCTTTGGAGAACATCTTAGATGGCGAAATTGAAGAGGAAAGGTGAAATAGGGAAACCTTGGCGAAGACCGCTGGTCACAGCAGATGAAGAAGAATGCGTGCAGTAAGCCCTGACTTTGCCCGACGTGTGACTGTAAAGTATTTTCAGGATAGTTACAAACTTGTCGGGCACACCTTTCTTCAGTAAACGGTTCCACAACGCAAATCTATCTACTGAATCAAATGCCGCCCGGATGTCCAAAAACACTACGATTGTTGGCCGCCGGTGGAGGTGACGAAGTTCGAGAACTTGCCGAAGCGTGAAGATTTGGTCGATGCAGCCGAGGCCTGGACGAAATCCGGCTTGTGCTTCTCGGGGAAACTCCTCTCTAGTCGTTGAAAGCCTGCCAAGTAGGACCGATATGAAGAGTTTGAATGCGACAGAGATTAACGAGATTCCACGGTAGTTGCAGCAATCGGCGCGGGAGCCCTTCTTGTGAATCGTAACAATGACCGATTATCCCCATGAGCTCGGAACCTTCTCCTCACTCCAAACTTTCGTGAACAGCGATAGGATTTCGCTGACAAGTACACTCCCGCCATCTATGAATAGAGTCGGTGGTAAGTTATCGGGACCCGGTGCCTTGTGGCGTTTCAAAGATTAGATTACATTTCGAATCTCTGCTTCATTTGAGGGGGGGGGGGACTGTGGAGACAGGTCAAGCATCATACATTGGGGCAGGAGGTGGGGCTGTGTTGGGTGGTTGAATTGAAGAGCGAAATACTCTGCCCAGCGACCAAATCGCTTGTGAACGTTGGTGATTTTCGTGCCGTCTGATTGACAAATCGTCTGGCTGGTAGAGTGGAAATTGCAACCAGTGGCCATGATGATGTAAAATAGACGGCGGAAGTTGCCAGCTGATGCAACGGCTTCCATCTCATCAGCTTGTTTTGACTACCAAGATTCACGATCAGAGCGAAGGCTTGCTTTCAGCTGTTGCGTAATAGAACGGCGGTGTTCGTTGTACTCTGCGCCAGCAGGCACCGCCTGTCGGCGATCCAGCAATTCCGAGGATCTTGCCGAGATCCAGCTTTTGAGAGTGGAGCGAGCAAGGTCACAGCTGGACAAACCGGCCGACAGCAAGGCTTGTTGCGGACTTGACCAGTGTTGATCAACATCTACAGTGTGTGTGAGAGAGAGAGATTTTCACGAAGCCTTTATTGATACTCTTTCTTCACCACTGGGTCCTCCAACTTGTAGGCGTTCAGTCGGGTGTGTTTTGACCTAGGAGAACCACCAAAACGCATGCAAACGGTCGCACACACCAGTGCATAATCAGTATCGACGCATGTTGACCAAAAGGATCGGCAATCACGTACGCTGCCGTGCCACCTGCGACTTATAGCAATGTGGTCAATCTGTGACCAGCGCTGGGTTGATGATGGGGGGCGCCAAATGGCGTACTGGCATTCAGAATGACGAAAGCTGGTGTTGGAGAGGAATAGTTGATGATCAGCACACAAACTGAGCAGTCTCTCTCCATTGTCTGAGCGAACATCATCATATCTATGCGGTCCCCCGAGGTGGCGCTCACAAGGCAGCAGACGACCGACACGCGCGTTGTAGTCACCTGCCAAAACAATGATGTCTGTTTTAGGAGCCCTTAAGAGCAGCTCATGAAGGTTCTGGTAGAACTGGTCTTTGACGGTGTCCGAGCTACAGTCAGTAGACGCGTAGGCAGAGATCACGAAGAGAGCACGCTTTTCGACTCGACGTCTGCTAACTTTACAAGAGCCATGGAGCCTCATCGCACAAACGCGGCTATTGATCGGAATCCAATCAATCAAAGCAGTCTCGGCTCTAGCACTGAGGGCGATTCCAACACCAGCTTGCCCAGATGCGGCAGACTCGGCGTCATCAGAGAGGCGGAGATTGAAACGCGTGTGTGGGGGGGGGGAGCGGTGACACCAGCTGGTAGACCGAGTTTGAGTCCTGAAGTCGTGTTTCATTCAGGCAGTAGATTTCAATTCCAACGGTCTCTAGCGTGCGTGCAAGTCCAGCTTGCTGACCGATCTGCAGTAATGTGCGTACGTTGAAGGCTGCAAGTCTGAACAGCATTTAGGGTTGCACGAGCGAAGATGGGCAACTTTGGGACCGGCAGCTCTCTGTTAAGTACTGTGTGGTTGAGTTGGCATATGTCGCGGGAACAGGCTCATCAGTGTAGGTGAGGTTGATCGCCGTAGAGGAATGAGGCAAAACTGGGTGTGAATGGTACAAGGGAATTGTAGGTAAAATGGTGGCGTGTGCTTGTTCAGTTGACATAGTGATATGAGTGAATAGCATGGTAGCAGCAAAACAGCGGGTGAATGGTTGTGGTTGTAAGTTCGGCTGGCTTGCCGAACAACCTCCTTGTGGTGCCAGCTGGGTGGTTCGGGACAATCCCGTTCCAGCGAATGACTCGGCGGCAGTGTTCCAGGACGTGGTGGGTTTTCGCCTGGCAAGCGTTTTCCCTATAAAAAGCCACATATGTCCGTTTAACAACACTGTGACGTGGCAAATGTGATTCCCCAGTAAATAAAGTCACTGCCACTTGTCTCTGAGTGGCATTGTAATACAAGGGTGTGTTGGGCCCCTGCTACTATACGGTCCTAAAGGCGTATGAACCACTCATTTGGTCACCGGCTCCCAACGGGTTGCGATACCCTTATATCGCCCTGCTGTCGTGTAGGTTAAATCCTTGATCAAAGGTTCGGGGTAGGGCCCCGTAAGACAACCCTCTACTTCGGCCTGGGCAACCAGGTAGTATCACGCCCACTGACGAACCATGGACGAATTTTGTCCCAACTGGGGTTAGGCTAATACCTCTGCTGTTAGCATAGTCTGTGCGACTGCCCTTGTTGTATAGTACCAATATGATCGATTCGCTCCAATTAGCCGGGACGTTCGAATAGGGAGGTCAGTGCTTTGCAGAGGACCTCACCTCCATCCTTAAATAGTGAAGGTGGGAGGGAATCCGAGCCAGCAGCACGAAAACGATTGTGAGCTGTTATCGTGTTTTGAACCCCGGCCTCCGATGGAGGCTCTAAACTAACCGTCCATGACTCGTCCTGCATCACCTGAGTAGGAAGAGGTCCGGGAGCAGGGGGCCAGCTGAACTGATTTTGAAAGTGTTCCGCCCAACGAGCCATACGGCGCTCCTTATTGTGTATCAGTGCACTCGCACTGTCTCTGATTGTCTCACTGAGGCCTGGGTTTCTGGGACCAGTCGTGCGGATTAGCTGGAAAAGCTTGCTGTAATTGAATACTGCTCCTGCCTCCTTCATTTCCTGAGCCCGACTGGTCCACCAGACTTTCTTGCCAGCACGTAGGCTCTGCTTTAGGTCACGCCTAATAGCCCGTCTGGTCACATTGTGTTCAGAGCCAGTCGGGAGGTGTCTTCTAGATTCCAACAGGTTCACCGACCTCTTGGATATTCAGTGACTGGTGAGGTGACGATTGACAGTGCCACAAGCAGATGCTCCGGCATCGTGCATGGCGGCCGAGATCCTATTCCACTGAAGCTCAGTGTCATTAGGACAAGACAGCGAAAGTTCGGTACGCAGTGCGTCTTCATAAGCCTGCCTGACCGATGGCTGAGACAATTTCTCAGCTTAAAACAGTTAGTTCCCTTCAGTAATTTGAACAACGAAATGAGAAGACGAATATTGGCAGATGCTAGCACTTCGTATTATCTCGTCAATACCAATACAATAACAGGGAAATCCTTTTATATGTCTTACAGGGCACAGTTACTCAATCCAGCTCGCGTAAGCCGCCAGCGTCCTCCATAGGCAGACACATCTTGGCGACTCGTCACCGGGTTAATCCCTTATCAGCATTCCGGATTTTGTTACGTCATACTAATGTACGACTTTTACGATTTGCCGAGGCCGTCGCGATAAGCCGAAGTAGACCAGCTTTGTGTGTCCAAAAGCAAGTAGTCGTCAACCTGCGGTTGCCGTGGACCTAATTCCAACAACAATGAACACAACCACAAATTTGATTGGCTTGACTGTGCCATGTAAGAAATATAAAAGGATTTCCCTGTAATTGTATTGGTACTGACAATATTCGTCTTCTCATTTCCTTGTTCAAATTTCGCAGTTGCCAAATGGAGAAGACGCTTGGTGCGCCTTCCGATAAACCTCATGAGGAAACGACAGCATACAAAAGCATGAGCAGAGTCGACACAGGTACTCCAGTACGAGCGGCAATCAAGAATGGAACCACGCCACCTGTAACTTATGGCTATGTGGTCAATTTGAGTCCATCGCTGGCCAGCTACAGGAGGACGCCAAGTGGCACTTCGGTGCCCACTGTGTCTAAAAGCAGTGCTACTAAGAAACAACTAGTGCTCCGCACACAGTTGCAGCAGACGCTCACCGTTGTCAGTCCGTTCGGAGTTAAGCCCACAATTACCACCCAGCTGAGCTTCTGAGGAGCTCAGACGCCCTACTTGTGCGTTCATATCCCCTGCAAGTACTATAATATCTGAACTAGTAGCACTGCGTAGTAGTGCGTTCAGTTCGTCAACCTCTGAACTGCAGTCGGTGGGAGCATAAGCAGAAATCACAAACAAACAGCGGTTTGTATTACTTTGTGAATCCATTTTAGCTGATGTCGTCAAACGGGCTGCACATAAACGGCTGTTCACCGGAATCCAATCAACCAACAATGGCTCAGCCTTGGAGCTTAGAATGATACCTACACCAGCTTGACCCGTCAGTGCTGCATCGGCGTCTCCGGATGCGTGCATCCAAAGACGGGAGGATAGGCCGGGTGCAGTTAATTCAATAACCCCGTTAGGGTCATTGATCCTAGTTTCGGACACACAACACACATCAATACCCAGTGCGTTCAAGGTGTGAGCGAGTGCAGCCTGTTGAGTTGTTTGTCTTAGAGTGCGAACGTTGAATGTCGCCATCGAAACGAGATAGTGTGGGTGCAGTGGGATGGTGGCTGCAGATGGCTCTACTCCAGTAGCACTTCGGTTGCTGTCAATTAAGCTGGGAATCATAGAAGGAAGGTTAGCAATAGGAGTCGGGATGGGAGTAAGAGAAACAGGTGGAAAAGAAAGGAGGCGCCAGCAGTAGCATGTTTTCGATTATCCGCCCTGCTGTATGCAGCAGATAAGGCGACGTTTGATAATCTGCGCGACGGTCGATGTAGGATGAAGTTTATGTTTGGAGAAAATGTCATGGTTGTATGTGGGCTGAGATACTTCCAGGGCGCCAAGAACGCTGTTTCTTTGGACGGGTTCTACTTTTATGGCGTTCTCCTCTCCTTGGTGGACATATAGAAAAGAAAGCACCTTACTGTATGGCAAATCTCATGATGAGTACCCCAACGAAACCACCACCTTTCAGTTAAATGCGAGTGCTCTCCCGATCAGATGAAGTGTTTTATCTGAGTGCGGTCATGCTTATCTATTCGCACTTTGTCGTGTCGTTCGATGCACATACGTGCAAGCCTGTTCACTGAAAACTTACACTTCAAGTGTGGATAGCATTAGACTCCCTGGTACCTTATTGAAGTGCTTGTTGAACTCGAATCTCCTCAGATGGCTCAAGCATGTGGTCCACATGGCCGTCAACCTAGCTACATCGGCGTGTATTGTTTGTTATTGCTGAGTCTAATTGGAGGAAACCCTGAAATGACCAATTTATCGCATGAGGTAAAAATATGAAGAATTACACCGAGGAACTGGCGGTAGCAGCGGCTAGATAGCCTATCGGACACAACATAACCAAGATCAGAGGAGCTCCTGCAATCGTTGCATTATTTCTGTCCCGCAATTATTCATCTGGTGACTTTCCTTTTTGCTTATCCAGTGCGGTTTATTATGATTACGAGTAGCATTTCAGTGAACTAGCTCAACCGAGCTTCAGTGCAAACCACACTGGTTTACGAAATAAACCTAAACTGAATCCGAAGCTTTTGAAAAACTACTATGAAGATATAATAAGCGCATTCGAATAAATCCGATACTTTTACTCACCTCGGAAGCATCGGCTTTTGCCTCTTGTTGGGTCAATACCGCGTTAACCAGATGACGATAGGCCATATATTGCATACTGTGACAAGCTGCACATACTTCCTTGTAAACTTGGTAACCTCGTCTGAGAGACGCGTGATCGAATGCAGATAAAGGGCCCTTATGACTCCATGGCAATGATGGACAGTGCGCCTGTAGGTCTGTGGCAAACACTGGCGATGCCAAATAGGATATACCGACAGCCGTCACACCACCGATCACAAAAACTCGAGCAAATATGGAACGGCCGAGGCTTTTCCAGCGTGAGTACGCCTATCAAAATAAAGAATGACCATGTCAACGATGTGAAGAATTAGAGATAAAAAGGAAGCTGACGAATGGGACAGCGAGAAAAAGTCATGTGGATCTCATCTCTGGCCAGTTAAGTGGAAAATAACAAGCAAATACATTGTTTCACAATAATGATTACGGCCGGGTAGGTAAAGTTGACTGAGTTCCCCTACCTCCCCGTGAAAGTCAATGACGGTAGACCAAAGAATAACTCCGCTTGGGAAGCTCAATGGCCTAGTGATCATAATCTTGGCCGCTAAGCACTATGTGCCGAATTTCACTCCCAGCACAGGCCATCACTACCTGATGAGACCAAACCAGCATGAAACCGTCAGTCGTGGAGTGCAGGGATGGTAGAGAGGAAGATCGAAACCCCCCAATTCCGCAAATATGTTACTGGCGGCATTCATTACTTTTATGAAGCACTCGTGTAAGCAGATCGCGTTGTACAGCAACCAGTTCCAGTGTAATGTGCCATTCGGACTCGGCAGGCGAATGCGCAACATCATCATCAACATTATACACGATAGCTAGAGGTGTAAAACACCTCAGCTACTCTGCCGCAATACATAGAAAAGAAAAGAAATAACAGTTGCATGCCAGCTGAGCTACCAGCAACGGATGGGCACCGATCCAGAAAGCTAGCAGTCGGCTATTAGGCAGCAAGAAAAATTATGATGCAAAATTATATTACCCTACCAAATTAGATCGTGGTTGGAGGGTGAGGCTAAAAGGGACGGGGAGGGATAAAGAAACTCACAGCACAAACGCCACTGAGGTCGGCTCCTAGCCAAGTCAGAAAGTCTATCTAGCCAAACGTGTTCATCGTCTTTCGGACTCCAACCAGGGATCCGTGAAACTCCAACCGAAGCCAGCACCAAAGTGAGGGTTTACATTCCTCTCGACGAAATCATCACTTGGCCATCCTTCCTCTTCTTCCATCCACACCCCTGATGAGCAAACGCAGGTCGCGGGAGTCGGTGGGCTGGCATGCGCAACACGTGGCCCAGCCATCGGAGCCTGGTGCGTAAAATGACGGTCCTAAGTGGTTCTTTTCCTTCTCCTGTGCCGTGAACAAGACGTCGAACACACTCGTTTTTAATTCGGTGTTCCCACCAGATGTGAGGCAAACTGCGAAGGCACCCATGGTCGAACATAACTAGCCTCTTCATGTCCGCCGATCTTATGGGCCAGGTCGGCAACCATACAGTAGGGTCGAACGTACCACTGCAGTGTACACTCTACCCTACAGGGCGAGAGTGATGTCACGCCGCCGCCATAGGTGGCGAAGGTCAGCAAAAGCACTTAGAGCTGTCGTCACACGGCTCGTGATCTCGTCTTCGATCCCCAGAGCGCTGATACAACTTCCCAGGTAGTTGAATTTCTGAACGACTTCTAGCTGATCCCCACCAAGGGTCAGCGTAGGAGGCGATCCCTGCCAATCTCGGAAGAAAACTTTGCACTTCGATGGTGCAAAGCAAACCCCGAAGCGGCTGACAGCCAGCGCTAATCTATCCAGTGCCGCTTGGCACGTCTGGGAGCTGTCAAAGATGAGGGCAATGATGTCTGCATATGCCAAGTCAAGAAGTCGTTCTCCTGGGAGCAGATCCACATCTTCTAAGTCGTGTCCTGTAAACGCGATTTCCATGACTTCATCAATAGCGCAGTTGAAAAGGAAAGGTGACAACGGGCATCCTTGGCTCACACCCCTGGAGATATTGAAGGGCGGCGACAGCTTGTCGTAAGCCCTCACTCTGCCCGTGCTACGCACGTATAATGCTCGGATAATATTAACATATTTCCTGAGTAGACAGTACTTCGATTAACCGAATCGAAGGCACCTTTGATGTCGAGGAACACGACAACGGTGGGCCACCAATATGTGTGGCGGTGCTTCAACAACTGACGCAAACTGAAGATGTGGTCGATGCAGCCACGACCTCGATGAAACCCGGCACAGTCCCCACGAATCTGGCTTTCACGAGCGAGTCAGTCTGTGAAAGATTACAGAGGCAAGTAATTTGGAGGCGAAAGGGATCAGACTGATTCTTCTATGGTTGCCGCATTCCGAACGCGAGCCTCCTTTGAAGATGGGAACAATAACGGAGCGGCTCCAGTTGGTAGGGATAGTTTTCTGCTTCCACAGTTGCACTAGTAACTCGTGTAAATCATCCACAAGAGCAGGGCTCCCGAATTTGAAGAGGGCTGGATTGAGATCATCTGGTCTCGCGGATTTGTTCAACTTCAAAAGTCCGATCTCACGTTTGACTTCTGAGCGATTGGGCGGATCCAAAGGGACATCCCACGGAGCAGGGCGATCACTGGCCGTTGAGGAATCGAATAATTCTGGCCGATTAAATTGCTTTTCAAAATGCTCAGCACAACGCTCCAAACGTTTTGACAAATTGTGGATAAACTGTCTACTCTAGTCACAAATTGTTTCACTAAAACCAGGTCTCCTGCTGCACGTTTCCCGTGTCAGACGGAATAACTTTCGATGGCTACCAAGGGCAACGGCTACTTCCATCTCTGACGCACGAAAAGACCACTACGCTTCACGGTCTTTATTCAAGCTAGCACGGAGTTTTGTCCGGAGCACTTTGCGAGTTTCATTGTGTTCGCTTCCAGCCGGAACATACTGGTGAGCATCGATAAGATCCAGAGACCGTGAAAAGACCCAATGTCCATAATGGCGATTAGACATGCCAAATGAGCATTTGCCTGCTGCTAGTAAGATCCGGTGAACATGCGACCAGTGACCTTAAACTGTGTTCAGTGAGAGCTTACTCAATTCGAATGCCAGCGTAGTTTGATTGGCACTCAGAACAGCTGGTTTCGCTAGTTGGCTGGTGTCTGCGCTCACAACGTCGTCGTGGGCGTCCGCCAAAACGCATCCGCATGTCAGCACATACGAGTGCATGGTCGGTGTCCACACCTGTACTCCAAATCGAGCGACAGTGCTGGATGCAGCCTCTCCAGCGGTAACTGATAGCAATGTGGTCGATTTGCGTTCGGGGCTGGTTCGAGGCTGGTGAGCGCCAAGTCACCTTCCGGAGGGTGCTGTGTCGGAAGTTAGTGTTCGCAAGAAATAAACGGGCACCTTCACACAAATGAAGTAACCGCTCGCCGTTATCATTACGGGAGCCTACACCGTGCTGACCACCCAGATGCATTTCATCTGTGGACAAATTTACAACTTGAGCGTTCAGATCCCCTGCCAGCACAACAGTGTCCGTGCTTCTTCTGTGGCGAAGGAGCTGAGGCAGTTGGCGGTAGAAGTCGTTTTAATGTATCATTGCTACAGTATGTGGGCGCGTAGGCAGCGATGAGGTATAGACACCTATTAGCCCCGCTGGACTTTGAAGCTTTGAACAAGCCAGTCAATCGGACCGCACACATCCAGCTACTGACTGGGATCCAATCAACCAGGGCAGCTTCAGCCCAGGGACTCAGGATAATGCGAACACCAGCTTGGCCGGGGTCGTAGCTGCATGGTCACCGGATAGGCGCAATGAGAAAATATTGCTGGTGTCACCTGAAGGGGATCGTAGAGTGAGCACAGAGCTCGAGTCTTGCAGGCGGGTCTCTGATAAGCAGCAGATATCGATTGAGAGGGTCTCTAAGGTTTGGGCAAGTGCTGCCTGTTGACCGATTCGTAGCAGTGTGCGTACACTGAGGCATGCCAATCCGAAGGAGGATCGAGGCCTCTAAATGGAAGCCGATGAACTGGGTTGGTTGGAGATGGGCTTGTCGACAGAGCAGGAGTGACGCTCCGCTTTAGCATGAGTTGAAACTAGAAGATAAACGCCTAGCAAAGCATGTTAAGGAGGGCCAACAATCGGGAGGTTGAAAACTGGGAGGATAAAAGTGGTTGGAAAGGGATCACAAGGGAGAAAAACGTAAGAGATGGGAAGGCTTGAGTAGTAGCATCCAAACCCCTATACACCCTGCTCGATGCAGAAGGTAGGGCACCATTGATTATTCCCTGCGGTGGCCAGAGCATCAGGAATTTATTTGAAGTACAGTTCATAGTATTGCGTGGGCAGGATACTGTCAGGCTGCCCAGGCCTAGACAAAAGAACGATTAGGATTCTCAACCAAAGCGTTTAGTTTAAAAACCTGACCGCAAGGCAGCGGATTTGGCGTTGGGCTACAAGGAGTCTGTTTTAATGAATAAGGCGCCATCCTCATTTCAACCCCGAACCTGGAGGACCAGTAGGCTGAGTTTGTCTGGCCTCTAACCACTGACCAATCTGATATGAGTGGCTCTGAAGGTGCAAAAAAGCACCACACAGCGTAGCTCAACGGATCACTGAGGCACACAGACCATCGCACCACGGTAAGGTCCAGCCTCATTGCGATGGGATGCACAACAACAGTTCGAACCCGGGAACAACAGCGGCAACATATTTCAAATGTATGAGGTAACTGAAACCCGGTAATCTTAATTTGTAGTGTGCGAGCTTGAAACCAGAAAGTCGTACACAATTTAAAGTGTGATGGGGAGGCATCAGCAGTACGCCGGTGTGCTTCCGTACTGGCTCGAACCCGCGCCCTCAGATTACAAGACAAGATTGTGATCCTTAAGTCCGAGGGCCGGCTAAAGGGAGGCGGGGTGATAACTTGATTGTAGTCAATAATACGGCAATGCGGAAGGCGATGCGCCTGTTGGATAGATTGGGAGTAACGCATATTCCAGACGATAGATTCAAGTAGAATTCCGGAAAGACAAACGAGAGTACGCAGATAATGACTGTAATTTTTATAACCTCGGGAATTAAATGTGCATGTCAATAGTGAAGATACACACTTGATACAATTCACAAAGCAGTTTCGGTAGTCCGGTTTACTTCTGGCACATGTGGACGGCCAGCAGTCCATTTCGGTGACTCAGAAATACGAAAGAAAAAACAACGCAATACATGAGTGTAACATACACAATACAATGCACCGTTAACGAGACCAACCATAACCTACACGTCCTTTATTTTCAATAAAAACCAGTCAGTTAGAGTGACTGATGAGCTACCACCGAGTGAACGATTTGTTCCAGTGCCGACCTAGTATGACAAATTTCGTGCACGAATCCACCACACACAAAAAGTTGCGTTGTATTGCGTAAGTAAGACTGTACATAATGCTTTGGGAATACATTCGTGCAGAGTAAGAACGGTACTTGCAATCAGAAAAGGACGTTCACTTCATGGGTAAGGGCGCCGAGAGCCAGGGGCCCCTGGCTAATAATCCAAAAATTACCGGCTCCAGCCAGCGCCGGTGCGGACAACCTCGCGGAATCTTTAATTCGCACGAATCCGGTGGTGGTCACGTAGCAATAATGTGTCAAATTTACGTACTGACAGCGCTGGACACGATCTAGAAGGTGTGGAGCTACTTCCTGGTGAGCGACTTCTTGACTTGGAGTATGCGGAGGATATTGCCCTAATCTGTGACAGCTCCTTAACATGCCAAACAGCACTGGACCGATTAGCACTGACTGTCAATCGTTTTGGGCTATGCTTTGCTCCATCAAAATGCAAAGTACTTCTCCAGGATTGGCAGGGACCCAACCCTGCGCTTACGCTTGGTGGCGATCTGCTAGAAGTCGTTCAGGAATTCAAGTATCTGGGCAGCTATATTAGCACCCGTGGGATTGAAGATGAGCTTACGAACCGCATAGCAAAAGCTCGAGGTGGTTTTGCCAATCTCCGCCACCTGTGGCGCAGACGTGACATTATTCTCGCCCTGAAGAGCAGAGTTTACAACGCAGCCGTCCGTTCAACTCTCTTATATGGCTGTGAAACCTGGCCCATCAGGTCGACAGACATAAAGAGGCTCGTCATACTCGATCATCGCTGCTTTCGCAGCTTAGCTCATGTCTGGTGGGAGCACTGCCTGAGCAATGAGCGTGTTCGGCGTCGCGTATTTCGTGCAGGAAGAGCGAGTGAACCGCTCAGCACCATTATATCACGCACCAGGCTCCGGTGGATGGGTCACGTGTTGCGCATGCCAGCACATCGACTCCCGCGACGCGCATTGTTTGCGCGTTGTGGGTGCGGTTGGAAAAGGAGGAGGGGAGGCCAAGCGATGACTTAGTCGAGAGAAATGGAAACCCTCACTTCGAAGTTGGCGTCGGTTGGTGCATCCCGACTGCCTGGCTTGGGTCCTAAGGACGGTGAACACGTTTGGTTGTACACACTTGCTGATATGGCTAGGAGCCGGCCCGAATGGCGTTCGTGTTGTGAGTTCCTTTGTCCATGCCCCTCCTGCTTAGCATCCCCTCCAATCACGATCTCACTTGTTAGGCATATGACTCTCTTTCCCGGCAGCCAGCTGTTAGCTCTCCGGAACGATGTCCATCCATTACTGGGGACTCAGAAGGCGTGCCACTGTTTGTTTTCCTTCTCTTGTCTTTCGTTTGCGGCACAATAGCTGAGGTGTTTTCCACCTCCAGCTAATGTGTAATGATGATGACTGACAGCGCTATTTAGCTAAGGTTACGACGGAACACTTCGCGATGTTTTCTCTCTCTCTTTCGCTCTAGGTCACGGCGTGTACTGATACCCGAAAAATCTAGTTTGTCACTGAATAAAGGATACAATGGCATCAGAATGCTTGGGTTGTAAGGGGGTCACTTCCCGATCGAGGGCTGTTCAGTGTTCCTTCTGCGAAGGATGGCTGTACATTGCATGTTGAAACATGTATGTGGATCTGTACGATCACTTGCAAAGGAACACTCTCTTAGTCGTCATCTTTATCTGCGACCTATGTAAGGATGGGTTGAGTGTCAAGTGCGTTTCGAATGGAATACCTCCAAGCAGTCCACGAGAATGGATCTTAACGTGGTGCGATGGTTTGCGTGCTCCAAAGAGCTATTGAGCTATGCTGGATGGTAGTTTTTGCACCTTCAGATAAACTCGTACCAGATGCGTCAATGTTTAAAGGCTAGACAAACGCAGTCTCATAGACCTCTAGGTTAGGAAATAGTGTGAGGATGGCTCCTTACACCATATAACGAACCCTCTGTAGCTCGTTGCCACAACCCTGCTGTCTTGCGGCAAGGTCTTTGAAACAAAGGCTTTGTTTGAGAACCCTAATGGTTCTCCCGTCTAGGCCTGGGCATCCCGACAGTGTCCTGTCCATGCATATAACACAATGACTAACTATAAACGATTAATTGATACTCTTGCTGTCGCAGAGAATAATAAACGGTGCCCTGTCTGCTGCATCGAACAGAGTGGATAAGAGTTGAGATGTTACTGCTCAAGCCTTTTCGTCCCCTTATGCTCTCTTTTGCGTGTTTTCATCCCTATCGCCTCACTCCAATCTTACTTTTATCCCCCGTTTTAAATCCCCCAATTTTGGCCCTCTCCCGATTTGCTTCAATGATCGCTTGTCTTCTAGTTTCAACTCACACACAGTCGCGGGGCGTCGCTCCAATCCAGTCGACATGTCCATGTGCAACCAAGCACACGTCAGTTCATCCGTTTCTCTTTGGAGTCCGCGATCCTCGCTAGGACTAGCATGCTTTAACGTGTGCACTTTGTTACAGATTGGCCAACATGCAGCACTTGCCTGAACACTAGAGACCCTATTGATCGACATTAGCTGCTTTTCGGAAACGCGCCTGTAAGATCCGAGCTCCGTGATCACCCTGAGATCTCCTAAATTCCATACTAACGGCATCCTCATTGAGCCTGTCTGGTGATAACGCAGCTTTAAATGCCGGTCGAGTCGGTATGGGCGTTGTTTTGGATCACCAGATTGAAGCTGACCTAAACAATTGGATTCCAGTAAATAGTCGGAAGGGCGCCGTTAGATTGTCTGGCTCGTTCGAAGTCGCGCGTAGACAAACGGTTCCTGTGTACCAAGACCAATGCGACCACAAACTATAGCACTGATCCGGTGATTGATGAATTCTATCACCAAATGAAGGAGCTCCTTTGTCACAGAAAGAGTACGGATACCTTGATGCTTGCTGTGATCTGAATGCTCAAGTCGAAAAATTGTCTCCCGATGGGCTTCATCTGGGCGACAACATAGTGTAGGCGCCTGTAATGATAACGGTGAGCGACTACTTCATTTGTGAAAAGATGCGCGCCTATTTCTCGCGAGTACTACTATTCGACGCAGCACTCGCAGAATAGTAACATGTCTCCAGCAGCCTCGGACCAGCCATGGATGCAAATCAATCACAGCGCGATCAGTTACTACTGGTGAGGCTGCGTCCAAAATTGTCAATCGATTTGGAGCACGAGCGCGAACTCCGATCACGCACTTGTGTGTGCTGACCGTCGGGTGCGATTTGCGGACGTCCGCAATGTCGCTGTGAGCGCATAGACACTAGCCAACTGGCGAGGCCAGATGTTCTTAATGCGTGTCAAAGTGCGTCGGCATTCAGGCTGAGAAAACGTCTACCGTTGAAGATTATTGGTAGCATATTTGTCAGACGTCTTCAAGTGGCAAATCAAAATCTTAAGCTGGATATTGGGTCTCTACGCAATCTCTAAAACTTATCGATGCTCATCGAGGTATTCCAGCCGGAAGCGAGCACAATGAGACGCACAAAAAGCTTCCGAGAAAAACTGCGTGCTAGTATAAAGAGGCCGTGAAGCTTCGTAGTCTCATTGTGCATCGGGAATGGAAACAGCCGCTGCCGTTGGTAACCATCGGAAGTTATTCCGTGTGAGACGGGAAACGGGCAGCAGGAGACCTGGTGTTAGTGAGACCATAAGCAACGAGAGTGGATAGCCAATCCACAGCTACTCAAAACACTTGTAGTGTTGGGCCGAACACTTACAGAAGCAGTTCAATCAGTCAGAGTTGCCAGCTTCTCCATCGGTCAATGATCGTCCGACACGCTAAGCCACCCCCCGGAGCCACCCTCATGCACAGAAAGCGAACGTGAGATCAGGCTGTTGAAATTGATTAAGGCCGCAGATGCAGATAGAATTTCGTCAGCCCTCTTCAATTTTGGCGGACCTGCACTTGCAAATGATGTACACGTGTTACTTCTAAAACTGCGGGAGCAAGAAACTGTCCAAACAGATTGGAGCCACTCCGTCATACTCCAAAATTTTAAGGGAGGCTCCCGTTCGGAAAACGGGAACCATAGAGATATCAGACTGATCCCAATCGCCTTTAAATTTCTTGCGTCTGTCGTTCTCCACAGACTGACTGGCACTCGTGTAAGTCAGATTCGCGAGGAGCAGGCCGGGTTTCGTCGAAATCGAAGCTGCACCGACCGCATCTTTAGGTTTATTGTTGAGGCACCGCCATATTTATTTGCGGCCCAAGGTAGTCGTGTTTCTCGACAGCAAAGAAGCCTTTGATTCGGTGGATCAATGTGCTCTTTGGGATTGTCCAGACAGAAAAGGTGTGTCCAAGAAGTATGTCATAAGAACGCTGTACGCGCATAGTTCAGGCAGAGTGAAAGTTTATGGCAAACTGTCGCCACCCGTCAAAATCTACAGCAGTGTAAGACAAGGTTGTCCGCCGTCACTTTTCCTCTTTAACTTCGCCATTGACGAGTGTTAAATCTCCTCAGTTGCTGCAATTCCGAAACATGCACTTAATCTATTCCGCATGACATCAAACCCAAACGAAGGATAATGTCGAAACGACCTTGTTCAACATAACATGTTAACCGCAATCAAACTGGAACTGTACAAAGGCGGTAGACTATGGTCATATTTATAGGTCGTCTCAGGAACATCGACTTATAGAATTAGGTCAACTACCAAAATTAGCAGTACCACGCTGATCCAGCCAAATTGTAAGAGAATGTCAGTAATGTACCGGGGTTGGAACATTCCAGTGAGTTCGAAATCGATGCTATAGTCGATTGCAATCGATGAAGCACTGAAGTAATGGCCGTTCCGGGAATTTCTTACTTTTTCCCGGAAAAGGTCATGTTAACAGCGTTCAAGGTACACGACTTACAAGGTGTGGAGCCGCTTCCTGGTGAGCAACTTTGTGACTTGCAACAATGGACAGATCAACGCCGGCTGTCAATTGTTTTGGGTTATGGCTTGCTTCCTCGAAATGCAAACTCCCCTAAGATTGGCAGGGATCCACTTATGTGCTGACCCTTGGTGGTGATTAGCTAGAAGTCGTCCAGAAATGCAAGTACATGGACAGCTATACTACCGCCCACGAGATTGAAGATAAAGTCACGAGGTGCTTCTGAAAATCTACATCACTTGTGGCGCCGACGCGACATCACTCTCGCCATGAAGGGGAGAGTTCACAATGCAGCCGTCCACTCAACCTTCCCTTACGGTTGTGGAACCTGGCCCATCAGGTCGACAGACATAAAGAGACTAGCTAGTTCAACCATCGCTGCTTTCGCAGCTTAGCTCATGTCTGGTGGGAGCACTGCCTGAGCAATGAGCGTGTTCGGCGTCGCGTATTTAGTACAGGAAGAGTGAATGAACCGCTCAGCACCATTCTATCACGCACCAGGCTCCGATGGCTGGGCCACATGTTGCGTATGCCAGCCCACCGACACCTGCGTCGCGCATCGTTTGCGTGCAGGGGTCGGGATGAAAGAGGAGGGGAGGCCAGGAAATAACTCCGCAAAGAGAAATGAAGGCCCACACTTCGAAGTTGGCGTTGGTTGGTGTATCCCGACTGCCGGCCTGGGTCCAAAAAACGATGAACACGTTTGATTGGACACCCTTGCCGACATGGCTAGGAGCCAGCCTCAATGTCGTTTGTGTTGTGAGTTTCTTTGTCCATTCCCTCCAATTACCATCACATAGCGAATGAATAATATGAGATTTAACGTTAGATTACTTGCATTTTGATTTTCTTGTGGTGTACTTTTGAGTATCTCATCATTTTTATATTGCAGCCCATTAGTTGAGGTGTATTTCTCACCCTCAGCTAACGTGTTGGATTGCTTAGTGATTTTGTTAAGTCCACGTCCCACATGCCTGTAGACCGGCGCAAACGAAATGTGATGCCCCGCAGCTCTCCATCGTGCCTTTGGTTGCCTCCGGCACATATAATCTTTTGGGAAAGCACAATCCTGTTTCTTCTGTTTCATCTATGGAACTTTGTCCATTGATCGACAATACAACGAACACAAGGAAAAGATAGATGTTGTTGTAGCGGGCAGCAATGTAACTTTGGTATCAGTAAATCCGAATACTCCGTTAAACAATGGTAGACAAAGATGGTTTCAAAATCTAAGTATAATCCGAAGTCTTCCCCGTCCCAGCTGAAACGTGTTCGTGGATAATACGATTAAGGCGTCTTTACCAGCAAAATCCGCATCACCATAATGGAAATAGATTTTCCGTATGAGAACGATGCCCGATTATAGTAAACGCTTATGAGACTAATGAGTCTTCGGCCGAGGACCATGTCTTTCTGAAGCAGATGGTTTCCTTACTACTTGATGCTGAAGAACGGAGTATAAACTTTGTTTCTGCCTTTCCCCTCAGTAGGAAACCGACCGACTCCTTGAAAGTTCGTCTTCTAAAGGTGATCTGTCAATATGAGGAGAAATGCTGCTATATCCTTAGATGGACCGCAAGTCTGAAAGAAGAATCATTCCGTTTTGAGACACCACTGCCCAGATCGAATTGAGGCAGGCAGTTGATGAATTACGAACCCTCCGGGTAGATGGTGAAAGCAATCTTCACATTATGGATTTTCGAGTGGTGTAAAGAACCCCGAAGACTCGGTGGAGTCCAATCCTTGTCCTGCCAGTGCACCAAGAATCAGGAGTGGATTAAGCATGTTACCCGCTGACGTATGTAGTTTGACAAATAAATTGGATGGGATTCTACTTCTGAGTTCGGAGTAACAAGCTGGCTTGATGGCTTTTACGGAAACCTGTCGATTCCCGGATATTTCAGACTCGATGCTACTTATTCCAGGATAGCAACCATCCCGGACGGATCGTCCAGGTCTGGCGGTGGTGTGGTTCTTTATTGAAAGACAGACCTTAAAGTTCACACAAGGGAAGGTTTAGGCGATGTCGACGGAGGATTGGAAATTCTGAGTGTTGGTCGCTCATGGTCGGTGTTATCGACAGATCCCCTTAGGGATCAGGATCCTATCTTTTGGATTCCATAAGGATATACAGTGGAGGCAAAGAATACTTGATGGTGAGTGACTTCAATGCTGCGGCTGCAGACTGGGATGTTCTTTACTGCGATTCATCTCTAGATTCTTGTGATGCGATTTTTAAGAGACGGTGTTCGAATGTAACCTAAATCAACACGTTTTAGCAACTACGCGGCTTGTTCAGGCCAAATACCACATATCCATGATCTTGTGCTCCCACTTGTACCATCGGATGTCTCAGCTTTAGCTATTCTTCATCCTCGGCGAAAGTGACCACTGTATAGTCTCCTTTTTGGCGACGCGACAGTTAGCTACCAATATCCAGGGAGTTCATGGACGGAAGCTGACACACAACTTAATATTGGCTGCAAGCTTCATGGACTGGGGCATTCGTCATTATTTGGATCTAGATGCTGCTTCGGATCTTTTGTGCTAAAGATGGCGTTTATCATTGATCGGGTTGTTCCAGTAGTAGTATAGTCAGCAGTCTATCAAATCGACATAGAGCCAAACATAACCATGGAAATCACTAAAAGAATACATGATGAACACCGTATCAGCATCACGGTACACTAACTGATGGTGAGCAACACACTGCAGCTATTGCACCGCAATATAAAAACAACGGAGCATTTTTTGTTATTTTGTATACATTTTTTAATTTTTTTGTCGATTTTAATCGTTAAGAATTAAGTATTTAAATCTAAGCAGTTATATACACAGATCCTCCACTTATTTCGATTAGGAGCCATATCCTGAATTGTTTCCAGCCATCGGCACTCCTCGTCCTTTGGTCCCCAACCAGGCAGACGTGTGGATCTAATAGTGGCAAGACGTGAAGTCAATGATTTCATTTGCTTTCGCCAGGTGGATGGTGGACCACCACCACGTGGTCTCTTCCAGTTGAGTCCTGCACGAGCAAACAGAGCGCGGTAAGGCAAACGGTCATCTGAGTTGATGCAGCAAAACCAGCTTGTTGAAGGGAATACTCGCATTACCTAAGACGCGACGTCTGACTTCACTGTTTCAAATGTATTGTTGCCAGCGCACACGAGCAATCCGCCTCAAGCACGTTGCCGTAGGCAAGGAGCCGGCGCATGTCGTCTACACGTACTGGCCAAGACTCGCTTCAATATAGCAACACCACCCGAACGGTGGCATTGTAAACAGGACCCTTTACCAAGAGGGAGATATCCTGACGAGGCCATAAGTGCTACAGGTTGAGAAACGCCGATCGAGCTTTGGTGATGCGAAGAGAAAATTCCCCTCTAATGGTATCACCAGCAGACACAGCTGCCAAGGTAGACAAAGCTATCCACTTGTTCAAGCTGTGTACCTTCAATATTGAGCACGGGAACAGTTGAGTGCCAATCCTGAAGCAGTACTTAACACTGACCGGGCAAAGCACATCCCGTATCTAGATGTCTTAATCGTCAAGCGGTCTAGAATGGTTTGCATGCTGTGAGTCGTCACCAAGAAAGGCGATATCATCGGCATAATCTAAGTCGGTTGTTCGCTTGCCCGGCAACAGTTGTATACCAAAGTTTTGGCAACCGTCTAGAGCTCTCGACAGGAGGTCTTCGATCGCGAATTGAAGAGGAACGGGAACATAGGGCAGTCTTGTCATATACCGCTATTGACAGCGAAGGACGACGAAAGCCTGCCATACACCCTCACTCTGCAAGAGATGTGGAAATACAGTACGCGTAGGGTGGCAGTGTACTTTTCTGGGACACCGTTCCTTAGCAAACAACCGAGTCGCATGCGGCACGGGTGTCCAGGAATGCAACGAGGGTAGACCTCTGGTAAAGGTGGCGGTGGTCCAGAATTTGACGGAATGTTAGTATCTGATCCACACACCTACGACAAGGTCGGAAGCTAGCTTGTTTTTACAGGTACTGCAATTCGCGAATGGGAGATAGTCTGTGGAGTAGAATTGATGCTAATAGCTCGGAGGCAACCGAAATGAGACTAATCGTCCGGTGATTAGTACACGAAGTGCGAGCACCCTTCCTACAAATCGGGACAATAACTGATTCGTTCCAGAACGAAGACAGCTTTTCTTCATGCCAGATTTTGGAGAACAATCTGGTTAACTGGCTAATGATAACTTGGCCCCCATATGTGGATAGCTCCGGAGGAAGTCCGTCTGAGCCGGCAGCCTTGGATTGTTTTAGGTGTGGAATCGCAAGAAAAACTTCCGCTTCACTGGGTGGATCAAGTGTGACGACCCACGGCGAGCAGCTGGGCTCGCAGGGGATATAAGTGGGCGGTGAGGGACAATTGAACTGAGAATGAAAGTGTTCGGCCCATCGGTCCGTGCGTCTCTGTAAGTTGGCAATCGGCGAACCAACCGCTTCGCATATAGTCTTTCTGTGGCCAGTGGATCGAATGAGCTGGAAGAGCTTGCGAGTACTGCCAGAGAGGGCAGCGACCGCCATTTCCGAAGCACGCTGGGACCACCAGGCTTTACTGTCACTGCGTAGGCTTTGTTTGAGTTGCCAACTGACAGAACGGCGCATTTCATCATGATTACACTCCGCTGGGATATTTCCGCGACGGTCAAATAAATACAAAGAGCGCATGGAGATCCAGACCTTCATAAGGTGCTGAGTAAGACCACAGATTTGCTGTCCGGAAGAGAACATGGTACTCACCATGCACGTCCAGTGTTCATCAATATCTTGCGGTGGGTCGCAGCCGAGTGTACCAGAGGATCATGATAACTCTGCTGAACCGAAACAGCAGATAGTATATTTGCGTTCATCTTACAGTGCTTCATTTTCGAGGACCCTCCTGTGTGTATGTGTGTCAGCTTATAGGCCGTAACGGCGCTTCGCTGCCGCGCGACCACCACCAGTCGCGCGCGGGCTGAGTATACCGCGAGGACGCCCACCCCTACGCGGATTCGAACCGGTGACCTTATGGTTGGAAAGCAAACGTGCCGACCACTCGGCCACCGGCCGACTCGAGGACCCTCCGAAACTCATGCAAATGTTCGCACAGACAAGAGCACAATCTGAGTCAAGAAAAGTGGACCAGATGGATCTGCAATCGTTTGCACTACCCCTCCATCTGAAACTGACTGCGATATGACCAATCTAAGACCATGATTGAGACGCAGAAGAGGGTCGGCAAGTAGCGGAACGTCTTCTCGAATACCGAAAGTTGGCGCACGAGAGAAAAAGATGATTATCTTCGCACAGTGTGAGAAGTCTCTCACCATTATCTGAATGGCTTTCATCAAGTGCATGGTGACCACCGAGGAGACTTTTGCATTACAGTAGACGACCGACCCGTGTGTTGAAATTCCCAGCAAGAACACTAATGTCGGATATGCAGGCTCTGCTCAAGAGCTGATGAAGTTCACGGTAGTAATTGTCCTTGACTGAGTCGGAACTGCAGTCAGTTAAAGCGTAAGTTCAGATCACAAATAAGTTGCGTCTCTCCTCATATCCGTTTATCTTGTATGATCCCCAAAGCCGAATTGCACACTGTCGGCTATTAATCGGGAACCAGCCCAGCAGTGCTGCCTCAGTTTTGCTACTTAGCACCACATCAACATCAGCTAAGCCTGTCGCATCTGCTTCTGCGTCATCAGATAGACGTAGGTGAAATATGACTCAGTGGTCGGTGGGAGATCTCAAGGCAATCACAGTACTGGGATCTTGTGAGCGCGTTTCGGAAAGACAGCAAGCATCGGTGACGAGTGATTACATGGTGCACGCAAGACCAGCTTGCTCCCCGATCTGCATGAGTGTACATACCTTGAAGTATGCCAGACAAAACGAAGACAGAGGCTGAAAAAGTGCGACTGGGCGAGCTCTCTGAGTGTCAACGAAACCATCCGGAGTAGAATCATGGAAACAAGAATCATTTGGTAACGGATAATATTGATTGGTAACAAATGAACAGGTGGCGTGTGAAGGTGAGTGACTATCAGGAACAAGATCAGCTGACGGCGATATTGTAGTTGAACAGTCCATAGTTTTATCACTGCGCGTTATACTACCCGATCGCCCAAGCCGAAGTAGGGAGTTGTCTTTGGGGACTCCACTCCGAGCCATTGGCTAAATAGCGTCTGCAAAGCAGTGGGGCGATTATGAGACTGAGTTACTCTGACCCTTAACCACTGACCTGTCTGATATGAGTGTCTCTGAAGGCACTTGAAAGTGGCCCTTAGCGTAGCTTAATGGGTCCCAGGGGTAGACAAACTATCACACCAGGTTAAAGTCCAGCCTCGTTGCGATGGGGGTTGTTCTCAGTGGCACAAAACGATCTTTCTCCAAAGGGCACCCATGGATCGAGAAAGAAATCAGATCGCTTATGCTGAGAAAACGAAATCTTTGGGATCGGTTAAAATTTACCTAGGCAGCTCAAGCTTACTATCATTACAAACAGATCAGAAATTCATGTACTCCGAGTAGAACGTGAGAACAGAGAACTGTATGAACAGCAGCTGGCCAAGTAATCCGCGACTGATACAAAAAATTTTCGCCTACCGAAAAATGCACCAAAATTGACAACGGCATGCCTATTTTGTACTCAAATGGAGATGACATTGTGCTTCATGATGACATGACCAAAACTTGTCTTCTAACCTTGCAATATCCCACGGAAGCTCCGGTAACTGGTGAGGATTTCCCCAACCATCTCTATGCTTTCGAGCACACCGAAATTAACACTGACACAGTACTGGAACTATCTATCAATTTGGACCCGAATTCTTAGCCGGGTCCCTTGTTCCTCAAGAAAGTTGCAGATTTCATTGCCACACCCATTTGTGAAGTAGGAGCTTGCTTGAAGCAGGTCGTATCCCAAATAAATGGAAAGTGCGTACTGTGAAGCCAACGTACAAAGGTGGGGATCGTCAAGACCACGTGAACTAAAGACCGAGTTGTTTGTTGTCGATCATCTGTAAGATCATGAAAAGGATTTTCGAACAGGCCTTGTGTAGCGAAATCCCTGTCATACCTCCAGTCCTACTGGCGTTGTACGTAAGTGGATCCCTAAAAACAACCATGGAAATTTTAATCACTTAATTTTACTACTGCCCTATATTTTCTCTCTTATATACTTGCAAACTTTCTAACCTGCGTGGTACCAATAAATTCGCATTGTGATGTGCTGTTCTCGTTCTCACTGAGTGCGATTCTGATCCACTGGGTTTTACTATTCGTTTTGTGATAAGCGCAGGAATCGTGTATTTCTTCTTTTCAGTACATCGGATCTACCTGTTACTACTAGGAGCATTGTACGCTAGAGAAATGACGACAGATGTTTGACGATCTCCACGACGAAAAGAAATGTGCCCATCAGCTCCTCTGCATTAGCGAAGATTTGTCCACTTGGAAGCGCATAGTGGATTCTCATCTTAATTTACTTCCTCCCAGAAGGAGTCGGGTAAATGCTATCGTACATGGATACTTTCATTCATACGATACTCAGGCATTCGAGAATATCTGAAATAAATGAGAATATCCGTAGCTCGGGGTGTGGATGCGGGTTTTGAGCTGTTCTCCGAGCTGAGTGATTATTGTGCAGACGTTTCGTTGCCTGACTAGGCAGTACCATCAATACGGCTTCAGGGGCCTGGTTCGCAGTGTCTCGTAAGCGACTTCAATGTCCAAGTGCTTATTGATCGAGTCCTGTTTTGAATGCCAGGCTTCAATTAACTCACGTGCTTGCCGACTTTTAGCCCTTCTGAGGATACTGGCATGCTCTAGGTCGAATTGATGGTTCTTGAAATCCACATGCACTGACATCAAGGAGTTCTGATCGTGGCGACGAATGGCTAGGCTGTGTTCGTGTAGTCTTGTGCCAAGCTTTCTTCCAGTCTGTCCCACGTAGTATTTGTCGCAGTTCCGGCAGCAGATCTTATAAATCACACCAGTTTCTTCCTCTTTGCTAAGTTTATCTTTCACTTTGAAGAGTTTACGGCGAGTTGTTTTCGTTGGCTGGTGTGCAACTTCGACTCCAAAACGCAATAAAAGTCTCGCTGCCATTTCAGAGATTCCGTTGATATAGGGTAATGTTGTTCTCTTTTCAGCTGTTGCATTTGTCGAGCAACCTTTTGTGGTGCGAGGCAGCGTAGAATGAAGCCTTTCGATGGCATCCAATTCACCAGGGAGGAGGAGAACAACGAGCAGTTACCATTTTTAGACCTTCTCATACGACGGACTGGTGCTGAACGACTAGAAACAAGTCTACCGAAAATCTACTCATACGGTCCAGATCCTCAACTACGGCAGCAATCATCCGGCAGCCCACAAACGCAGCTGCGTGCGAACCCTTTTCAAACGAGCACAAACCCATTGTAGCACATTGCAGCTGAGACGGGCAGAAGACCATCTCTTCAATCTACTCAAGCGGAACTCGTACCCGAAAGGCTTCATTCTACGCTGCCTCGCACCACAAAAGGTTGCTCGACAAATGCAACAGCTGAAAAGAGAACAACATTACCCTATATCAACGGAATCTCTGAAATGGCAGCGAGACTTTTATTGCGTTTTGGAGTCGAAGTTGCACACCAGCCGACGAAAACAACTCGCCGTAAACTCTTCAAAGTGAAAGATAAACTTAGCAAAGAGGAAGAAACTGGTGTGATTTATAAGATCTGCTGCCGGAACTGCGACAAATACTACGTGGGACAGACTGGAAGAAAGCTTGGCACAAGACTACACGAACACAGCCTAGCCATTCGTCGCCACGATCAGAACTCCTTGATGTCAGTGCATGTGGATTTCAAGAACCATCAATTCGACCTAGAGCATGCCAGTATCCTCAGAAGGGCTAAAAGTCGGCAAGCACGTGAGTTAATTGAAGCCTGGCATTCAAAACAGGACTCGATCAATAAGCACTTGGACATTGAAGTTGCTTACGAGACACTGCGAACCAGGCCCCTGAAGCCGTATTGATGGTACTGCCTAGTCAGGCAACGAAACGTCTGCACAATAATCACTCAGCTCGGAGAACAGCTCAAAACCCGCATTCCAGAATATCCTCGTCACTAATGAATTCTATATGAGTGTCTACGGAATCCTTCCTCACGCAAGGTAGCATTCCGTGACCACCACACCTCAGTAACAATCAAACGCAGAGCCCGTTGTCCATTCTCTGCAATCATCATCGCATCCTGCGCTGACGCAGCAGGGCCCGGGCTGTGCGAAATATACCGATGTCTCAGACTCTGGTATCCATCAACGAAAGTAACAGCTAATGGTTCCGTTGAAACTATAAAGGTAGGTAATTTTAGAGCAAGAACTACTGCATATAGATGGAATTGAAACGGTTGTGGCATTGCAACCCACTGTACGTTCGCCCCTTGCGTCAATAGACAGGAAGAAGTTTTCATTTGGGAGAGTGTAACTAATCGTCGTCATCATTATCACTAAACACGTTCACAAAAGGTAAAAAACGCCTCAACTACTGTGCCGTAATACAGTAGAAAACAAAAATGCAACAAAAGCACGCCGGTAGTCATCGGTGACGGATGGACATCGTTGCGGAGAGCTAATAGCCGGCTATTGTGCCGAGGAAAGAAGTATTATACTATGCGTACGAGTTAAGACCGTGGTTGCAGAAGGGATAAAGAAACTCACAACACGAACGCCAATGTGGTCCGCTCCTAGCAATATTAACAAGTGAATCCAGCCAAACGTGTTCGTCTTTCGGACCCCAACCAAGGAAAACAGGCTCATACTAAGGCCAACTTCGAGCTAAAGGCCCTCATTCCTCTTGACCAAATCAGCGTTTGACCACTTTTCTTCCACCCACACTCCCGTACACAAACAACGCACATCGCGGGAGTCGGTGGGTTGGCATACGCAACACGTGGCCAATCATCGCAGCTTGGTGCGTGATATAACGGCGCCGAACGGTGCACTCGCTCTTCCTGCACCAAAGTCACGACACCAAACACGCCCATTGCTCACACGGTATTCCCAACAGATGTTAGCCAAACTGTCAAGGCCCCGATTGTCGAACGTAACTAGCCTCTTTACGTCTGCCGATTCAATGGGACATGTTTCACGACCGTACAGTAGGGTTGATGGTATGGCTGCATTGTACACTCCATCCTTCAGGGAGAGAGTGATGTCGCGCCGGCGCCGTAGGTGGCAAAGGTTAGCCCAAGCGCCTTGTGTTTCTGCTGTACGGTTTGAATTCTCGTCTTCAAGTACAACGGCGCTGACACAACTGCCGAGGTAGCTAAATCTTTAAATGAACTTCTAGCTGATAACCATAGGGGTCAGCGCAGGAGACAGTTGTTGCGGAGAGTCAGCGCTCAGGCCGAGAACAGTGCCACAACAGTGGATCGATTCACAATTAGAGATCGAACGCGAATTTAGAACAAAACGCGAATCTATGAGATAGTAACGGCAAGTCGGACCACGAACTTGAACTGTTTGAGTTGTGTTTATTAATATTAATTAGCATCTCCAATTTTGTTGTGTTAATGCTTTCCTACAACCTACTTATTGTACCATGCTCCCATACAATAGAATCAGAATCGGATTCCGGATTCCTCGGACCGGCTGGTCTTGGTGTTCTCATTTCGTGCCGGGTTGAACTGGTTGAGGGCGGCACAGCAGATTCAGGCAGGTTATCCGTAAAGTTAGCGGAAACCACAAGACATTTCTGGTAACGGTCAGCTGCCCGGTAGCAGCAGGTAGCCGTACAATCAGCGGCACCATAATAACAGTCCCTGTGAATCTGGAAGGTAAGGTTTGCACTTGGAAGGTGCAAAGCTTAGCCCGAAACAGCGGACAGTCAGTGTTAATCTGGCTAGTGGTGTTTGGCACGTTTGTGAGCTGTCACAGATGAGGGCAATGTCATCGGCATACTCCCAGTGAAGAAGTCGTTAAGTTAGGAGCAGTTCCACACCATCATGACCGTGTCCTGTGAAAGCAATCTCCATGCCTTCATTAATAGCGAGGTTGAAGAAGAAGTGACAGTGGAGAACTTTATCATACACCGCTAGAGATATGGAAGGATGCACCAGCTTGCCGTCAGCCCTCACCCTGTCCCAGCTACGCGCGTACAGCGCTCAGATAATATTTACATATTTCTCGTGCACACATTTCCTTAGCAGACAGTCCCAAAGCGTATATCGATCCACCGAATCGAAGGCATTTTTGATGTCTCAAAACACGACTACGGTGGACCGTCAGTATAGGTGACCGTTCTCCAACAACTGACGCAAGGTGAATATGTGGTCGATGCAGCCCCGACATGACGAAACACGACTTGCTCCACGAGAATCTATCCTTCACGAGTGCTAGTCAATTTGTGAAGGACGGCAGACGCAAGCAATTTGGATAATTGCAGCATCATGATTATTATACATGTTAGCTGCGGGTGGAAAATACCTTAACTATTGCCACAATACAAAAGAAAAATGAAATAGAGGCACGCCGGCTGAGTCACCAGTAACAAATGGACATCGTTCCGGAGAACAAACAGCCGGCTATTGTGCCGCAAACAAGTATAGTGTACCTAATGAATGATATCGTGGTTGAAGAGGCGGCTAAGTGGGAGGGGTAGGGATAAAGAAACTCACAACACAAACGCCAATGAGGTCAGTTCCTCGGCAAGTCAACAAGTGCATCTAGTAAAACCTGTTCATCGACCTTCGGTCCTTAACCAGGGAGCCGAAAGGTTCGAACCAAAAGCAACTTCGAAGGAAAGGCCTTCATTCCTCTTGACCAAGTCATCGCTAGGCCACCCTTCCTCTTCTTCCATCGCACCTCCGGCGCGCAAAGAATGCAAGTCGCGGGAGTCGGTGGGCTGGCATGCGCTGGAGATCAGACTGAATTCTCTATGGTTGCCGCGTTCCGAACGTGAGCCACCTTTGAAGATCGGAACAATAACGGAGTGATTCCGGTCTGTTTGAACAGTCTCCTGCTCCCACAGTTTCATTATTAACTCGCGTAAATTGGCAGCCAGATCAGGGCCCCGAATTTGACGAGGGCTGGATGAAGATCATCTGGTCCTGCGGTTTCATTCAATTTCAGTAGTCCGATCTCACGTTGAACTTCGAAACGAGAAGCGCATCCAAAGGGACAGACCAAGGAGCAGGGCGATCACTGGCCGGTGATAAATCTAACAATTCTGGTCGATTAAAGTGTCTTCCGAGGTGCTCTGCCCAACGCACCAGGCGTTTGACAACTTGTGGATAGGCTCTCCATTTTCGTCACATTTATTTTCACTAACACCATGTCCCCTGCTGCGCGTTTCCTGTATCAGACGAAACAACTTCCGATGGTTACCAAGGGGAATGGCCAATTCCATCTCTGACACACAACGAAACCACCACGACGCTTCATGGGCTCTCTTCAGGCTAGCGCGGAAGTTTGCCCTGATGTCTTTGCGAGTCTCATGTTCGCTTCCAGTCGGATTGCGCCGACCAACATCGATAAGTTGCAGAGACTGCGAAGAGACCCGATGTTCATGTTGCTTTTTGGGTTTATCACATGAGTACTTGCCTACTGCTAGTAAGGTCCGATGAACATTCGAGCAGTGACCTTAAACTGTATTCAGTGAGCGTTTACACAATCCGAATGCCAGTGCACTTTGATACGCATTCAGAACATTTGGATTCATCAGTTGGCGGGTATCAATGCGCTCACAGCGTCGTCGTGGGTGTCCGCCAAGACGCAATCGCAGATCAGCACATACAAGGGCATGATCAGTGTCCACACATGTGCTCCAAATCGATCGACGCAGACTCTCCAGCGGTAACTGATCGCAATGTGGTCGATCTGCGTCCACGGCTGATCTGAGGTCGGCGGGCGCCACGTCACGCTCCGGCGGGTGCTGTGTAGGAAGTTGGTGCTCGCAAGAAATAAGCGAGCATCTTCACAAATGAAGTAACTGCTCACGGCTATCATTTACGGGTGCCTGCACTATGTTGGCCGCCCAGATGCAGCTCATTAGTGGACAATTTTCCAACTTGAGCGTTCAGTTTCCCCGCCAGCACTACACAGTCTGTGATTCTTTTGTGGCGGATCTCGTTCAATTGATGATAGCAGCCTTTTACCGAATCAGCGCTGTAGTTTGTGGGGCGTAGGCAACGATGACAGACACCGCGCGACTTCGGAGCTCTGAAGGAGCCAACCGGTCTGACTGCGCACATGCTGCTACTGACTGGGATCCAATCAACCTGAGCGGATTCAGCCCAGGTACTCAGCGCAATACCAACACTGGCCTGGCCGGTACTCAAGGCTGCATTTTCTCCGGACAGGCGCAATGAAAAAAGCACTGCTAGTGTCCCCTGAAGGAGATTGCAGAGCGAGCACAGAGCTCAAGTCCCAAAGGCGGGTTTTTGATAGGCAGCAGATATCGATCGAAAGGGTCTGTTATGTTCGGGCAAGTGCTACCTGCTGACCAATATGTATTAATGTGCGTACGTTGAGGGATCGCAACCTGAGGGAGGATCCAGGGCAGCAAACAGAAGCCCACGAACTGGGCTTCACCGCTTGGTTAGACATGGGCTTGGTCTTAGGGCAGGAGTAATGCTCAGAGATTGCTCATGAGTCGAAACCAGAAGGTAAACGCATATCAAAGCAAGGTGGTGTGGTCCAAGAATTGGAACGTGGGTTAAAACGGGTTGATAAAGGTGAATTTGGAACGGGACAGCAAGGATGAAAAGCGTAAGAGGGGCGATAAGAAGACGGGAAGGGTTGAGCAGTAGCATCCCACCCCCTATCCACTCCGCTCGATGCAGTAGCTATGGCGCCGTTAATAATCCTCTGCGACGGCGAGAGCATCAAGTAATGGTTTAAAGAAGCGTTAAATCACTGTCTTCCGCCCTTGTCTAGTGTTGCTGAGTGCTGCGTCGTCAAGGATCGCGATGTGCGGATACTCACTATGTCCTTTGTAGACACATGTGGTGTCCTGACCGCGATCTCCATCCATACTGATAAAGGTTTCTACAATGGAGACTTGTCATCATTCCTAACCATCGGTCTCACACATCCGATCGTGCTCTCGGGCCTCAAAGCTAGATCGATCGGAAAAGCCAGCTAAACCCTTTGCTTTCTACTCCGTGTACAAGCTTTCGCAGGCTGGAGGCACATTGCCGTTGCAACTTCTACTTACTGCAGGGACCCATCACACTATGTATGACTCTTCCTGTTGTCTACTTCTGTTATGTGCTCAATTTCCCTATCCACATCAATGAACCGGACCTCCGTGTCCGAATGCTGCCTGAACGATCAGAATCACAAAGAAATGTAAGACAAAATGAGTTTAAGACTGCATGGCGAAGAATACGAGTAATCTCTATGAGCTTTTCCCAGTGTTCGATTTCCGTCCGATATCGAAGTGAAATCGGTGTGTGGGAAGGAAAGGTCCTATAGTTGGAGGTTAAAAGGTTTTGCAGCAGTGTTAATCACATCCCGCTATTATTATCCCTTGTGGGTAACCTGCGCAATACAGGTTTTCTACTTTAAAATGAAGACGCCATATTTGAGGTAGGAAAATAAGGTGTTTCGCGTGTTCAACCTGCAACATTTGGTTAACATGTATTTATTGTTTTATTTATAATGCGTATAGCGTTAAAAGTGTTATCCAAAGTTACAGAATGTGCCATAATTTGCCATTTAAGAGGACTTTCAAACGGATTCCGCAGCGACGGTTACGTCTGTTATCACTTCCTGTGACCAGCGAGGCATTAGTAGATGCAGCTAGATTCAGTAAGTAGGTCCAGATAATTCTAAATTGTAATGCGCATGTTATTGGTCTCAACGTTATCGAGGTCTGCCGCGTTCTCTGTTCCGAAGTCTGCAAGCACGTGCAGTTTCCATGAACTTATAGGTACGCCTGCAGTAGCAAACTTCTTCAAACAATAATTCAAATGCAGTGTCATCTGCGAGGTAATCCGCATGCGCGAGGAATCTCTGGAATTGTCGGTATGCTATTTAGTTCGTTGATGTAACCTGTTTCAGAAGCCGTTATGTGCAAGGGGTTCTTTGGTGCCAATAAATATATCATCACGGACGAAATGAAGAGATGGATTCAGCGAGTCGGTGAAACAGATGCTAATCCACCGCCGCATGACGAATAAACGCAATGATACTACCTGCCTTGAAATAGATTCTTCATATTTCCAGGAAAGAGCTTTAACAAATGTTAATAAAGCTGTGGTAATGATCAGAATGTTACAAGAACGCATAACAGATGTATTCCCTTTACAAGTCTATCGATATGAGAAGTTTCGTGCATTCATTTGTGTCCGATTTTCGGATTTTCGATATCGGAGTGAAGTCGGTGTGCGAGAAAGCTGCACAGTATGAGAACAATGTGACCGAAATGCCGAGAAAATGGCATATATTTTGCAAGTCTATGAATAGACATTGAGCCATCGGAAACCATGGAACTCAAAACAAGGTACAGAAATAGGAAAAGAAAACACAACACAATACATCAAAGTTCATGGTTTCGTCAGAGGGCGAGATACTACCCGGCTGCCAAAGCCGAAGTAGGAGAAAATAGCAAGAATGATGCGGATAGGTATAACAAAAGAATTTTCTCTCACATAGTAGTCAGTATGAGTAACTTGCGAGATTTTTCCTGTACCCGCTTTTTGTCCGATATCGTAGTGAAATCGGTGTGGGAAACGAAAGCTGCACTGTATGAGAACAGCGTGAGCATGGTGCTGAGAGAATAACGAGAATGATGCAGACACGTGTAACAAAAGTGCATCTGATTACATGGTAACCGGTATGAGTACGTTGTGAGTTTTTCTTAGTGTCAGAGAGAAAAATCGGTGTCGGAAAGGAAGTAGTTGATGTGGAACCAAAATGGTAACCCAAGTGCCAAATCGATGTTTGTCGTTGCGCATCAGGAGACTTCATCGTTATCCCGTTCGGATGACTCATCAGCGGTACAGATTTACACCCTCAGAAAAGGACGTTTATGGATGATGGGAAAGGGTTACGTAGCTTTCTGTGATAACAAATGGTGCGTGAGACATCGGCAGGGGACAGCAAACGACAGGAATAGCGAATGGGAACAGCTGGAAACAATATGGGGAAGTTCGGTCTAATTTTTTTGACAGTCCGGTTTTCATCCCAAATTTGGCCCGTTGTAGCATTTTTCGGACAGAAATCGGACGGTCATCGGATTGAAATCGGTAACTCAGATGACACTCGTGTTCATCATCATCATCATTACACGTTAGCTGAAGGTGGAAAACACCTCAGCTATTGTGCCGCAATACAAAAGACAAGAAAAGGAAAACAGTGGCACGCCCGCTGAGTCCCCAGTAACGGATGGACATCGTTCCGGAGAGCTAACAGCTGGTTGCCGTAAAAGAGAATCATATTATGCCTAAGAGATGAGATCGTGATTGGAGGGGGATATTAAAAAGGAGGGGGATGGGCAAAGGAAATCACAACACAAACGCCATTGGTGCCGGCTCCTAGCCATTTCAGCAAGTGTGTCCAACCAAACGTGTTCATCGTCCTTAGGACCCCAGCCAGGCAGTCGGGATGCACCAACCGACGCCAACTTCGAAGTGAGGGTTTCCATTTCTCTCGACTAAGTCATCACTTGGCCTCCCCTCCTCCTCTTCCAACCGCACCCACAACGCGCAAACAATGCACGTCGCGGTAGTCGGTGTGCTGGCATGCGCAACACGTGGCCCAGCCATCGGAGCCTAGTGCGTGATATAATGGTGCTGAGCGGTTCACTCGCTCTTCCTGCACCAAATACGCGACGTCGAACACGCTCATTGCTCACGCGGTGTTCCCACCAGACATGAGCTAAGCTGCGAAGGCAGCGATGATCGAATGTGACGAGTCTCTTCATGTCAGTCGACCTGATGGGCCAGGTTTCACAACCATATAAGAGAGTAGAACGGACGGCTGCGTTGTAAACTCTGCCCTTGAGGGCGAGAGTAATGTCGCGTCTGCGCCACAGGTGGCGGAGATTGGCAAAAGCATCTCGAGCTTTTGCTATGCGGTTCGTAAGCTCATCTTCAATCCCACGGGTGCTAATATAGCTGCCCAGATACTTGAATTCCTGAACGACTTCTAGCAGATCACCACCAAGCGTTAGCGCAGGGTTGGGTCCCTGCCAACCTTGGAGACGTACTTTGCATTTCGATGGAGCAAAGCATAGCCCAAAACGATTGACAGCCAGTACTAATCGGTCCAGTGCTCTTTGGCATGTTTGGAGGCTGTCACAGATTAGGGCAATATCATCCGCATACTCCAAGTCAAGAAGTCGCTCACCAGGAAGTAGCTCCACACCATCTAGGTCGTGTCCAGCGAACGCTGTTTCTATGACTTCATCAATAGCGAAGTTGAAGAGGAAAGGTGACAGCGGGCATCCTTGTCTCACGCCGCTGGTGATACTGAAGGGTGGCGAGAGTTTGCCATAAACCCTCACCCTGCCCGAACTATGTGCGTACAGCGCTTTGATAATGTTTACATATTTATCAGGCACACCTTTCCTCAGCAGACAGTCCCAAAGGGCACATCGATCGACCGAATCGAAGGCACCTTTTATGTCAAGAAACACGACAACGGTGGGTCGCCAATAAACATGGCGGTGCTCCAACACTTGACGCAATGTGAAGATGTGGTCGATGCAGCCCCGACCTCGACGAAATCCGGCTTGCTCTTCCCGAATCTGGCTTTCACGAGTGCCAGTCAGTCTGTGGAGAATGACAGAAGCAAGCAATTTAGAGGCAATCGAAATCAGACTGATCCCTCTATGATTACCACATTCCAAACGAGAGCCTCCCTTGAAAATTGGGACAATGACGGAGCGGTTCCAGTCTGTCGGGACTGTCTCCTGCTCCCAAAGTCTTACTAGCAACTTGTGTAGATCATCTACTAGAGCAGGTCCACCGAATTTGAAGAGGGCTGGGGGAATTCTATCTGCTCCTGAGGACTTATGCAATTTCAACAGCCGGATCTCACGTTCGACCTCTGCGCGTGAGGGCGGATCCAAGGAGACGGCCCAAGGAGAAGGGCGCTCAATGCCCGAAGAAGAAAGTGATAACGCAAGTTTGTTAAATTGCCTTGCAAAGTGTTCGGCCCAACGCTCCAAGCGTTTTGACAAGCTGTGGATCGGCTGCCCACTCTCGTCGCGTATGGTCTCGCTAACACCAGGTCTCCTGCTGCCTGTTTCCCGTATCAGACGGAATAACTTACGATGATTACCAACGGCAGCGGCTGTTTCCATCTCAGAGGCACGATGAGACCACCAGGTTTCGCGGTCCTTCTTCAGGCTAGCCCGTAGTTTTGCCCTGAGATTTTTGCGAGCCTCATTGTATTCGCTTCCAGCCGGAATACGTCGGCGAGCATCCATAAGTTCCATAGACTGTGTAGAGACCCAGTGTCCGGTTTGGCAATTTGCTTTACCACATGAAGACACGCCTGCGGACAGTAACGTTTGACGAATATGCAACAGGTGATCTTCAACGGTGTTTAGTGGGCGCTTACCCAGCCCGGATGTCAGCGCACTATGGTATACATTCAGAACATCTGGCTTCGCCAACTGGCTGGTGTCAATCCGTTCACCTCGACGTTGCGGACGTCCACCGAAACGCTCGTGTTATCATATACTCGATGTTCTTTCTGACCCATTTGCGGACCTCCGTTTTTGCGAGTACAACAGTTTGTCAGTGATCGTTTTCGCACGTTCCTCGTCAACACACCTGCGTTCGTTTAAGGACTTTTGACCATATTCTCCCCGTCGTGGTCCATCATCAGATTTAACTGCAACCTACGTTATGCCACTGATTAGCAAGTTGACCTCTGTAGTCGGTTGTTATTCTCTCTGCTGGGCGGATGATGCGATATATATAAGCGCAAAACAAGTGGCGAAAATCAATTCTGCGGAAACTCGCAGTTAAAATTCATAATCGAGACGATATGTCTAAAACGCAGCTAAAAGAGGCACACTCGTAATGGTGTCATAACATATAGAACAGAGAAAATAATAAGTGAGCCTAGTGATGACCACCTTGCAGGTACGGTTGAACAGTCAAGAACCATCAAATGAGGCTAACCCATCAAGTACGAAAAATGTTGCGTCCTTCCACACAGTGCGTCTGAGCCACTCGGTACCTTCCATATTAGTGGCGTCCTTTTCAAGAAGTAAGAAAGACTTAGGTGTAATAATGGCCTCTAACCTAAAGACCACCCAGGATATCTTGAGGAGCGATCGTTGTAAACGGCGTGTCCCGCCATAAGGTCATTATCGCGAATGACACCGGATATTTCTAGCGCTGTTTATATCTCACGTACGTCTAATCCTCAAGTATGGCTTACCAGCTGCTTTTCCAGTCGCAAAAACGGAAAGTGCCCTGATTGAAAGGGCCGAGAGACGTGGCTAGAAGTTCGTCTCTGGACTTCGGAACCTCACCTGCCCCCTTCGGCTCCAACAAATCAACCTTTTCTCTCTGGACTACCGTCGCCGCCGCAGCGACCTCACCTTGACCGAATACATACTAAGTGAGGAAACTTGGAAACAAACTACAAGTTTTTCTACCTCAATTCAGGAGGCTCGACACGTAATCACGACTTGAAAGTTTTTAAATCGAGGATGTTCTATGTTCACTCTACTGTTGCCCTATCCACCCGGGTTATAAACAGCTAGAACCGTCTTGCGGAGAACCTTATCCGTGCTCAGTCTGAGGAAGATTTCAAGCGGCTACTAGACTCCCACTTGTGTAAGACATCAGGATTGCACTGCGCTACTGCAAATGAACCAGCCCATGAGGACTGCAAGTTGAGATGACATACCCGTTCTAACGAGGCGATAGAGTTGACATGGGACCACTACTCTCTACAACTCAATCAATCAATCAATTTCCAGCAAGTTGAGCGATTTTGGTCATCAGCCCGTAGCCTTAAGGATCACAAGCCTGCGTTGTAATCTAAGGGCGCGGGTTCGAACCTGCGTAGGAGCCGTGCGACCCTCGCAGTATCCTTAGCCCAGGTGCGACCGATGGTGGTTGCGCAGCAGCGAAGCGTCGGTATTGCGTACCAGCGCACTGCTACTGCTCCTTTCTTGGTAACTGGCAGAAAGAATGTGAAGTAATAAAAATGGGGAACATGTCTAAACATGTCGTTAAATAGTGTGGATTACCATTAAAAATACCGCTCCTTACTTATAAACGTTTACTTTTTAATAAATTTATTATCAGATGTGGTTATCGACAGACTATAGCTGAGTGACCGCCACTGTGCTCTTAGCCGTTCCAATGTAACCCATTCGGGACAGATATAGGTCAGATTCAGATGGACTGGAACGATAGGAAAATCTCTTGAGTGTTCCTTCTTTGGAAAATCGTTGAGCCAGGAAATGATAACGTGCTAAGAGGCCTTGATATAATCTAAAACGAAACACACCCTGGTCAACTAATTACTGCCCACGTTCTCTGCACCAGCAGTCCCCGCTGTGTAGGTCACGTGAAGTAAGAAAGAAGTAGAAATAAAATGGAAGATAAAGGAAATGAAAGTCATTAAAATGAAGGATAACACCAAAGAGTGAAGAGAATGACAGAATAAGAACTAAAAGTTGGAAGATGGATATGGTCAGGAGAAGGGGAAGGTTTCGTGTTGCCACTCAAGAGCGTCTAACTGACGCTCGAAACCCTTAACCATAGGTTCACTGACTACACTTTCTGGAAGCGAGTTCCAGCGCCCGATAACTCTATCCGATAACCGGGTATCCGCCCTGATCCGGTCAGAACGCGGCTTGTGTAGCATCATGGGATGACCGCGAAGACAAGGCAACCTAACCGGGCTAAATAGCCATCTCAAATCCGGTCCAACCTTCCCTGTTAAAATGCGGTAAGTAAGGATTAGGTCTCCTCGAAGCCGTCGGTAGTGCATTGAATACATACCCAAACTAAGTAGACACTCGGGGTACGATTGCTCCCGTAACCCCACGACCAATTTGGTACCTACTCTCAAAACCCTCTCGAGCTCCATTTTGTCTCGAACAAGGCAGGGCGGGCAAGCCTAGACGCAGTATTCCAGATGGGGCCGGACGAAAGCTGAAAACAGCTTCACAAATATGTCGGCAGTTAAGACCCCGAAAGAACGGCGTATTAACCACAACATTCTGAAACCCCTACTTGCGGCCTTCTTCCAGTTGTCACCAGAATGCAAAGACGAGGTATGGACGACGTTTAGGTCTACCTGGTTGGAGACAAGGGGGAGTTCAACCTCACCGAATATGAAGCTCGAAGGTGGGAAAGTTGATCCTATACGAAGGACGGAACACAGCCTGATTTATGGGCAGTAGCCACAAAGTAGACCAGTCTCAGAGTCTGTCCAGTGCATGCTGTATGGCGTCAGAACCCCAAGGAACATTTACAACATTCCATAGCTTAAGATCATCAGCCAACAATAGGGATGATACCCCAAGCTCTCCAGGGAGATCATTTACGTAGATGGAGAACAGCATCGGTCCAAGCCCTGTAGGACACCGCTAAGGACCGCTTGCCTAAAGGATAAGCTGCGACCCACACGTACACACTGCTCTCTTCCCTGCAAGAACGCAGATACCCAGTGGAGGGCGCGGCCAGATACGCCGTAGGACCTCAGCTTTTGTGATAGCCTCAAGTGGGGTACCTTATCAAATGCTTCCGAGAAGCCTACGAAAAGTACATCCACTACGCGGCCATTGTTTATTGCCTCGGCCCAAGCTTCCCGAGCAACTAACAAATTCGTCAAACACGAAAACCCCTTCCGAAATCCATGTTGTGCACTACTGAGTAGATTAAATCTATTCAGATGAAATTCCAACTAATCTCTCACCAACTTTTCAAGCAGTTTGACCACGACGCTAGTCAGACTAACTGGCCTATAATTGGCTGACGGACTTCTGTCGCCATTCTTGAAGATAGGGCAGATGACAGCCTCCTTCCATTCGGAAGGCAATGTACAGCTGTCAAGTGACTTCTGAAACCATCGTCAGCGGTCCACTTAGTTCCCCCGCCAACTCATGCAGAAGCTTCGGGTGAATTGAATCAGGTCCAGCTGCTTTGGAAGGTTTCAGTTCTTGCAGCAGTTTAAGGACTTGCATCTACACCACAGTAAACTCAGCTAAATAAGAACCCTCAGGTACTCTGGGGACAAGTACAACGCTAGTCAACGCGGCCTCACGTACAAAAGCCCCTGCATACTGTTCCCCAAGTACACGAGCCTTATCTGAGTCCGCATACGCACGAGTTCCATCGGCTCGCATCTAAGTTGGGATTACCGAAGTTGAACCACAGCGTCTCTTAGCATAAGCGAAGAACTTCTTTGGATTTTCCGAAGCTTCATCAGCCAATTCCTTTTCGTACACCAGCCGAGCTTTCCTTAAGTGTTGTTTACACCTATTTCTAGCCTCGCGGTATTTATGATAGCTGCTAGTTGATGGAGCCGCACGGTAGGTCCTCCAGCACCTAGAACGCTTCTGGAACAGGTACTTGCCAGTGGTATCTATCCACGGCGGCCGCGCTCGTGTCTCCTTTCCCCTCGCAAGCGGGATGTAGGGAGTAGACACTTCCGTGAGATAAGATAGTAGCAGTCTGGAGATTCCCGGGTTTGCCTGTGGAAAATTCTAACTAAAGTTATTTTATTGTGCACCTAGGCAACCGGTGTGGTTTGTTGAACTGATTGCTGAGTCCGAATGCTTGACTTGCTCATCGCCATTTTTGCTTGGCGCTCGTTTCGGTTGCAACTCGCGACTGACCTGTGTGCTGTGCTTGCTCCCTTCCCCTAGCTAGAGCGACCACGGTGTCGTTCCTTTGTAGCTAGATAACGGAATCTTTTATTGTATCAATAAAAGTTTCCCTGCAACTTGATCTGTCTTCCCGAGTCGTTCTCTGAGCTCCCGGTGCAGGTGACCCTCTAAATTGGTGACCGCGACTCCGGAAGAATCTCAGCGCCGGGTATTTCGAACTTTTCTCCAGTGAGTTCGTTCCATTTATTTTCAAAATTTTGCGGTTTATTTTTGCATACGGTAGCCTGTTTTTACGTCATTTTTAAGCCATGGAATCTGTAGACCCTAAGGTAGAGTCTCTGCTAAGCGTTGTATCTCTCTCTGTGCCACCTATTTGGGACATGGATCCTCTGTTGTGGTTCGCTCATCTTGAGGTCGATTTTTCAACCACAGAATCACTTCCGACTACGCGAAGTATTGCAAGCTCCTGTCCTATCTCCCCAAAGAGATCAATGCAGGTTCGTGACGTTATCATTTCTCAGACCGACAACCGCTATGAGGCTCTCAAGGATGCCGTGATTAAGCGTGTTATGCCTTCTGAGAAAGTTCGCCTGCAGCAGCTTTTCAAGGATCTGCAGCTGGGCGACAAACTGCCCTCAACCCTGCTACGTGAGATGCAGCAACTCCTTGGTTCCTCAACCATGGACGAGACGTTACTTCGCGAACTATGGCTACAACGGCTACCGGAAAACACGCAAACGATTCTCACTACAGTGAGATCCGTTTCGCTCACTCAACTAGCAGATTTAGCGGGTCGAGTTATTGAGCGATCACAGCCACAAGCCAACGCCAGCAAGATCAATGCCGTCGCGTCTATCACTGGCTTACAGTCAACTACAGAAGCCCTCCAAACACAAGTTGCGACACTTAGTCGCTAGGTGCAGCAGCTTACTATGAACCGTCGTCATCATAGCCGCTCAAAATCGCCCTGCAAACGTCCTAACTCTAGCAACAGACAGGCTAGCTGTTCGCACCATCAGAGTTTTGGTACCGCAGCTCGTAAATGTATCAAGCCTTGCAACTTCGCCGAGAAGCAGGGAAACCACGGCCGGTCCGTAACGGCGACGGACGCGACCGGCCAACACCAAAGTCGCCTCATCCGCGTTAGGAATTTAACTTCCGGCACCGAGTTTCTAGTAGACACAGGAGCCGAAGTTAGCGTTATACCCCGTAGCCCAAAAGAGGTCGTCTCACCATTGCTGACCAAGCTGCGTGCCGCCAATGGCACACCAATCGCAAGTTTCGGCGAAAGGCTGCTAGCGCTCAACTTAGGCCTCCGGCGAACCTTTCGACGGCCTTTCATAATCGCTGCCGTGCCTTTCGCCATCATAGGCATAGACTTTTTTAACGCTTCGACCTCATCGTCGACGCTAAAAGGAAGAAGCTTATCGACTCTAGGACACAGCTCAGTGTTATCGGGACTAGCGCCATCGTGGCTGCTAACACTCCCATTCGTGTCCTACCTCAAGCTTCACAATCTTTTCTAGAACTTTTCAACAAGCATCCTAAACTCGTTCGCATCTTGAACGACTTGCCTCCTGTGGCGTCAAACGTCATGCATCACATTTGGACTAAGGGCCCACCTGTTGCGGCCCACCCTCGCAGACTAGCCCCGGACAAATTCAAAGCTGCTAAGGCGGAATTCGAGCAAATGCTCGAATTGGGAATCATCCGCACGTCCATGGGCATCATCATTACACATGGTGCCGAAGAAATCCGGTGACTGGCGTCCTTGTGGTGACTACAGGGCACTTAACAAAGTTACCGTCCCGGATAAATACCCCATTCCGCACATGCACGACTTGACCTCAGCTCTAGCTGGTAAGTCTATCTTTAGCAAAGTCGACCTAGTTCGCGTCTACCATCACATACCTGTGGCACCAGACCACATTGTTAAAACGGCAGTCATCACGCCATTCGACCTATTCGAGTACCTCAGAATGCCTTTCGGCTTCAGCAACGCTGCCCAAACTTTTCAGCGTTTCATTCATGAGATAACGCGAGGACTCGAAGGCGTTTATCCTTATCTGGATGACATTCTCATCGCGAGCTCTTCTGACGACGCTCTCTTTCAACGCTTAACACAGCATGGGGTTACCGTCAACCTCGATAAATGCGAGCTTGGCCAAAGTTCCATCGACTATCTTGGCCATCGCATATCTGCCTCTGGTATCGAAGCTCCACCATACAAAATCCAGGCACTAAAGAACTACCCCGCTCCCAGTTCTTAAAAACAGTTACGCCGATTCCTTGGCCTGGTCAACTATTATAGACGCTTTATTCCTAACTGCGCGAGCATTGTTCAACTAATGACTGACTTGCTCCGCGGTGAACAGCGGTCTTTTCATTTTGCAGACGACGCTAAACTGTTTTTCGAGAAGCTCAAAGACGCTATCTCCAACATAGCGTTTCTCGCCCACCCAGACACATCCGCACCACTTTCCCTGACAACTGACGCATCCGACACTGCCGTCGGTGCAGTTCTTCAACAACTCATCGATCGTCGATGGATACCTCTAGGTTTCTTCTCGTAACGTTTACAACCTGCCGAATCATGTTACAGCACCTTCGGTAGGGAACTGTTAGCCATCTACCTAGGTATCAGACATTTTCATCACTATCTCGAAGATCGACATTTTATAGTCTTCACTGACCATAAGCCAATGCTCTTCGCAATCAATGGCGCAACGGAAAAGTATTCTCCGCTGGAAACTAGACATATATATATATATATATATATATATATATATATATATATATATATTTGCAACAGTCTAGACACCTAGACTACGTTTCTCAGTTTACGACAGACGTACGACATGTCTCAGGTGCTCTCAATCCCGTCGCGGATGCGCTTTCACGCATTCAGCAGATCAGCTTATCGCCTGGCACCAACATTGATCTAGCCGCTATGGCTGCTACCCAACAAGCTGATCCGGACATAGACAAGCTACGACGCAACACCTCGTTGAAACTACGCGAAGTTCCACTAGCTTCATCTGAGGGGACCATTCTTTGTGACGTTTCACAAACTTCTCCCCGACCCGTAGTTCCTACCTCCATGCGTCTACTAGTTTTCAACGCTTTACACAACCTGTCTCATCCCGGCATACGTGCTTCGCAGAAGCTCGTAACTTAACGCTTCGTACGGCCCAACGTCAATCGCGATGTGCGCCTTTGGGCACGCGCATGCTTAGAGTGTCAGCGCGCCAAGGTATACAGACACACTAAAAGCCCACTTGGCGTCTTTACCGCGCCTGACTCGTTTTGCACACGTCCATGTCGACCTGGTTGGACCTTTGCCTCCATGCAAAGGCTACGTGTACCTCCTCACTTGTGTCGACCGCTTCACCCGTTGGCCAGAGGCAATTCCGATAGTCAACTGCTCATCTGCGACAGTTGCGCAAGCTTTCTTAGAACGCTGGGTAGCTCAATTCGGGTGCCCAAGCGTAGTCATCACTGACAGAGGATCGCACTTTGACGGCTCCTTCAGCAAACTGTTCAACGTTCTTGGTTGCCAACATAATCGAACCACCGCACACCACCCTGCAGCTAATGGGATGGTAGAAAGGTTCCACCGGCAACTCAAAGTATCACTCTGTGCCCAATCTAGCACATCCTGGCACGAAGCACTTCCGCTCGTTCTCTTAGGCATAAGAAACACGATTAAAGCGGATTTGCACGCCACTCCATCGTCGCTAGTCCTTGGATGCACACAACGCTTACCTGGTGAACTCGTCTCACCAAAAGCGCCGACAACCTTCGACTATGCAGCTCGCCTATCTCATCACATGCGACAACTTCAGCCTGTGCAGCCCAGAGCACAGAGCTTGCGTACCAACTTGGACGAACGCTTAACTACTTGCACGCACGTGTTCGTTCGCACTGACAGCGTACGTCGGCCACTGCAACCTCCTTATTCTGGTCCGTACCGTGTCGTACGCAGAAGCGACAAGACGTTTACCTTTGACTACAATGGTAAACCTCAGACAATCAACGTCGATCGACTCAAGCCAGCATTCCTCGACAAGTCTGACTCTTCGGTGCAGCAAAAACCTTCACAGCCTGCGCCATCACAGCTCGCACCGCAGCCTCAGACGAGTCAGTGCGCTCCAACAGAACCGACAGCACTCCTACTCGCCCTACTATCGATCGACGCGGTAAGTTCAAGTTCAAGTTCAGTTGGGACCGGAACGATAGGATAATCCCGTGAATGTTCCTTCTTTTGCGTATCGTTGGATCGGGAATTGACAGGTCTGCTTGAGATGTTGAGAAGCCTAAAACGAAGACCGCATCACACCCTGTCCAACCAATTACTGCCCACATTTTCCTGCCCAGCAGTCCCTGCCGGGCCGGTTTATGTGAAGTAACAGTGTGAAGGGTAAGCTAAGAAAAGAAGAGGAGGAATGTCTGCTAAATAATGATAATACCAAGGTGAGAAGGAAATTAAAAAAGAACGAAGGGAAATTTGAAGATACAAGTCGGTTAGGAGAAGGGGAAGGTTTGGTACTGCCACCCTAGAGCGTCTAACTGACGCTCGAAACCCTCTACCGTAGACTCCCTAACCACGTGCGCCGGAAGCGAGTTCCAACGTTCAATAACTCGACGCGACAAGCGAGTTTCCATCCTTACCCGGTCAGAACGCTGTTTGTGCAGCTTCAACGGGTGACCTCGGAGACTAGGCAGCTTGGCGAGACTAAATAGCCAGGACAAGTCTGGACCGATCTTACCCGTTAAGATATGGTAAGTGAGAATCAAGTCTCCTCTAATTCTGCGGTAGTGCATTGAGTACATACCCAAGTTAAGCAAACGTTCGGGATACGTTTGCCCCCGTAATCCTTGCACTAACCTTGTACCCACTCGCAAAACCCTCTCCAGTTCCATTTTGTCCCTTACAAGACAAGGTGGACAAGCCTGGATACAGTACTCTAAGTGAGGTCGCACGAAAGCTGAGAACAGCTTCACAAAGATATTGGCCGTTAGGACACCGAAGGAGCGGCGAATAAACCACATCATACGGAACCATCTACAAGTAGCCTTCCTCCAATTTTCCCCAGAGTGAAGCAATGAGGTATGGGTGATACCTAGATCAACCTACTGAATGACAACAGGGAGTTCACTTCCACCAACGACAGCGCGTGGGAGGACTAGCACCTCCAATGCGGAGGACAGAACATTTCGCCTGATTTATGGGCATCAACCATAAGGTTGACCAATCCCAGAGCCTATCCAAAGCACTCTGAAGTGCCTCAGAGCCACCAGGGATAGCCACAATATTCCAGAGCTTGAGGTCATCAGCAAACAATACCGACGGTACTCCAAGCTCCTGAGGTAGGTCATTGACATAAATTGCGAAAAGCAACGGCTCTAGAACCGAGCCCTGCGAAAGCCACTAAGAACAGCTTGTCTAAGCGAAAGGTTACGCTCCACGCGTACACACTGTTCTCTGCCCTCTAGGAAAGCAGAAACCCATTTAAGGGCGGCTCCAGATATCCCATACGATCTCAACTTCAATGAGAGTCGTTGATGGGGGACAGTATCAAAGGCTTTCGAGAAGTCAACGAAAAACACGTCGATGGCGTGACCGTTGTCTACTGCCTCAGCCCAGCTTTCACGAGCTACAAGCAAATTTGTCAGACATGAAAATCCCTTACGGAATCCGTGCTGGGCCGCACTGAGAAGGTTAAACTTAATCAGGTGATTCCCCAACGAATCCCTGACCAATTTTTCAAACAACTTAACTACTACGCTTGTTAAGCTGACAGGCCGGTAGTTCGCAGGCAGAGCTGTCACCGCCCTTAAAAATCGGACAGATGATTGTCTTCTTCCATTCAGAAGGTAAGGCACAGCTGTCGAGTGATATTGTAAACATGCATGTCAGAGAGCCACTTAGCTCAGCGGCCAATTCATGCATCAGCTTCGGATGAATTGAATCAGGGCCAGAAGCATTGGAAGGATTTAGCCCTTGCAATAGCCTTGTGTCTCCGTTATGCTTATTTCAGTTAGGCAAGAATCCTCCGGAACTTTAGTGACCAGCTCAACTTGAGGTAGAGAGGCCTCATGAGAAAAGACACCAGTATACTGTTCGCTAAGTATACAGGCATTATCATAGTCGGTATGCCCATGGGTCCCGTCCGCTCGTAGTAAAGCCGGTATAGACGAGTTTGTACCGCTACGTCTCTTTACGTATGCAAAGAACTGGGTTTGTTACGGCTGCATTAGCCAAATCCTCCTCGTACTGAAGACGAAGAGTTCTAAGATGATGCTTACATTTATTTCTAACCGCTCGATAGCTTTCGTAGGTGCTGGTGGATGAAGCCGCTTGGTAAGTTCGCCAGCACTTAGAGCGCTTCCTGAGCAGGTATTTACCTGTATGATCTATCCATGGAGGCTGCGCCCGTGTCACCCTTCTCTTAGTGAATGGGATGTGGGGAGCAGAGATCTCAGTGAGGTACGCTTTAAATTTCTCCCAGGCTGTCTCAACGGTGTCAGCCACGGTGATCGCACAACGCAAAACTGAAGCTTTGGCTCGCATTGCGTTAAAGTCTGCCCGCCAAATATTCGGACATGCCTCAGCAGTAGCTTGATGACACTTAGTTAGAGCACATCGAAAGGATATGCAGACATGGTCACTGGCTCCTAGAGGACAGTCGTAGGTAATATCACTTACGAAATCGTGTGACTTCGCAAAAATGAGATCCAAGGTAGACGGGAGGTCCACGAACTGATGCAAAGGCAGTTGCAATGTTAGCTCAAGGAGATCCGAACCGAAAGTGCCCACCGTCGAACTGCAAGATAGATCAGCCCAACAGACTTCAGGGAGGTTGAAGTCACCCAGTAGTAGACACCTATTGGCAGCCTGAGTACGAATAAATTCAATAACCTCCCTGGAGATACTACCAGGACTTCGATATACCACTACAACTGTAAACTGAGCAGAGGAAGTGCATACAATAGCCGAGAGGACTTCAACAGTTTGATCCGGCGACTGGAACACACAAGTCCTCAACACATCGAGTTTACAACTCACATAAAGAGCGACGCCCCCACCTTGGCGGCCAACGGAGCGATCGCATCTAAGCAGTGCGTAGCCAGGAAAACATACTTCACCGTCTGTGATATCCGGGGACAGCCACGTTTCGGTGATAGCAAGTATGTCGGGACGAGATTTATCTACAAGTAGACCCACCTCGTGTACCTTGTTCCTTAGGCTACGCACATTACTAAGCACTACCCGAAGGAACTCGGCACGACCAGCCCTGGGTCGTACGCTACCAGGAGAGGTTCTGGTAGGGCAGAATTTGACTTCCGGCTGACCACCTTGACTTCCGGCTTACCACCTAAGAAATTCAAACCTCCAGTTCGATTTTCCGACTTCGTTAGCACTCACTATTTTACATAGAACGTGCCTCTAAAATTTTCTGCTCTTACCAAACGTTTACGAAAATCCACAAAAAAGACCAAAACGTTTTGAAATTACCAAAAAAGAGCAAAACCTCTTGAAAAACCAAAAAAAGGTTTGCACGGTTTTCGCTTTACACTCTTTTGTGTATTTCTACGCATTTATGCTGCTTTTTCATTTTATTTGCCATATACATCGCCGGTTGGTTGCACCACGGTTTCACTTTTAGCTGGATCCCGGCACGTTAACTGGAAGTGGAACGAACTTCCTGCTCAACCGCCTACGTGAACTTTGTTAACTGCCCCCCCATAAACAGTTTTACCGTTTCGACACCGTAGGGAGGACACGTGTGGGATCCCCCTAGGGTCCGATTGCAACGAGACTGGACCTTAACGTGGTGCGACGGTTTGCGTACCTCATTGACCCATTGAGCTATACTGGGTGATGCCTCCGAGCATCTTGAGAGCTACTCCTACCAGGTTGGTCAATGGTGAGAGGTCAGACAAACTCAGTCTCCTGGTCCTCCAGGTTGGGGGTTTGAAATGGGATGGCGTCCATTTCTGTAAAACTAAATCACTGCCACCCCGCTGCCTTGCGGACAGGCTTTTGAGCCAAAGGCTTTGGATGAGGACCCTAATCGTTCTCCTGTCTAGGTCTGGGCGCCCTGGCAGTATCCCAGCCCACATACAACCATGACATGACATTTTCTTCAAACATAAACTTCATCCTGCATCGGCCGTCGCGCAGATTATCAAGGGTCGCCTTATCTGCTGCATACAGCAGGGCGGATAAGCGAAAGCATGCTACTGCTGGCGCCTCCCTTCTTTCTTTTCCACCTTTTTCTCTTACTCCCATCCCGGCCCCCATTACTAACCTTCCTTCTATAATTCCCAGTTTAATTGACAGCAACCGAAGTGCTACTGGAGCAGTACCATCTGCAGCCACCATCCCACAGCACCTATCGGACGCCTATCGGCAAAAGTCCCTTATAAGACCACGCTGTCCCGTTTCCATGGCGACCTTCAACGTCCGCACTCTGAGACAAACAGGTCAGCAGGCTGCACTCGCACGCACCTTGGACACACTGGGTGTTGATGTGTGTTGTGTGTCCGAAACTAGGATTAATGACCCTAACGGGGTTATTGAATTGACTGCACCCGGCTTATCCTCTCGTTATTGGTTGCACGCATCCGGAGACGCCGATGCGGCACTCACCGGTCAAGCTGGTGTAGGTATCATTCTCAGCTCCAAGGCTGAGTTATCGTTGGTTGATTGGATTCCGGTGAACAGCCGTTTATGTGCAGCCCGTTTGACGACATCAGCTAAGGTGAATTCGCGAAGTAAAACAAAACGCTGTTTGTTTGTGATTTCTGCTTATGCTCCCACGGACTGCAGTTCTAATGCAGTCAAGGACACTTTCTATCACGAACTGAACACGCTGCTACGCAGTGCTACTAGTTCAGATATTATAGTACTTGCAGGGGATATGAACGCACAAGTAGGGCGTCTGAGCTCTTCTGAAGCTCAGCTGGGTGGTAAGTATGGACTTAACTCCGAACGGACTGACAACGGCGAGCGTCTGCTGCAACTGTGTGCGTCGCACCAGTTGTTTCTTACTAGCACTGCTTTTAGACACAGTGGGCGCCGAAGTGCCACTTGGCGTCCACCTGTAGCTGGTCAGCGATGGACCCAAATTGACCACATAGCCATAAGTTACAGGTGGCGCGGTTCCATTCTGGATTGCCGCTCGTACTGGAGTACCTGTGTCGACTCTGACCATGCCTTGGTGCGCTGTCGTTTCTCCATGAACTTTACCGGAAGGCGCACAAAGCGTCTCCCCCGATTGGCAACGGAGAAATTGTCCCAGCCCTCTGTCAGGCAAGCCTATCAAGAAGCACTGCATAGCGAACTCTCGCTGTCTTGTCCTAATGATACTGAACTTCAGTGGAATAAGATCTCGGCCACTATGCACGACGCAGGAGCATCTGCTTGTGGCACTATCAGTCGTCATCGCACCAGTCACTGGATATCCGAGAGGTCCGTGAACCTTTTGGAAGCTAGAAGGCACCTCCCGGCTGGTTCTGAACACAATGTGACCAGACGGGCTATTAGGCGTGAACTAAAGCGGAGCCTACGTGCTGACAAGGAAGCCTGGTGGACCAGTCGGGCTCAAGAAATGGAGGAGGCAGGAGCAGTAGGCAATTACCGGAAGCTCTTCCAGCTAATACGCACCACTGGTCCGAGAAAACCAGGCGTCAGTGAGACAATCAGGGACAGCGCGGGTGCGCTGATACACAATAAGGAGCGCCGTATGGCTCGTTGGGCTGAGCACTTTGAACATCAGTTCAGCTGGCCCCCTGCTCCCGGACCTCTTCCTACTCAGGTGATGCAGGACGAGCCATGGACGGTTAGTTTAGAGCCTCCGACGGAGGCCGAAGTCCGAAACGCGATCACAGCCCTTAATCGTTTTCGTGCCGCTGGCCCGGATTCCCTACCACCTGCACTATTTAAGGATGGTGGTGAGGTCCTCTGCAAAGCACTGACCTCCCTATTCGAACGTATCTGGAACGAAGAGAGTGTGCCGGCTAATTGGAGCGAATCGATTATAGTGGCAATATACAAAAAGGGCAGTCGCACAGACTGTGCGAACCACAGGGGTATTAGCCTAACGCCAGTTGTGACAAAATTACTGGCCTCGATTATCGTTCGTCGCCTCACTGCAGAACGGGAATCTCGGATTAGAGAAGAGCAGGCCGGTTTTCGCCCAGGACGTGGCTGTATAGACCATATATTTACTTTGCGGCAGGTGCTAGAGCAGCGCCACACATACCGCAGACCGACAATAGCTGTGTTCCTCGATTTCAAGAGTGCGTTCGATTCAGTCGATCGATCGATTCTGTTCGAAATACTTGCGCGGAAAGGTGTTCCCGCGAAATATGTGAACATCCTTCGTGCTCTATACTCGAACACTAGAGGCCGCGTCAGGGTCTATGGTGCCCTATCGGATAGCTTTTCGACTACAAGTGGCGTTCGACAGGGTTGCCCGATTTCCCCATTTTTGTTCAATTTCGTCGTGGATTCTATCATGGAGTGTTCCCTTGCGGAATCTCACGATGTAGGTGTTGAAGTGCTGCCTGGTGAACGGTTAGTTGATCTAGATTATGCGGACGATATCGTCTTGCTTTTCGACAATGTTGAGGCGGCACAATCAACCCTGAATAGCCTATCCAGAGTGGTCCCATTATTTGGTATGCACTTCGCACCTTCAAAGTGCAAAGTGTTGCTGCAGGACCACCAGCCACTCGATGACCCCTTGACGCTTGCTAACGAGGAACTCGATGTGGTTGATCAATTCACTTATCTTGGCAGCTGCATCAGCAATGATGGGTGCATAGAAACTGACGTGAGCTCACGCATTGCAAAGGCCAGAGCTGCCTTCTTGAACCTGCGTCATCTTTGGCGACAGAAGGGAGTTTCCCTCCGTCTTAAAGGCCGTGTATACAAGGCCACAGTGAGGGCCGTTCTGCTCTATGGTAGTGAAACTTGGCCCCTTCGGTCTGAAGATCTGAGGCGTCTTCAAGTCTTTGATCATCGTTGTTTGCGAAGCATTGCTGGTGTCGGATGGCACCAGCGTGTCCGCAACGATGATGTGCGTAGGCGAGTACTAGGTGGTGATGATCATGCTAGCTCCCTAGAACAACAGATAGCACTGAATAAGTTACGTTGGCTCGGGCACGTGCTACGCATGCCTGGTCACCGCTTACCTAGGAGGGCCTTGTTCAGTCTACCAGGTGTCGGATGGTGCAAGGCTCGAGGTGGACAGAAGTTGACTTGGCAGCGGGAAATGAAGTCACTGACGACCAAACTGGGTGCCGTTGGTCCGTCTCGCCTTCCGGGTTGGAGTCCACGTGACTCACCTTGTGCTTGGCTCGAGACTTTACAGGACATGGCTCGCATTCGACACCAGTGGCGCGTCTGCTGCCGTCTCCTAATCGGGTTGTCTGTTTAAAGTGTGTTTGGTGCTGAGTTATCTGCGGGGTAATGGCTGATTATGACGCGTGGCAGTGAAAGCCGCAAGGAAGCTGTCTCGCCGATGCCGCCTTATCTTTGCACGATAGCCAGCTGTTTGTGACGGTATGTTGTTAACACAAGGTGTAGGCGCCTTGACCATGAATGTTTGCTTAGGGCATTAAGGTTTTCAGGTAAGTCCCCCTTCTCTCTCTCTTCTTATTCTTTATTTCGTAGATCCTCATGGTTGTATGGCAGCGAAGCATCAGTTCAAATGGCTGATGTACTGCTGTTGATGATGATGATGACCGATTGCATGGTTCTCCCCAGCAGCTGCATTAGGTTTCACAAACTGGTCTCGCAGAAGGCTGGCCTGCGACGGACAGTCCTCACGTAGATCGAAGGACTGCTTACACAGTCCCTTCTGGGAGAGGGCTGTGTAGCAGTCTGAAAATTCCCCGGTTTGCCTGCGTAAAATTCTAACTAAAATTATTTCATTGTACACCTAGGCAACCGGTGTGGTTTGTTGAACTGATTGCTGAGTCCGAATGCTTGACTTGCTCATCGCCATTTTTGCTTGGCGCTCGTTTCGGTTGCAACTCGCGGCTGACCTGTGTGCTGTGCTTGCTCCCTTCCCCTAGCTAGAGCGTCCACGGTGTCGTTCCTTTGTAGCTAGATAACAGGGAATCTTTTACTGTATCAAGAAAAGTTTCCCTGCAACTCGATCTGTCTTATCGCATAGTTCTCTGGGCTCCCGGTACAGGCGACCCTCCAAAAGATTTAAATTTATCCCAGGCCGCCTGAACCGTATCAACCACCAAGATTTCGCAACGCATCCCAGCAGCCTTGATAAGCATTGCCTGATAGTTAGCACGCCATATGTTTGGATATGGCTCAGCAATACTCTGGTGAGTCCTGGTCAGAGTACACCTGAACGATAAACAAACGATCACTAGTACCTAAGGGAGAGCTGTAAGTGATGTCTCCTACGAAGTCTTGTGACTTGGCAAACACCAGATCCAAAATAGACGAAAGTTGGGCATCCGTGTACCTAGTGGGGAGGTCCACGAACTGATGCAACGGTACTTGTAGCATAAGCTCAAGAAGATCTGCTCCGAAAGTACCTTCCGCCGAGTTGCAAGAAAGAGCTGTGCAGCAAACTTCTGGTAGATTGAAATCCCCCAGTATCAAACACATGTTTGCGGATTGGGAGCGAATAAAATCAAGCACCTCTGGACGCACTCCCAGGGCTTCTATACACAAGAACAACTGTAAGTTCATTGGATGATAGAGAGCAGAAGGAAGTTCCTTCGTCAGCTCCGTCACTTCCCGATCGTTTCGGAGATAGCCTGGGTCATTGCGGAACAAGGTCCCACAGAGAAGCACTGAAGCTGCATTGGAAACAGCTGGATCCCCGTAAACTAAAGTGAGAGTCCAATAAATGCTTGAAACGTTCCTCGGTTTCGGCAACGACGATGGACTCCGGAAGGCGGTTCCAGTCATTCACAACGCGAGTGGATAAAGCCAGGCTGGATCGCACTCGATCACTTCTCCGTTTGAACAGTTTCAAACTGTGGCCTCTTGTTGAACTCTCTGTGTTGAGATGAAAGAATTCCTGTAATTCCCTCCCCAACTCTCCTCTAAGAATACGTCGGGTGAAGATCAAATCTCCGCGATGACGACGGTAATCCAGGGAAAAGAGGTTCAGTTTTTTGAGTCGGAGAGAATAGGACAGGTCCCGCAGCTCAGCAACAGATTTGGATCCACGCCGTTGAACCTTTTCAATCATATCACATTCAAATTTCGTAAGAGGATAGGAGGCAGGTAGCCCGTATTCCAGAAGCGGGCGTACATGTGAAGTAAACAGGAGTCGGAAGCTCCCCGGGGTCAGGCGAGAGAAAGCTCTGCGTAGAGTGAAACATCCTGTAGGCCGCAGCGACCTTTTTCTTGGTATCTTCATTAGATTTGAGGTCAGACGAAAGTACCACTCCCAAATCCCTTTCCTGAGTGGTGTTTCTGAGCAAGGAACCACCAATATGGTAGATTCCAAATGGGACAGACGCACCAACTGGGAGAACTGAACACTTCTCATGATTCATTGGCAACTGCCACTTAATTGACCAATCATGTAGCAGGTCGAGTGTCGGTTGCAACCTGTCAGCATCTTCCATACTGGATACCTCCATCCACAGCTTCAAGTCGTCGGCGTAGATTAGGCAATCCGCCTGGAGTGTTGACGGTAAGTCGTTGATGAAGATGTTGAAAAGCACAGGGCCGAGGACCGAACCTTGTGGGACTCCACTAGTCATGAGAACAGGGGCGGAAAATGTATCGTTTACTTGCACCTGCATCGTGCGGTCGCGAAGGAAATCAGAGATCCAGGAGAGAAGATTCCCGGCAACACCGATTCCTCGGAGTTTAAGCAAAAGTCGTTCGTGCGGGACCCTGTCTAAAGCTTTGCTGAAATCCACAAACACAACGTCCAAGCGTTTACCGGAATCTAGCGATTTCGCCCATTTCTCCTGAGCAACTAGTAAGTTCGAGGTACATGAGCGTACCCTTCGAAAACCATGCTGTGCACAAGAGAAGAGATTCAGTTCCTTGAGGTAGAGATGAAGAGTCTGCTTCAAGATCCGCTCCATAACGTTACATAATATCGACGTTAAGCAGATAGGACGATAGTTGGTTGGATCTTGCCAGTTGCCTCCTTTGTAAATGGGTTTTACAATGCCCACTTTCCAAGCCGACGGGAGACGCCCAGCTTCAAAAGAAAGACGGAAAACCTGACAGATAGGAGGGGCGATGTATTGCGCCATAATTCTAAGGAACAGTGGGTGCAAGCCATCCGGGCCGGGTGAAGAATGCGGATCCAAATCAGGGAGAAGTTTAACCACGGAATTGAAGTTAATGTCTACTTGATCCAACTCATAAGGAAAACTGGACACAGTGTTGCCGCAGGCGGGAGTTACTTTCGTGAAGACAGAGGCGTACTGCTGGGCCAAAAGACTGGCTTTATCAGCGTCTTCGTAAAGTAAATTTCGATGTTCAAAGGAACACAAGGTGGGGATGCCACTGCCAGTCCTGGTACTTCTTTTTAGATAAGAGAAAAGCATTTTGGGTGTCATTCTGGAATGTGCTGCTAATGATAGTTAATATTGCTGACGTTTCTGTCGCTTCAACGCGACACAAGCATTTCTGGTGATCTTGTAGGAAGAGTAATCGAACTCTGTTTGAGATTGCCTAAAACGGTCCCACAATTTGCGTCTTCCGTTTATCAGAGATCTCAATTCACTGTCAATCCAAGGTGGACCCCTCTTGAAGCACTTTCTACGGGAGAAAGGAACGACCTGCTCAATTAGAGAAGTCATTTTGGAGAGCACAAGGTTCCACGCATCATCAAGGGGAATGGTATCAGGAATACTCCAGTCCATAGCGCTTGCGGCTGTTCTCAGACGGAGAGGATCCGCTTGCCAAAAGTTCCGACGACAACCACCTTGGCTATGGATCGTGATGCGACGTGTCCATTGGAATGAAACGACACAATAATCACATTTGCCGATGGGTTTAAGAACTGTTAGGTTCGTGACATCTGACTGAGCTGAGGTGAGCACAAGGTCCAGAATGCGGGTTGGCATGGTGACGTGTTGAAACAAATTACAATCGATAACAGTCTCAAGTAAGGTAGCATCAAAAGAATCAGGTGGACGACCACAAAGAAGTAGGTCCCAGTCGATATTAGGGGCATTAAAATCCCCCACGATAAGACTGTCCTTTCCCGCGCAGTGAAATGAAAATGAAATGTGTCAGCTTATACGCCGTAACGGCGCTTCGCTGCCGCGCAACCACCACCAGTCACGCGCGGGCTGAGTATACCGCGAGGACGCCCACCCCTACGCGGATTCGAACCGGTGACCTTATGGTTGGAAAGCAAACGTGCCAACCACTCGGCCACCGGCCGCGCAGTGCTTCCTGATCAAATCGAGCAAATGAACTCCGGATCCCGATGGCGCTCTGTAAACAACACTAATAGTGTAGGATCTGCATCCATCATGAATACGGCACCACAGGGCATCAAAATCACCATCGTCGCCACTAGTAGCTGCAACCAAATGGGCCTTGAGTTCGGCCTTCCAGTAAAGTATAACGCCGCCACCAACATCATCATCAACAGCAGTACATCAGCCATTTGAACTGATGCTTCGCTGCCATACAACCATGAGGATCTACGAAATAAAGAATAAGAAGAGAGAGAGAAGGGGGACTTACCTGAAAACCTTAATGCCCTAAGCAAACATTCATGGTCAAGGCGCCTACACCTTGTGTTAACAACATACCGTCACAAACAGCTGGCTATCGTGCAAAGATAAGGCGGCATCGGCGAGACAGCTTCCTTGCGGCTTTCACTGCCACGCGTCATAATCAGCCATTACCCCGCAGATAACTCAGCACCAAACACACTTTAAACAGACAACCCGATTAGGAGACGGCAGCAGACGCGCCACTGGTGTCGGTTGCGAGCCATGTCCTGTAAAGTCTCGAGCCAAGTACAAGGTGAGTCCCGTGGACTCCAACCCGGAAGGCGAGACGGACCAACGGCACCCAGTTTAGTTGTCAGTGACTTCATTTCTCGCTGCCAAGTCAACTTCTGTCCACCTCGAGCCTTGCACCATCCGACACCTGGTAGACTGAACAAGGCCCTCCTAGGTAAGCGGTGACCAGGCATGCGTAGCACGTGCCCGAGCCAACGTAACTTATTCAATGCTATCTGTTGTTCTAGGGAGCTAGCATGATCATCACCACCTAGTACCCGCCTACGCACATCATCGTTGCGGACACGCTGGTGCCATCCGACACCAGCAATGCTTCGCAAACAACGATGATCAAAGACTTGAAGACGCCTCAGATCTTCAGACCGAAGGGGCCAAGTTTCACTACCATAGAGCAGAACGGCCCTCACTGTGGCCTTGTATACACGGCCTTTAAGACGGAGGGAAACTCCCTTCTGTCGCCAAAGATGACGCAGGTTCAAGAAGGCAGCTCTGGCCTTTGCAATGCGTGAGCTCACGTCAGTTTCTATGCACCCATCATTGCTGATGCAGCTGCCAAGATAAGTGAATTGATCAACCACCTCGAGTTCCTCGTTAGCAAGCGTCAAGGGGTCATCGAGTGGCCGGTAGTCCTGCAGCAACACTTTGCACTTTGAAGGTGCGAAGTGCATACCAAATAATTGGACCACTCTGGATAGGCTATTCAGTGTTGATTGTGCCGCCTCAACATTGTCGAAAAGCAAGACGATATCGTCCGCATAATCTAGATCAACTAACCGTTCACCAGGCAGCACTTCAACACCTACATCGTGAGATTCCGCAAGGGAACACTCCATGATAGAATCCACGACGAAATTGAACAAAAACGGGGAAATCGGGCAACCCTGTCGAACGCCACTTGTAGTCGAAAAGCTATCCGATAGGGCACCATAGACCCTGACGCGGCCTCTAGTGTTCGAGTATAGAACACGAAGGATGTTCACATATTTCGCGGGAACACCTTTCCGCGCAAGTATTTCGAACAGAATCGATCGATCGACTGAATCGAACGCACTCTTGAAATCGAGGAACACAGCTATTGTCGGTCTGCGGTATGTGTGGCGCTGCTCTAGCACCTGCCGCAAAGTAAATATATGGTCTATACAGCCACGTCCTGGGCGAAAACCGGCCTGCTCTTCTCTAATCCGAGATTCCCGTTCTGCAGTGAGGCGACGAACGATAATCGAGGCCAGTAATTTTGTCACAACTGGCGTTAGGCTAATACCCCTGTGGTTCGCACAGTCTGTGCGACTGCCCTTCTTGTATATAGCCACTATAATCGATTCGCTCCAATTAGCCGGCACACTCTCTTCGTTCCAGATACGTTCGAATAGGGAGGTCAGTGCTTTGCAGAGGACCTCACCTCCATCCTTAAATAGTGCAAGTGGGAGAGAATCCGGCCCAGCGGCACAAAAACGATTGAGGGCTGTGATTGCGTTTCGGACCTCGGCCTCCGTCGGAGGCTCTAAACTAACCGTCCATGGCTCGTCCTGCATCACCTGAGTAGGAAGAGGTCCGGGAGCAGGGGGCCAGCTGAACTGATGTTCAAAGTGCTCAGCCCAACGAGCCATACGGCGCTCCTTATTGGGTATCAGCGCACCCGCGCTGTCCCTGATTGTCTCACTGATGCCTGGTTTTCTCGGACCAGTGGTGCGTATTAGCTGGAAGAGCTTCCGGTAATTGCCTACTGCTCCTGCCTCCTCCATTTCTTGAGCCCGACTGGTCCACCAGGCTTCCTTGTCAGCACGTAGGCTCCGCTTTAGTTCACGCCTAATAGCCCGTCTGGTCACATTGTGTTCAGAGCCAGCCGGGAGGTGCCTTCTAGCTTCCAAAAGGTTCACGGACCTCTCGGATATCCAGTGACTGGTGCGATGACGACTGATAGTGCCACAAGCAGATGCTCCTGCGTCGTGCATGGCGGTCGAGATCCTATTCCACTGAAGTTCAGTATCATTGGGACAAGACAGCGAGAGTTCGCTATGCAGTGCTTCTTGATAGGCTTGCCTGACAGAGGGCTGGGACAATTTCTCCGTTGCCAATCGGGGGAGACGCTTTGTGCGCCTTCCGGTAAAGTTCATGGAGAAACGACAGCGCACCAAGGCATGGTCAGAGTCGACACAGGTACTCCAGTACGAGCGGCAATCCAGAATGGAACCGCGCCACCTGTAACTTATGGCTATGTGGTCAATTTGGGTCCATCGCTGACCAGCTACAGGTGGACGCCAAGTGGCACTTCGGTGCCCAATGTGTCTAAAAGCAGTGCTAGTAAGAAACAACTGGTGCTCCGCACACAGTTGCAGCAGACGCTCGGCGTTGGCAGTCCGTTCGGCGTTAAGTCCATACTTACCGCCCAGCTGAGCTTCAGAAGAGCTCAGACGCCCTACTTGTGCGTTCATATCCCCTGCAAGTACTATAATATCTGAACTAGTAGCACTGCGTAGCAGCGTGTTCAGTTCGTGATAGAAAGTGTCCTTGACTGCATTAGAACTGCAGTCCGTGGGAGCATAAGCAGAAATCACAAACAAACAGCGTTTTGTTTTACTTCGCGAATTCACCTTAGCTGATGTCGTCAAACGGGCTGCACATAAACGGCTGTTCACCGGAATCCAATCAACCAACGATGACTCAGCCTTGGAGCTGAGAATGATACCTACACCAGCTTGACCCGTGAGTGCCGCATCGGCGTCTCCGGATGCGTGCAACCAATAACGAGAGGATAAGCCGGGTGCAGTCAATTCAATAACCCCGTTAGGGTCATTAATCCTAGTTTCGGACACACAACACACATCAACACCCAATGTGTCCAAGGTGCGTGCGAGTGCAGCCTGCTGACCTGTTTGTCTTAGAGTGCGGACGTTGAATGTCGCCATGGAAACGGGACAGCGTGGCCTTATAAGGAACTTCTGCCGATAGGCGTCCGATAGGTGCTGTGGGATGGTGGCTGCAGATGGTTCTACTCCAGTAGCACTTCGGTTGCTGTCAATTAAGCTGGGAATTATAGAAGGAAGGTTAGTAATAGGGGCCGGGATGGGAGTAAGAGAAAAAGGTGGAAAAGAAAGAAAGGAGGCGCCAGCAGTAGCATGCTTTCGCTTCTCCGCCCTGCTGTATGCAGCAGATAAGGCGACCATTGATAATCTGCGCGACGGCCGATGCAGGATGAAGTTTATGTTTGAAGAAAATTTCATGGCTGTTGTGGGCTGGGATACTGCCAGGGCGCCCAGACCTAGACAGGAGAACGATTAGGGTCCTCATCCAAAGCCTTTGGCTCAAAAGCCTGTCCGCAAAGCAGCGGGGTGGCAGTGATTTAGTTTTACAGAAATGGACGCCATCGCATTTCCAACCCCGAACCTGGAGGACCAAGAGACTGAGTTTGTCTGACCTCTCACCATTGACCAACCTGGTAGGAGTAGCTCACAAGATGCTCGGAGGCATCACCCAGTATAACTCAATGGGTCATTGAGGTACGCAAACCGTCGCACCACGTTAAGGTCCAGTCTCGTTGCGACGCCGCCACCGGGCCTACCTCCAAGGCGGTCGGCTCGACAAAGACTGTATCCGGGGATAGAAACCTCTGAATCTGTGATGTCTGTAAAAAGCCAAGTTTCGGTAAAGGCCATCAAGTCTTGGCGAGTATCTGACGCAAGCATCTGTACCTCATCAAGTTTAATTCTCAGACTGCGTACATTGGCAGCAATTACACGCAGTCCATTCTCGTGCTTTACTGTCCTGGGTTGAAGAGAATTGGCCTCCACCGGGTTCTCGGGGTTCTCCGGATTACGCGAAAATCCACAATGTGGAGGTCTGTCTCACCATTCGCTCGGCGGGACCGGAGCTCATCAACGGCTGTTTTCATCTTAATACGATCTTCCGGAGAAAGATCTCTCAGGACGTAAAAAGGCTCACCTTTCAAACGTGGGGTTCGTCGGAGGATGCGTCGGCATTCCTCTTCGCTTTGGCATACGATCTTGAGGGGGCGTACCTTGGAAGGATCCTCTTGCTTCCTGCCCAGGCGGAAGGCAGAGATAATGTTTATACCTAATTCACCTTCATCGAATAAAATGAAAATCATTCGTTTAAGGAACCCTTGGTCATCCAGCATCCTTTCTGCTGAGGTGTGCTTGGTAGATTCTGGGGCGTTCACAATGATAAGGCATCTTTCACGAGAGGGTGGTAGAGCGCGGCCAGAGATCTGAGGCTGTGGTGACGTACTGTCCTTGATCAACTTTTCCAACTCGTTGACTTTGTTGCGAACAGATTTCATTTGGGTCTGGGAATCAGTTTTCTTGGGTTTGGACTTAGACTTCGCCTGACCCATTGGGACAGTGGTAGTTTTCCTCACCACGGTAGCGTATGTCTCAGTCGTGGGCTCACTGAGCAAGGCGTGTGTCAAAAGATCTGATGAGGGAGCGGATGGGACACGGCTTCGCTTACCCGTGGGGGTAGCTGAGCCGGAATTGGGTGCGGACGAAAAAGGTAATGAAAGAAGTGAGTCCAACGCAGTGGAAGCTTCGAACTTCGTTGGCGTAGAATGAGGGATCAGGACTGGCACTCCGGCGTAAAGGCGCCGACTGTTTAATGAAGTACGGCAGCTGCGACAGAAAACAGTGATAGCCGATGTAGTATATCGTTGCAGGGACTCATAGAGTTCAGGACAAATGTCGCAGCAGGCAATATGCAGCCATCCGTCACACTCAGAGCACTGTACGGCCTTGGAACGCGATGTCACACCTTTACTGCAACTCAGGCATTTTGACGTCATAGCTAACAACACGGCTAGCTCTTCTCACTCGACAAATCGAAAGCAAAGCCTTCACAAAATCCGAGAACTTGGAAAGGGCGTCGTTATTCGCAGTTAAACGAAAGTTGAGCTGGGGAAGTGTTAATCATCCCCGACAGTAACACCGGGAAGCCCAGGAGAGAATACTTCTGCTTTAGTGTTACTCAGCAACCTCCTAAGACGAAACAACTTTTGTCGCTCTTTATTGGCAGCATGGCGGCACTGCCGAAGGTTAAAATTCGGAGTGTCGGATCCGCCACTTGTGATCAATGATCATTCGACGGATCGTCCTATCCGCAACTAGGAAATAATGATTTTTTTGCAGTTTGATTCCGGTACACACGGTTGCAGGTTGTAGTTGAATCCTCCTGTGTAATGGAAAATTTACCATACGTTCTCCCACATCCTTCTTTTTTCCGATACATACAGTGGATTTCCATAAACCATTTTAATATTCCGATTCCTTTTTAACAACACTATTAAACTACAACTTTTCCTTTTTTTATTCAACTTAGGAATTAAGCATGGTACAGACCAGCTTTTGGCTTTTTGGAGTTAGACCTCTTAATAAACACGTTGCGCAAGTACCCAATAAAACCCTTACTTTTTAAGAACACAGAATCAGGTTGTCCTGAAGCACAACAGTTCTCATTCAAATTCGCGCCCGTGGTGGATAAAACGGTCCCAGGTTTCGAGAGGTCGATTTCGGTGCACACGGTTAGATGTGGTTGGATGTAAAAGTTGGGCCATCGGACGCATGTGAACGTTTATTATTAATTTACAGTGTTCGTTGAAATGCTGACAGTGGGATTTGGAATCAATGTATTAAGCGGTTTATATGCGTTACGGTGTTTAGTCATTTTTCCTCTTCAAGAGCAGCAGCTATGTTGGATGACTCGTTTGTATTCCCACGTATATTCAAGGGTCCTTATCTGGACTTCGCATTAATGAATGATGACCTGAGGCTATCACATAAGCTGAGGTCCTACGGCGTATCTGGCCGCGCCCTTCACTGGTTATCTGCGTTTTTGCAGGGAAGAGAGCAGTGTGTACGTGTGGGTCGCAGCTTATCCTTTAAGCAAGCGGTCCTTAGCGGTGTCCCACAGGGCTCGGTCCTTGCACCGATGCTGTTCTCCATCTACGTAAACGATCTCCCTGGAGAGCTTGGGGTATCATCCTTATTGTTTGCTGATGACCTTAAGCTATGGAATGTTGTAAATGTTCCTGGGGGTGCTGAGGCCATACAGCGTGTACTGGACAGACTCTGGGACTGGTCTACTTTGTGGCTACTGCCCATAAATCAGGCTAAGTGTTCCGTCCTTCGTATAGGAGCAACTTTCCTGCCTTCGAGCTACGTACTCGGTGGGGTGGAACTCCCCTTGTCTCCAACCAGATAGATCTAGGTGTCGTTCATTCCTCGTCTTTGCATTCTGGTGACAACTGGAAGAAGGCCGCAAGTAGGGGTTTCAGAATGTTGTGGTTAATACGCCGTTCTTTCGGGGTCTTAACTGCCGACATATTTTTGAAGCAATTCTCAGCTTTCGTTCGGCCGCATCTGGAATACTGCGCCCAGGCTTGCGCGCCCTGCCTTGTTCGGTTGCACGCAGCGGTTGCTCGGACAGCTAGCAGCACCGCCCCCTCTACTTCCAATTTCGCTTACGGAAGTTACGCCGGACGATTAGCTCACTAGATGCGTGAGCTGTGTCCACCCACTCCTTGATCTCAGAAGACACCAGTGTACCTGCCTGAGAAGCTGACTACGTGTTCACACGTCCATCTGCGCAGATGGTGTTCGACAGCCTCTTCAGTCGCCGTACCTAGGACCTTTTAAATTGCTACACCGTGCGAGTAAAATGTGCACAATTTACCGCGGTGGTCGACGCGAAGTCGTCACCGTCGACCGTCTTAAAACCGCATTTATGAAAAAACCGTTGCCTACTTCGTCTAGTAGTGCTTCATGTGACGTCACAACTTACCGCAACAGCTCACAGCATCCTAATGCAGTTTAACCAGACCACGAGCTTGGTCTACAGGCTTCAGCCGCCCCGAAATCACCCGAATCTAGTCCGCCACCACTCACGACCAAGCACCGTGATCGGGAGGTGCGTAAGACGGTTCTTTTCTTAGGCTATGTGCAGTGTCAATACGTGTAGTTTTGTAGATATTATATAAACTTGCCCCGCTTTTGGTCGATCAACGTTTAGAAAATAAAATATCAAAAACCGAGAAACCTTTTTCTAAAAATATTAAAAAACCAAAATATTTAAACAAACAGATCATTCGTTCGTTCTTTTTGGCCTTTTCTGCGCAGCTTTTTCTATTTTCCCGTCGCTACATGACTTAACCCTCCCATTCCATCGACTGGCCCACACACGCAATGTGTTCGACGACCCTGAGGCGAACGCTGGTCATTTCTCTGCGAGACCAGTGTCGCTTCTCCGCTGGACAAGTGCCGCTTCTTAGCGGGACAAAGGTGGCTTCCTCGCGAAAGGACGGTCGTTTCTTCGTGGGTCGATGGTCGTTTCTCCGTGGGACGGGGGTCCTTTCGGCGCAGGGCGGGGCGCGGCGCGGAGGGAAACCACCCCCATGGCACCGTTTGGCGGCAACGGAGGTGGACGTCCAGTCGGCCTTTTCTGGGCTAGCCAGTTTTTGTATTTCACCAAGCCCACTCCAACGGCTGGCAAAAATACACCTTGCCCTGCAATCAATAAACAACAAAGCACAAACAACACAGCGGACTCCGACTTCCGGCGAACCCCCATTGGACACGAACGCTCGCTCAATTTTACTCTGCACGAGTTTGCCTTCCGAACCTCGATTCAACTGTCATTTTCGAAACGAAAGACTTCCTAAGTTCAGCCTTCTAGAGGGAGCTCCCTAGCGCCCAGCAAGATAACTGCTATATTCCATGTTCCAGTGTTCCAGGACATGATGGGTTTTCGCCTGGCAAGCGTTCGTCCTATAAATAGCCACGAATGTCCGCTTAAAAACACTGTAACGAGCCTCCGTTATGGGTCCATGGGTCCTCCTTTATGCACCTTGTCGGCGCCCTGTCTGTATGCTGCTAGACCCACAAAGCTCACAGTCAACAAGTGCAGCAATACGGTGTTGAAAGGCTTGCAAAATAGTGCCCACTCGAACAACTCTGCATGCTGTGTTGCAAAAGTGCCAATAGCCAGCAGGTGTTGATATGCGGTTATGTAACGTTGGTGACACCTCCAAGTGCATAATTCATGCAGTAATATTTGGCTTAAACATGCGCTGCACTAAGGCAATATAACCAATGTAGAACTTATGCACTATAAGGTATAAAACATAAGCATATTGTGTCTGAGTCCATTTATTAAAAATACCTGCCGTCCACTGAGAGTCTCGTCCTGGGCTACTTAAGTAGCCTCCTATAGTGCCGACAGGACAGCCTCGGTATTTTAAACTGGAACGCAGTACTAATATAATGAAATAAGTAACACGGTTGTGAGTTTTGTAGCAGTTGATAGATCAGCGCAGCCACAGTTAAGTGCCTTCTTTAACAGCGAAGATTTTGTACAATCGTAGGATACTTATGCTGAATTATGGTACCTATGGATTATTATTACTATATCCAAACATATGGGCAGCATGCCCTCCCATTGAAGCGTGCTTTTGGCGACTCGCAGAGAAGCAAAAGGCGATGAAGATAAATGGCTTTATATGTTCATAGAATTTGTTAACTGATGGTCCAAATACTAATCGACGAGGTTAATTGCATAAAATGCTTTCTTTCTAACCGTACTTTTGTCAGCGCGTGCTCTTTGGAGCGCCATGAGTGAGGAATAATTCGGCACAGTGGCTATACGTACTAAAAAGTCTGGAACCGTTATCCACATAACGTTGTCGAAGTATGCATCCCGTCCGCACGAGCAGCGAAAACGTGTGCTCTAGTGTGTGTTGTAACTACCTAAACGACAAAAGTTTTGGCCTTCAGCTCTCTAAATGTACGGTTTACGGACTACATGTTGGTCATTCAAAGTATTTTCCAACGCCATTTATCATACAGAAATAAAATTTTTTAGGTTAAAATCTCAGTAACGTGCAGCGAATATCTACCTGCAAATTGTATTCCGCAACGCAGTAGTCGAAAGTCTAAACCCTAAATGCTTTTGAATGACAAAATCTCGTCCAAACAAAACCCGCCTTGGATGACTTTTAAGCAAGCAGTATGTTTTAGCTGATGCTACCTCACCAGGTATCGTGAGCGAGCAATTGACGGAGCCTCTATACAACGAGCACAATCCTTGGAGTCAAATGTTAGTGCGGCCCACCTGGGGCCAATTACATTAGCACTAAAAGTGCCACCGATGGAGCATACATACTACAAACACAAGCCATGGAGCCTAATGCACAGTGCAACCGGCCTAGTTGCTTTTAAATTGACACCAAATGTGTCACGAATGAAGCCTAAATACTACGAGCACGAGCCAAGGAACGGCGCGCTATTGCAACCCACCTGGGTCCCATTACATTAGCAGCAAACCTGTCGCTGGTCCAGCTAATTTGCAGATATGCTTTAATACCGAAGGAGCGCAAAAACCGCCATAATGGCTGTCCTTTGTATTTATTGGCAAACAGCGAATGGCTGCAACATAGCCAGCCCATGCCTGGGTAACTTTCTTCAACAGCACGTTGACATTCCCAACACGGTTGTTCGTTGTATTTCCAAAATGCACCAGTCCAGGTTGGGCATGTTTCGCCCACCAGCGTTTTAGGTACAACCAGTACAAGGCAAGGTAGTGCACCAACCGAAGGTCTGTTTGTTGAAGAAGCATTAAATCTTGTTGAAATCTAAAACAAGCATGCTAAGTATGGAAAGCGATTGTACTGCCTCTGTGTCCGAAGTTGCCATGCGAGGAAATAGGTAACGCAACCGGTTAATATTTTTCTACAGAATGCAACAAAGATTCATCACGTACGTGCTTGCTGATCGTTTGTCGGATGTGGAAGTAGCACAACGGAAGGTCGCGTCGAAAAGCAGCGCGCTGCACATATTTGAGCAGCCGTTTTGTCCATCATCATTGTGTTGACGGGAACCTCATGACCCATAATATCCCGAAACGCTGCGAGCGACTTAAGCAAAGATGCGTAATCATCCCGACGCAGAAACGCATAAACTATTGGTTAGCCGTACCCATTCCGTCAGTTATTAAAAGCTGGTATAGTTTTCAGCTGCAAGCAACAGTAATGCCGCTATCAATTCTTACTTCAGACGGTTAGTACCATGAGTAGCCTCCACATAAACGACATGCCAGAATCAGCGGAAGAGTTCTGTTTGTGGATGCCGAGCGAATAATACGTGCGTGCATATGCCTTTCTCTGAAATAATTTGCGCTCCTCCGTCTCCCTCCATAGACTTGATAACCTGATGCAATTTTACGGCAGGTATTAAAAACAATCAAAACAAGCTTACTCTCAACTCTAGGTCGCAATTGAGGAAGTACATAGCGGTGACCATCATTGGTAACACGCTTTCAGAATAGAACCTCGAGGAACTACTTGATGTCGTCTGTTGGTGTTTTGTAGCGAAAAAGGTCCACGGACTAACTGGATTCCTCACCATCAGACGGCGATTGATGGGGTGTCGTTCGAAAAGGAAGCTGTTAACTGGGTGATTGTGAGCCAAGTCAAAGGTTGTGAATTTAAGCTTGCGCCCAGTTCTGATGGGGTTCACGTGAGCTTTGTAGTTAGTACCACGTGAGCTGAAAGATTTAGGATAATAGAAGCAGAAGCCTACTAAACACGTCACATTCCTGGACATTTTGAGTTACGACATACGCAGCGGACACATCGATAAATGACCTTGTCATACTTCGCCCGCGACACGTTAAACCTGCTGCTGTAGCACAAGAATTTGACATAATGAAAAACATATAGTCTGAAAACAAACTATTAAACTCATCAAACCTGTCAATAGAAGACCCAATGAAGCTTTTCCGGAAATCAGACACCATGGTGTACGGCTTTGAACATACGGTTCCTATCGTGTATCTTGTTTGCAACACATTTGAACGATTGCAATAGCACATTTGCACAGAATTGAACAAAATACAAAAACAGAAAGCTTGCCGGGAATAATGCCATAGATGATTATAAACTATTTATTGCGCATTAGGTTTTGCGGGATAACGTTGCTGCGACCACGCCGCTGCGTTGGACATGGTGTGATGCGGTCTTTGTTTTAGGTCCATCATTACTACAAAGTCTGCCAACTCCCGATTCAATGAGCCGCTGAAGAAGGAACAATTAAGGAAGAATGCTTTCTTTTCAGTCCCAATTGAACTTCCACTTTACTGTCGCTCGTGCTATGCGGGTCTTTAGCCGGCTGGCCAAAATCAATAAAATAGTTTGTTTTAAATCAAAAAGAACATCCAATTGGGCAGTGCCTAATAGCGCATGAGGGAACGGTTTGTGTGCCCCTGCTTATCTAATATAAGCACACCGAGCACACAAGCGTCTTACCTGAGCAAGTACATACATTCGCAGTTTCGGAGCTTGCTGCCATTTGATGTAATACTAATCGCACAGCCAAATGGTTTATTACTTGAATGCGTGGAATAAAAAGCTAGTAGGTGGCCGGCCGGCGACGGAAGAGCAAATCCTTGCAAAGGACATATCTAAACGAACTACGCCAACAGTGTGCTATTCGCAGACAGTGATTAAGTTCAGGTCAGACAACACAGACGATAGAGGCTTTCGCCTAACGAGCCGCCTGTTTCTTATGTCGGTGCGTGAAATACAATCCCCGGGACCTTGCACTTGCTGCAAAAGAATGGAGCAAGAACAACAGTAATCGTTATACTTTCCTGTCTGCCTCAGTATACACTACCTATTCCAATATAATTACAATACCACTGGTAAAAGTTCGGACCAACGCGTATCCAAGCCCCATTTAAAGGCTTCTACAGACTCGCGTTCCGCTAGAGCTGGTATATTTTAATGCTTACTCAGTTTGTAACTGTCTCGTTCTGATGTCCAAACGGGCCCTAGGTTGTTGTAACTTGAGGCGATGCCTGAGCAGTTGGTCCGCAGTAGCTAACTCAGACAGATGGGTAGTATTGCTACCATTGTCCCTTAATTTTCTTAAACTTAAATCTCAAATCTCGTCGCAAGCTGCGCTGTTCCAAAAAATACTCCTTAGCTGCTTAGACGATCTTCGTATGACTTCCGTCGTTGAACTTCGATCATCCTGGTCTCAAGTTGCATTATCGTTCCTATAAACCTAAGGTCATTACAGAGCTAAGGTGACCAGTACACCAGCTTTGGCCATACCACCGCTTTATATAACAGTAAGAATACTTAGGCTTTAATTAAATAAAAATTCTATTCTCGAACTCATCGATGCAGGCCAACGCAGTCATGCTCAAAATTTAAAAGCAATTACGTCGCGCTTTGACTACGTTACATTGCACGTAATTGGTAGTGGCCAACAGTTATACAAGTTGCAGCAACGGAAAAAGTACTCATGAGGAGCAACCACGTCAGTGGGGTGACGATGGACTGGAATCATGTGTGCGCAGATTAAAAAGCCCAGTATGTAGGGTGCTGACACCATTTGAAGACCGAGAGTATCATTTTTGTACGCTTCAATAAAATGATGGCTGGCTAGCCGAACAACCTCCTAGTGGTGCCAGCTGGGTGGTTCGGGTTTAACCCGTACCAGCACATAGTTCGGCGACAATGTTCCAGGACGTGGTGGGATTTCGCCTGGCAAGCGGGCTCCCTGTAAAAAGCCACAAATGTCTGCTTAACAACACTGCGACGTGGCGGATGTGACTCGCCACAAACTAAAGTCACTGGCCCGTGGATATTCGGAAAATACTATCCAACCCACGAAAATCAATCGCTTATTCTCACGCTCCTGACGATAAAACAGTCAAACCTTCTACGGCGCATTCAAACACACAAGCAACGTTCCTACACAATTACATAAGTATATACACCCATATACTTACACACACTGTTATTTTAAGCATGTCATTTTTGTACAATTTGATCGCACTATGTTAGCTAAATATGATCAGGCCTGTAAAGGTGTGCCTCGCATTGTCGAGAATAAAGGTTTATTTATTTATTCTCTATTCAGTATGACTGTAATTTTGGGCAGTGAATTTACGCAGTGACGAGTCACGTCCGCCACGTCTTAGTGTTGATAAACAGACTTTGGTAGAGTTTTCAAGTGAGAATGCTTGCAAGGCAGAATCACAGCACATCCTGGAATACTGCCGTCGATTGATCTGAACGGTCAGACACCGCCAGCAATCCTCTTATCAACGATCTGTTCACTGTTATGCGCAATAGAATCATCTTACTGTTGGCTAATCAGATAGCTCACTCAGGGTCCACCTTAGCGGTTGAGGCCAGTCGAATATTGTCTGTAATTGTGCAGGTAAGTAAAATTGAAATGGTATCTGCGGTCTCAGTTTCTCTGATTTTGTATAGTTGCTGCAGTGTTAGAGATGCCTGGCCAGCTATCATCACTGGACATCAGTCGTTGTGCTGGTTGAAATTGGTTGGTTTTTACATAAGGCCATGGTCCAGATGAGTCCTCTTTGGTTATTTCGTCCCATAGCGGACACAGGCAACTCCTTAGTCCATTGGATCTCAATAAAGTTCCTGACCTCAAAGCAAAGGGAACATCAGGGACAGACCGAGGGATGACGGAAACGAAACTTCATGATACCAAGCAGTGTGAAAACCTTACAGTATGACGTTTAGCATTGAGACAAATTGATGTTCACCGCGCAACAGATCTTGCGTTGGATATGTTTCATCGTCGTACAACAAAAGCATGACCTAATGGGTAAAGTACTATGATGTACCTGTACATCTAGAGCATGGTTCCGGTATGTAGTCAAAGGGTTATTGGTTAATTGTGTTAAGGCTAATGTTTGTAAAGAAAGAAGAAGACGGTTCAATGAGGTGTGGCGATCGGAAGGTGAAAAAACCGCAGAAAGTCAGCCTATGAACCTGCAGTTGTGGAACAGGACAACGCATGGTAAGTTCACTCCCTTAGATGATCCACTAGAAGGTAAGTTGCTACGGGGTTAAAAAGAAACCAGGTAGAAGCAATGAACAGTGAGAGAAAGCGTTGGATTAACTACGTAGCAGAAGCAGCTATTGATAGACAGACAATGGAACATGGACTGCCTAGCAAGCGGGTAGGCAAAGGGGGATTATGGTGCAGGAAGCCAGGCCGAAGCAGCAGAGGACCTTGAATTGTAGAACAAGCAAGACTACGAACCCACCATTGTGGAACAGGGCGGCATATCAGCGCTTTAGATGATTAGGTTAACTACGATCAAGTAGAAGTCTGTGGTGTCAAAAGTAAGCCAGACAAGCGCAGAAAAGAGCAAAGGTAAGAGCCAGCTTAAATGCGTAGCAGGGGCCGCTCGTTGTTTGGAGATTAAGAGAACATGGACTGCGTAGCAATCAATTAAGTGGAGGTGAGTTATAATTACGGAAGGCAAGCCGTGGCAGCGGCGAGGCTTGGGTTGCAAAACCAACAATATTATAAAGCAAAAACTGTGGAATTGGATGGCGCATCGGCCCTTCAGTAGCTTTGCTGAACCACGTGAAAGCGGAATGCTACAGTGTTAATAGATAGCCAAATGGAGGTAGAGAGCGAAAAGAATGAGACGGGGTTAACTACATAGCAGATGCCATGCTTTATTGAGGGAGTAAAGGAACGTGGACTGCGGAGCTGTAAGCTAAGTGGGGTAGTGTTATAATGAAGAGGTAAAGATCGTAGCCGAAGCGATTAGGTTGTAGAAAAGGCAATACTATGAAAACCAACAACCGTGCCATAGGGTGACGCATCAGCAGAGTAAGTGAACTATTCGGGGGAGGAATGTTGTGGGGCAAAAGAAAGCCAGCTAGTCACAGAGAAGAATGAGGGTAAGGGAAGGATTAATTACGCAGCAGAAGCCGCTCTTTCTTTGGAGATTGTTGGAAACTGGACTGCCGAGCAGTTAGTTAAGTGGAGCAGGGTTGCAGCGAGGGAAGTCAGTCCATATATGATGCGAGGCTTGGGTTGTAGGGTAAATGATACTATGGAGCAACAGCAGTAGCATATGATGGCGCATCGGGGCTTCAGTAGATTTGGTGAACCGCAAGAAAGTGGAATGCTAAAGTGTCAAATAGGTAGCTAAATGGACGCAGAGAGCGATAAGGATAAGAGTTGGATTAACCACATAGCCGATGCCACTCTTTATTGAGGGATTAAAGGAACTGGACTGCCGAGATATAAGTTAAGTGGTGTGGGGTTATTGTGAAGGGGAAAGGCCATAGCTAAAGCGAAGGTTGGGCTGTTTAACAGTCCATGCTATGAGCCCGCAAACCTGGAATACGGTGGTGCAAGGACGCTTTGACACATTAATTCAAAAGTTTGAATGCTGAGTACTGCAGGGTCAAAAGGAAGCCAAACAGATGCATGGAACAGTGAGAGCCCGTTTAAATGCGTAGCGGAAGCCGTTTAATGTTTAGCCATTAGGGGGACCGGCAGAGCCTGCAATCAGTTAATTAGAGTAATAATGACGGAAGTCAGGCCGTAGTAGAAGCGAGGCTTGGATTGCTGAACAAGTAATACTATGAAAAAACAATTGTGGAAAGTGATGGCGCAGCGGCGCTACAAAAAGGAGGAGAATATATACCACAGTTGTAATAAAAATGACCTTACGGAGCCAGCTCCGGAATGGATACGGAGTTTCAGCTCAAGATTGGCCGAAAAGTACCACATGCTCAAGGTTAACATGGATAGCTATAGTGTATTAAGCAAGTCCAATGGTCAGCAGAGAAGAGGGAGGGTAGGAGCCGGATACATTGCGCGTTAAGCGTTTTACATGATCATGAGAAGAATATGGATTGCGTAGTAGTAATAGCTAAAAGTAGGAGCGAAGGGAGTCGAGGGATGAGTGTCGCAGCTGCAGTAAAAATAGGGTTGCAGTCAGCTAGGGGGCGGAATAAGATGAAGATGGTGAAGTTGGACGAGCAGCTGTTTATGCTGATGGACTAGTTTCTGTCAGTGCTTGGTTAGAAGAAGAGACAGGTATTGCTAAGGTGAAAGTGAGTTTATGGGTGATACTTGTGTCCAAGAGGTTGTGTTTTCGGATTTGGAGGTGATCGGGGCCTTGTTCCTAAAGTTCTTCCCATGGTATATTGGTGTTAAAGAGCTCGCATGTAGACATGATAGCAAGGTTTCTACGTAGAGATGCTGTGAATTCTAAATTCATGGTTCTGAACTATACTACTGCACATTTACCAGTAGTTCAATTTCTTTATATTTTTCCCGTTGGACGGTATGGTACTCGAGTTTACCTGTTCATGCACAAATGTTCGGCTTTAACAAACTGATAAAACCCTGCAATTTTTCTGCATTTATTATCTCTTTTTTTCTTTGCTTAATTGTTGTGAACTTACGGTTTTCGTCTCATCGGTTGTAATTTGTTTTACTGTGCCAATTTTACGGACTATTCGCCAGTTGCGCAGACTTAACTGCTGACGTGGAATAATTGCTGCCCGAAGTAGCGAGTCGCATTACCTATTCGTGAGTTAATTGTATTCCGTTTTTGTTTATTACTGCTATTGTAGAACCACGGTTATTCAGTATACTCATTCCGCCCACTGCCCTGCATTTTAACTGCCCAGACCGTGCGTTAGTTAGGTGATACGATTAGCCTCATACTCTCTGCCGTAACAGATGCTCAAAACGGTACATTATCATTGGCTTCTCTAAGTTGTAATGGTAGCCTGTTTCAGACACGGACGAACCGAGGGAAAAAGATGTTACGCACGTTAATCCGGGCCGTAGGCAGGGTAATGGCTAAGGCACTATTGCGGAGTGAATACCGAGAGCCATCGTATTATTGAATGAGTCATGCTACGTACGTATACGGGTTGTTTAGCTTCCGGAACAGGAAGGTGAGTTTGAGGCACATTCTAAGTAACCATGGCGTATCAAGACCAAAACGTTAACAGCACTCACGGTAGTTGAGAGTGACACGGCGAAACAGGCGCTTTGTGAATGTGCTTTGTAGTTTCTCGATTGTTATTCGGTCAAACTTTCTGGAGTTATTAGGTATTATTGAACAGTATTCAAAAAGGTGGCTGGCGCATACTTTGTATAGAGTGTCTGGATTCTGTTACGAGCATCGTCTTGCAGGAGGGTTAAGGAGGGACCTGGCTTTTCCCTACAACATAGCTGACTTGCTCCGCAAAATTTAGTGAGCTTGGACAGTGTACACCGAGAGCCCTTACGGTTTGGCCGTCAGCAAGTGAGATTCAATTCAGGGAAGTGCATCAGGCGGTGTAGTTTATCTATGCGACAGGGCGTTGCACCTAAGAGGAGAGAAATCACACTACCATGCGTTGCACCGTGCGCCTAATGCTATAAGCTTATTTTGAATATAAAGAAGACCGCTCCCTATTACAATGTATTTCTCTTCAAACAGCTGCTTGATGCTCTGGCCACCACAGAGGACAGTCAACTGTGCCCTATCTGCTGCATCGAGTGGGGTGGATAGGGGTTTAGATGCAACTGCTCAAGCCTTCCCATCTTCTTATTCCCCCCACTCAAGCTTTTGCTCTCGTAAAGTCCCGTTCCAGCTTTACTTTTATCCCTCCTGTTTTCCACCACCAATTCTTGTCCTCCGCACCCTGCTTTGCTAGACTTTTACATTCTAGGTTCAACTCACATGTGAACGCGGAGCGTCCTTCCTGTACTGTCGCCAAGTCCATGTCTAACCAAGCGGCCAAACCCAGTTTATAGACTTCTATTTCGAGCGCTCGATCTTCCTTCAGATTGGCATGCTTCGATGTACGTACTTTGCTACAAATCGGTCAACAGGCAGCACTTGCCCAAATATTAGAGACTCTCGATCAATAGCTGCTGCTTATCGGAGACGCGCTTGCAAGGCTCGAGTTCTGTGCTCACTCTGTGCTCCCTTCAGGTGGCATTGGCAGCACTTTCTCATTGCGCTTAGCCGGGGAAGATGCAGCTTTGAGCACCGGCCAAGCAGGTGTTGGTATTGCCCTGAGTCCCCGGGCTGAATCTGCTCTGGTTGACTGGATTCCAATCAGTAGCTCACTGTGGGCGGTACGCTTGGCTGGCTCGTTCAAAGCTTCTAGGTCTTGCGTGAGTTACAGGTGTATATTCGCCAGCATTGTCTATGCACCCACAGACTCTAGCGATGATTCAGTAAAAGACGAATTCTATCACCAATTGAACGGGCTCCTTCGGCATAGAAGAAGCTGGGACGCTGTTGTGCTGCCTAGGAATCTGAACGCTCGCTGAAAAATTAGTCACTGCTGAACGGCATCTCTGCGGCCACCATGGTGTAGACGCCCGTAATGATAACCGTGATCCGTTACGTCATTTGTGTGAAGACGCTTGCTTTTTTCTTGCAGGCACTAATTTCCGACACAGCACCTGCCGAGTAGTGACTCTGCGCCCACCAGCCTCAAACCAGCTATGAACGCAGGTCGATCACATTGCGATAATTTACCGATGGAGAGGCTGCGTCCACAACTGTCTCCCGATTTGGGTCACATGTGTAAACACCGACCACGTACTTGTATGTGCTGATCTGCGGATGCGTTTTGGCGGACGTTCACGACGACGTTGCGACCGCATTGACACCAGCCAACCGGCGAAGCCAGCTATTCTGAATGCTTATCAAAGCATACTGTCACGTGAGTCAAATAAACGCCCACTGGATGCAACTGAAGCTCACTGGTCTCAGGTTCACCAGACCTTACTATCAGCAGACGTATCCTCATGTGGTAAGTCTAATTGACATGATGGACGTTGGGTCTCTTCGCGGTCACTGGAACTTATCGACGCCCGCCGGCATATTACGGCTGAAAGTGAACCCGTTGAAACTTGCAGAGCTCCGGGCAAAGCTCAGTGCTTACCTGAAGAGAGCCCGCGAATCCTGGTGGTCTCAACCTGCTTCAGAAATGAAAATGTCCGCTGCGCTTGAGAACCATTTTAAGTTATTCCGGCTGCAACGGGAAACGGGCAGAAGGAGAGCTGGTTCTACAATGGAACAACGGAACAATGGTTTATTACGGGTAAAAAAGCCTTGCTTAACAAGTCCCGTAGGATAGAAATTATTGTGAAAATCAATTGCATGATAAAGTGAAAAGCGTCGTTGTGGACGCACCATAGACTCATACGGAATAGCAGAGCTGTTCGCGTATTAAACAGATAAATCCACAAATCCATTGGTTAGGCGTTTGGCAAGACACCGTTTGATTGCTTTTTGTAGCCCCTGGCTAACAAGTCATAAAATGAAATGTAAGTGAGACAGTGCATCGTCAACACGTTTTTTAAATATCGCCGGATTGGGAACAGAGACGACATAATTAGGGAGGGCGTTCCAAGGTTGGCACACGCGGAGAGAAAAGAAATTTCTACGGCATTCAAGTCGCCTATACTGAATTGTCAGTTTCAGAGGGTGACCTCTTAGTTTAGTGTTGTGGTTCAATTCGCATAGTAAAGCTATACGTGGCGAGAGTGGACAGCCTCTCCACAACTTATCAAAACGCTTGGAGCGCAGGGCTCAGCACTATGAAAGGCAATGTAATCGGTCGGAATTGTTATATTTCTCGCAGACGCTTGATTGCCCCGCTCCCAAGGCTGTCCTTTTGGATCCACTCACTCGCTCGGAAATGGAAAGTGCGATCGCACTGTTGGAGTTAAATAAATCCGCGGGACTAGGCGATCTACCACCAGCTCTCTTCAACTTCAAAGGACCTGCTCTTATGGATGATTTATACTAGCTTATAGTGAAACTGTGGATGCAGGAAGCCGTCCCAACCGACTGGAGCTGCTCCCTCATGGTACCAATTTCTAAGGATGGCTTACAATCGGAATGCGGCGACCATGGAGTATCCAGTCTGATCTCCATCACCTCTAGATTGCATCTCATGGTCATCCTTTACAGACTGACTTGCACTCATGAATGCCATATTCGTGAAGAACAAGCCGGGTTTTGTCGTGGTCGTGGCTGCATTGACCACAGCAGCACTTTGCGTCAGTTGTTGGAGCACCGTCACATATATTGGCGGCCCACAATTTTCGCGTTCCTCGATATCAAAGGTACATGCGAATCGGTAGACAGACGCACGTTGCGGCTGCCTACTAAGGAATGGTGTACCTGGGAAGTAGGTAGATATTATCCAATCCTTATACGCGGGTAGGACGGGCAGGTTGATGGCGTACGGCAAGCTGTACTCGGCCTTTACTATGTCCAGCGGTGTAAGACAAGGATGCCCATTGTCACCTTTCCTCTACAACGTTGCTATTGACGAAGCCGTGGAAATCGCGTGCACATGACCCTACTTAGAAGGTGTGGGTTTGCTTCCAGGAGAACGGTTTCTTCGCAGCGTATGCTGACGATATTGCCCTACTCTGTGCCAGCTCCCAGACGTGTCAAGCGGCACTGCCCAGGTAAGCACCAGATGTCCGTCACTTCGGGCTTCGCTTCGCACTGTCGAAATGCAAAGTGTTACTCAAAGGTTGGCCTGAACCGCCTCCTCCGCTGAACATTAGTAGGGATAAGCTGGAAGTCGCTCGGAAATTCAACAACCTATGAAGTTGTACCAGCGTCCTTGGGGTTGAAGATGCGATCACAAACAGTAAAGCCAAAGCCCGAGGAGCTTTGCTAAACAGCTCCATTTGTGGCGCCGGCGCGACATCGCTCTCGCCCTGAAGGCAGGTTGTAAAATGCAGCGTTCGACACTACTGTGCGGCTGGGCAACTTGACCCCTTGGATCAGTGGATATAAGCGGCTAGTTACCTCCGACCCCCGGTGCCTTGGCAATTTAGCTCACCCCAGGTGGGAACACCGCGTGAGCAAAGAGCGTGTTCGACGCCTTGCTTATGACACAGGAAAAGGAAATGGACCGCTCAGCACTGTTATTTTATGCACCGGGCTCGGATGGCTCAGTCAGGTGTTACGCAAGCCAACCCACCGACTCCTGCGACCTGCGGCGTTTGCGCGTGGGTTGTGGATGGAAAAGAGAATGGGTGGCCAAGGGATGACTTGGTCGAGAGGAATGAAGGGTCTCACTTCAAAATACTGGCCTAAATTGGGGCGCTTCAGCGCCCTGGTTTCGGTCCGAAAGATGATGAACACGGTTGGCTGGATACACTTGTTGATTTGTTCGTGAGCCGGCCTCAGTAGCGTTTGTGCTGTTAGGTTCGCTGTCCCACCCCATCGCGCGAAGCCTCCCTCCAACCACGATCTCATTATATAGCATTTTATAATTTCGCATAGTAAATTATTTTTCTGCTGCATAGTAGCCGACAGGTAGCTTATCGGAACATGGCCCATCCGTTACCGGTAGCTCAGCTGGCTTTTAACTGTTGCATTTTATTCCGTTTTCCCTTTTGTTGTTGCGGCACGGTAGCTGATGTGCTTCCCACATGGAGCTAACGTGTAAAGTGTGTGGGTGCGCGCTTATTCGCCCGGGTCAAAGGAAAATACGCCTTTTCTATGGTCAGCGAAAAGCTACAGCTTTCCATATTCAGAGTTAATATGCGTCGTTAATATAAATTAAGTAAGGTACGGGACCTAATACAACGCACTGGAAAACGTTGCTGGTTACTGGTTTCAGTGAGGAATCAGAGTCTCCTGGGATCGACAGGAGAGGTGAAAAGAGAATTAAGAATGCAGGTGGTCCGATGTGCTGTATGAAGGCGGTTTAGTTAGTAGTCCATTATGAGGCACTTGCTCGAATGCCTTTTCTATCCAAGAACATGATTAGCAGAGCTTTCCTGCAATCAACCATAGCGATTACATAGTTCAGGAACTCCAATTGGCATAGTTGACAGGAGTTGGACAAACGAAATCCATGCTGGGAATTGTTGATGCCGTTAGGATAGGTTGAGAACCATAGGAGCGATTTGGTGACAATCCTCTCGATCACTCTGAAGCAAATGGTGGGTGACTGATGCGTCTGTAGTTTTCAGTGTTTTGACGGCTTCCCCTCTTGTGTCTTGACAAGACTGCTGCATGTTTCCCAACGGCGGGAAAGGTTCCGTTCTACGTAGCATAAGTGAATAGGTTAAGAAGCAGGACGGCGATATCCGTGCCACCTAGCATTCACAAATCCGAAGGGAAACTATCCGGTCGGGCGTGGAAATTTAATATGAGGACACCATTTTCCCGAGTACTTGTACGCATGTCAAATTATACTGCGCCTAATGTAGCCTTGGTGCGACTTGGAATGGATAAGGTTAAAGTAACGGAGGTGAGGAATCACAAAAGTAGCAGTTCATGACCCTACCTAGTTCAGCTAGGTTGTTGGTAACTGCATTGTCTGGAAGGATAATAGAATTAATCGGATCCGCGGCAAAGTTGCTTCTGCGCCTCATAAGAAGACTGTGGGCTTTGGTGTGGATAAACGAGTTCAGCGCAGTGTGCTCTTCCAACAAACTGCGGTAGTTAGAGAATTTCTTCAACCCACCAAGGCCTCATTGATGCGTAAAAAGATAAAGAATTCTTGGGTGCTGATGTACATTGAGTGCAGCTTTTGGAGCTTGAAGGGTAGCTTACGAGGGTAGTTGCGTCCTGCGATGGCTGCATTGCTTTTGCTTTGTTATAAGTTATGGTGATACACTGCGGTCATTTGAGACGAAACAAATGTGGTCGAGCTTTATAGGCTGCGTGGCGACACTATGTCAAACGCATAAATCTGTTCACTATGATGACAGCTTTATCGCGGACTTCAGCCACGGTGAGGTGGATCATCCCGCAAAAGACTGCCTTACAAGTTCTCTACCACTATTGGTCAATAGTTGACATTCATTGTCATGCAGATGCACACCCGCTGGCTCGAGCAATTCACCGCAGTGATGCCACCCTTAGTCAGCATTGCTCGATTGCCCCTACTGAGTAGCTTCAAATCATCTGCAAAACAGTAGCAGGCATTCTCAAGTAGAGAAGCCAGGTGAATTTTAAAAGTAAGCCACAACAATGGACCCAGTATGGAAACTTGGGAGATGCCATTGCAGGCAAGGGCCTCAATAGAACTCGTTTCCCTAACCCATAACTGACTGTACTTCCCCGTACGAATGCAAAACGCCACAGTAATGTAAAAGGCTACTATGCAAAGCACGTCAGCTTCACAATTTAAAATCGATGATTCACTGATTCAAAAGCTGTACTAAGTCGTGCGCCACTACCTGACCGCTCACATATTCTCCTTAGAGTATTGATCATGCCTGGTTTTGTTGGCCTCAAGGAAATCGAGCACCTGCTCTCTATTTAGGTTTGCTTTTATATTAAACAAGCAGACCGCAGTATGGGAAGCTGGTCCTTAATATGGCTTAGGAAATTTAAAGGGTCAAAGAGAGTATTGCGGGCCCGTCAATAATCCCCGCAAAAGCACGCCAGAAACCCCGACAGAATGGCTGTGGGAAGCGGGGTCCAATTCCTCCCCACAACGCAGCAGAGCTCAGCCACTCCGGGACGCGGCCCAACTACGCCCCTTCTGACAATGGTCCTTTACAAACTACCACCTCGGCATGGTTGAAATTTTCCCTTACTTAATAACCCATAGCATTTGCTGTGATCGCCCTTTGTCGGTCGTAAAGGGCTTACAGAGGACCACTTGTCTTTTCTTTCTCTTCGCCTCAGTTGGGAGCCGGTCGGGTCGCGTGATTGCGTGTGAGTCGTTAGCTGGCCAGCCTTCGCGTCTAAGTCCTTAGCGCGCGTCTATCATAACCCCCTCTCGTGTGCGTCCGTTCCCGGGCCTCAGCGTCTATCCGAACAAGTGCGTCTAGGATCGTTCACCCGCTCGCTCGATTTCCGTCTCACCAGCGCGTACCCTAACTAAGTTAACGCCTTCAGGTCAACGCAATTCCGTTCGATTGGTCAGCGTTTCAGGCTGTTATCGTCGGCGTGCTCCAACCGTGCCATCGACAATCTTATCAGGCAATTCCGCAATCCATATCGAGAGGCGGCGTTCCCTCAATTATAACAATGGCGACGCAATTATAACAGAGAGAGAGTTTGAGGAAGCAGTCGTCCGTGCTTAAACGCTCGGGGGTTTAAAACCTCCACATGTTGCCGGCTGGGTGCTCGGGGTTACTCCAGTTCAATCAATTGCCTCATCAGCAGTGTTCCATGATGTGGTGAGTTGTTGCCTTGCAAGCGTTCCTAATATAAAAGCCACAAATGTCTGTTTAACAACACTGTGACGGGGCGAATATGACTGGCCACTAAATAAAGTCACTAACTGCCGCCATTCCGGAGGACCTCAGCCCATTCTAGAAAGTCAGCCACTTTGAAGAGATTATTTGGCCCCTTTTTAGGTTGATTAATTCACCAACCACAAGCACAACTGCAGCATAACAGTAACAAATTTACCCAACGGGAGTATTCATCCAAGCACTTACATCTATGCCTACAACCTACCTCTAGTATGTACTAGTTAGAGTGATTATACGCGTTTGTACTAATAGGATGGTGACTTGTTAGGCATGTCTTTTACTGTCGGGCATAACATATTAAGTTGGTTGTACTTTCAAATAGCGACCGATCAGGAAAGCAACGGTGCAAGCAAGCATAATTCAAGATGCAAATGCTTTGGCTTTTAAATGGGAGCTGCTCATGCAGTCCCTTATCTAAAGCCAGGCTAAATACAATAAGCGCCACACCATGAGACTCCCGAGATTCAATTCTTTTGCCCAAATTTCCCTCACCACCAGCTTGTTTGTGGTGCATGTGGTAGCCTTTTATAAACCATGCTGAGCACTGGAGGTAATATCTAGCGCCCCAACAGAAGACGGACCCGCTTCTGAACCTATTTCTTGACTACAAAATCCCGATGTTGAACAACTCTGACGATAGCCAGGTGGACACGCGCCTCCCTGGTGCGCATAGAGACATAAAGGTAGGTACCTGAAAGGCACTCGGGAGACAACCTGTCACAACGCAGCGACAAACGTCTTAGCAGACGAGCGGGAAAATATGATAAGCCACAGTTTGAAGGAGTGGGATGCGTGAGCCATCAGGACCAGCGAGGAAACCTGGTCTCAGAAAGCAGTTTCAAAATAATGTCACTATGTAATTCCGCAGCTTCAAACACGGATGGTAGCGAGCACAAAGGTTACAGGCTTTCGCCTTTCGCTTGTGTGCATGGAATAATATAGCTGTGCTAGAGGACTAACTTCTTCGTAGATTAGCTTGCACACATTTACTTAAGTTGGTAATGACTTTACCGGCACGTGCCAGGTTCAAAACATGAGAGCCGTGTCGTGGTTTCCTCTAGGGGCACAAAAAGTGCCGGTTCGTTTTGTTAATGGTTCGCAAAATTAATATAGCATCTAAGTCTCTGAAACTTTGATATGTTGGGTAGGCAAGCTGTATTCCTGATCCAAGCAAGGTGGACGTCTATAAACGGGTCCAATTTTGGAGCTGGGATGACCAGTTCAATACGCCACACTATCTTAGATTAAGGCACATTTCACAAATCGTCGATAGTGTGGTGTCCATTAACACACAAATCGACAACACTTGCGGCTGTCTATTGACGTTGTGTTCCGGTACGCCTGAATTTCATGCGGAACCCACTTTGTGTGTAGGTAGTGAAGCGTCTTATCCGCTGGATTAAGATATTACGGTGTACAAGTCCGGAAAAATACTGCTGAACTGTTTTTGAGTGCCATCTGACTGAGCTGGGGTGAGCACATGCTCCAGTGCGTGCGGCGCCTGTTCTGCGGTAATGCGCATGATAACATGCTGAACTCCATTGTTATAGTGTACATTCTGGTGTTATTTCGCGTGGCTAATAGCAGTCGGACGAGTACAAAGATGTATGTCCGAACGTATAATCGGCGTCAAAGTTTCCAAGTAAAGCCAGTACTTTCCGATACCGCGGTTTCGGCTAGATCCGTACGTGCGTGCCCCTAAAACTAATGGCGCTCTGCATAGGACACTGATCGCGAAGAGTCTGCCTCCATCACGGGCACGATGCCAAAAGGCATCGAAAGCACCATCACTAATCGCTTCTACCTAAGGGCTGGAGATTTCATTTTTTAGCAATTAACACCGCCACCGGGTCTAAATTCAAAGCAAATGGCTCCTAAGAGTTAACAGCCGGAAGTGTACACCTCAGAATTTCTGCTGCCCGGGTACGGCCAAGTACCGGCGAAGGCCATCAAGTATTTACAAGTGTCCGCATAAAGCCGCGGAAACTCATCTTACGCAGTCGTGTCATATTATACTGTCCTGGGTTAACGAGGGTCTTCGACTAGTTCCTGGGGTTTCTGAGCTACCCAGACGTCCATGCTAAAGAGAATGATATCGCCATTAGTCCGGTGGGTTACGTGTTCTACAACAACCTATTTACTTTTTTCCGATTCTTCGGAGAATGATCTCGCAACACAGAATAGGTACACATTTTACACGGGTTCGTCGGAGGAAGTGTGAGTGAGTGTACATTGAAATAATTCTCTTGCTTCCTGCCCATGTGGAAGGCACGAAAAATGTTTGGCTCCCGTTCACCTTCACCTCTTTAGACGGCGAGTATCAGCCAAATTAACACGTTGACTTCTAGCAGCTTTTCTGCGGGCGCATTCATATTTCTAAGACAACGGTCACTAGAGGTGTTTGTGTGAGTGCAGACGTTATGGATTAAGGCGAATTCGCACTGCCCTTGATCCCATTTTCCGGCTCGTTACTGTTTTCCAGAACCGATCTAATCCAGGATTAAGAGAACAAAGGGCTGCGTTTAAGTTTAAAAGTTTTCTCAGCATGACGAAGCTAGATGAATTTCAAGTCCAGAAATTATAGGGAAGGTCATAGAGGATGGAACCTACACCCAAAGAAAACGTCCTTTAATGAGGCCATACACCACATTTATCGCTACTGAACTCAGTAGTCACAAAATTGCCGGAAGGTGCCAGCTACACCTCACGGTAGACACCTCCGCCTACTACATTTGTATACGTAAGAAGGCCTTGCCTTCATACTGGCAAACAAGGAATATATACTCTCACTGATCGTCCTCACCATACCAGAGCATAAGCTTTGTCTTAATAGTAAGCTGATCCATCCCGGGCACAGCATACACCAAGTCTAGAAATAAAACTTCGTTTACTTACTTGTACGTAGATAAGCCCCATACATTTAACGCAGTGAGCTTTTGCTTACTGCGGCTACGTATGCGTTAGTCGAGGGTTCAGTGGGGAGGAATTGCGTCGAGGGCTCCAGCTGTGAAGCAGATAGGACTCAGCTTTGCGCACTAGTATAGGTGGTTAGGCTGGAATTAGAGATGTTAGAGCTGCGTGCAGAAACTATTAGTTCACGGTAGTGGGTACTTTGAACCTTGTCTGAAAGAATGGAGTAACTGGGTTAGCAGTCCGGAATGAAGGCCTCTACTGTGCAATGATGTGCTGCAGTGGCGACAGTAAAAGTCGCAGCCGAAGGGTGTGCGTCGGTTGAAAGAGTCGTATGGATCAGAACAACATCACAGCCGACAAAGTGCATAAATCCGTCACAAAACGAGCTCTGCGCGGCTTTCGAATGTGAGGTCCCACCTTTGCAGCAGCCTGGGCATTTGGACGCAAAGCTGCGCCTGCAGCCTGTTAAAGGAAACGGCGGGGTACCACAAGCATTGCTCGGAATAGGTTCTTTGCGAATTGCCGCGTCAAAACTTCAACAAGGAACACGAACTTGTAAAGGATGTCTTTATCCGCAGAGCGCAAGGACACTGGGAGCATTGTTAGTGTTCTCACTTGAGATCGCCGTTGAGCCTGTAAAGGATGTGTTCTAAGGTCCTTATGGATCTAACACGAAACAACGGACCACGCCCTGGTCAGCCAATTACTGCCTGCGTTTCCTGTACAAACAGGTACTGCGTTGGCGGTCACATGAAATAAACAAGGTGTAGGAGGAACGTAAAAGGTAAATATATTATCATTTTCACTAAATAACCAAAGTTATATTACTAGACATGCTAAGTAGTGTGTCTACATGGGATAAGCACAATGTTTACAAACTCCTATGTCTTTGCACATGGAGTGAGAAGAGTGAGAGTATATAACCGTTGTTTGCAATTAGGAATGCAAGGTTTCTTTACCTGTGCAGTTTAAGGGGTTGTACATGCCCGCGGTGAAGTTTAAGTGGCCTCTACATGCCCCCTTTGTGCTCCTTGATTATTTATGGCGGAAAGCCGCACAGAGCCGTAGTGTTACATCTATTCTTTTTGGAAGCAGAATGCAATTCACCACGAACTTCACAGTAAGTGCTTTCGACGACTTTGGCACAATCCAGCCTGGATAGCTGGACACGGTTTGCGAGCCGGACAAAAATATAATAGAAAAAGCCGGCCTCTATTATCAACGTGTTTACTCACCTGCATCATTATATTTGGACCATGCGACCCTTTTACATCATTAACTGGCTTTAGCGACCACTGCCGGATCATTACTAAGACCTTCGGCTAACCAAAGAAGAATTTTGGCCGTCAACCGACTGCGAAAAATAGAGTGCAAAATCGGTCTATACGATGCATAGCCGAGTAGCACTACTGTGCAACGGAAGCTACGGCAGTGTTTCAGTACGTGTTTGGTTTTCGCCCGGCAAGCGTTCACCCTCTAAAAGCCACCAATGTCCGCTTAACAATACTGCAACGTGGCGGATGTGACATGCCACAAAATAACGTCACAGCTAATCATTTCACACTGACGCAGTCCTCAGCTTTCTACATCCAACCTGTGCAACTCATTTCACAGAACATCCCGACTTCGTAATGGTCCTGGATTGCACCGAAACATTGTTTGTGCTCATGGGTGCTCATGGATCACTACATGGAAAATTACCCCCAAACTTGTATCTTGACTCAACCGTTATGTCTGATTTTTGAGCACCACCATGTTCCTTGGTCCGACTATTAAATGACAATGTACTCACTTGTGTGGACTACATCCTTCCGTATATTGCCTTAATTAAAACGAGAGGTTTTAATATTCCAAAGAAGCTATGCTTGTATGCATATTTGATCACGACTTTACAGGTGCGTCTCGTTTTATCGGGAATATACCATTTATTTATTTATCAATGGTACCACTTAATGGTGGGCACATGAAAAAATAAGAACGGCGTAATTAGAAAGAACAAGGAAAGGATAAAATTATAATCCCGGGGTGTCAATAAACATAAAACGTGTTGTTTAAGAAACAAACTAAGTAGGCTTACTTAACATGCAAAATACGAATTACACTTACATATAACCTCCATTGTTTGGTAGTGGAGAATTATTCTACCAACGGTGGCAGGCAAATTAAAGAGAAAATCGCAAATTAAATGTTAAAATCGTAAGGAGCTTGTTTGAAAACCGATAGAAACGGTAAAATGCCTGATTAAATGGAAAAATTGTGCACTGGTGTTTTAATTGACTCATTTGTCGACTCGTATAAAAGGAAGCGCGCCATGGTTTTCCGCCGTACCTGCCAGCGCTATTTAACCTCCTTGTTTCACGTTCCGCAAGGAGTCGGTCGCGGTGGATTTGGATGGGGATAAAGGCTGTAATAGCTCAACGTCAGCAACGCAACTTTCGTTGCAGAATGCAAGGTAATACAAACCGCTAATGAAGACAGAATATGAAACATTTGAAGCTTCAGGGAAGACTTCCCGGCCTTTCAACGTCAATCCTGCATGTCAATTTTGTGAACAAAGCTGAACCTGCAGATCGATGCCGCCGAAACCGTGGTGTTATGTTACCAAAATGGATGGCACATGCGCACATGAAGCACGTATGTGTTCGTGCTCACCGTAAACCTGATGGAGGCTGCCGGTAAGTGATTACATTTATCCTGCTAAAGCTGCCTATTTAGTTGCAGAAACGGCCATTGTGTCGCTCATGACAGGAGTCGTTTGGTCGATGGTTTGTATAAGATAACGGATCACTCGAAGATGCATAACCATGATTTTCAAATGGAAAACGCATGATGGTACTTGCGTACTCACAAGCCCTCACAGAAAGATAGGAATCAAGTTTTCAAGCTCATGAGGCGTTTTAAGCGTGCGCGTGAGATAAATAAATAAATAAATTTTTATTCTCGACAATGCCAGACACACCTTTACAGGCATGATCATATTTAGCTAACATAGTGTGATCAAATTGTACAAAAGGACATGTTTGGCATGTCAGTGTTTGTAAGTATATGGGTGTATATACGTAAGTAATTGTGTAGGAGAGCCTATGGTGCCCATGGTGCGCTGAGGCTGGTGGTGGCTAGATCCTGACAGATGGTCTACCCACTGCTGCTACTGCTGCGCCATAGTCTTATGTCCTGAGCGCCTCCACGTGGCGACCGGTGGGTGGGAGTTAGGTTTCGCCCTTCTCCCTGCTAAGATCCAGGACACCAATCCGCATGAGTCAGCTAACTGACCATGTGCTAGACCCGCTGCCTTTCGGGTGTTCATTTAATCGAAGGCCTCGGCTGAGGACCCGAGTCGTGCTCCTGTCAGGATTGGGCGCCCTGGCATTATCCTAGTCCATCCTCTCCGGAGGTTAGGAAGTGTTCGATGGCCCACTTCCCGTAAAACCTAGCCATCGGAGACAACAGGTTTATGGGTGATATTCTCAATGCTCGATTGGCGTAGAGCACGAGTGCCACGCATTGTTTCTGACGGTGGGAGGACACCTCCGGGTGTTCAATGGTTTGCTACTGCCCGCCTCAAGCCAGACAGCCCCTGGACAAATTGGTGCAAACCCGCCAAAAACCCACCTGCGTCTGGCCGTGGTCGCAGGCGCGTATCCAATTACGGTCGCAAAAAATATGACAACTGTTCCAGAACCTAAAAGGCTGCGTGTGACGGCCGTCAAGCAGATCCCAATCTGTCTCTGCAATCACATTCCCGAGCTGGATCGGCTCCCCACTGCCTTGTGGGTCAGGCTATTGAGCCAAAGGCTCCGGGTGGAGTCCCTCAAGCAAACCTCCGAAGCACAACGACCACCTCGCGTGCGATTGCCCACCAATGCAATCGTATGCCTGCGCGCAAAGCACTCAGCATCGGGTGCTGGAACGTGCGCACACTACTGGACCGGAACCCGAGCGAGCGCCCGGAGCGACGCACGGCACTAGTCGAAATGGAGCTGGCGCGCTACCACATCGATATTGCGGCGCTCAGTGAAATTCGGCTCGCTGAGCAAGGTAAGTTACATGAAGCAGGTGCTGGCTACACATTCTACTGGGTGGGGAACGCCGCCTCAGCACCACGTGAACATGGGGTCGGATTTGCAATATCCGACCGCCTGAATGGCCAGCTGGTGGGTGAACCAACGGTCATCAGCGCGCGGCTGATGACTGTTCGCCTACGACTCGGAAGAGGTAAGTTTGCTACTTTCATAAGCACGTACGGTCCGACCATGTGTTATCCTGATGACATGCGTGATCAGTTCTACACTGAGCTATCCTCCGTGATACGGTCTGTGCCGAAGAGCGACCGACTATTTCTGCTGGGTGATTTCAACGCGCGCGTTGGGCGTGATGCATCAGCGTGGACAGATGTTATCGGTGCGCATGGCATTGGTTCAGCGAATGCGAACGGTGACAGGCTGCTCTCACTGTGTGCCACTCACGGCCTGACGATCACGAACACTCGGTTTGCACTGAGTGCGTGTGATATAGCAACTTGAACGCACCCACGGAGTGGTCACGCTCACCTGCTCGACTATGTCATCGTACGTCAGCGTGATATGCGTGAAGTGCGCATGACACGTGTACTGCTTGGAGCTGAGTGTGGCACTGATCACAAATTGGTTCGGACCAAACTGTACATATATTTTCGTAAATCGATGTATTGCACTCCCGCCGTGAATCGGCGTAAATTTAACATTCTCTCCCTCGGTACTGTGGCGAAATGTATTGAGCTGGAGAAGGCGATGGCTGCACGCCTGTGTGGTGATGTGGACTGTATAGCCACAGTTGGCGACCTGTGGCAGCACATTCGCGACCAGGTGACAGCTGCTGCCGAGGAGACCATCGGGTGCGCAAACTGTAAGCGGCCTGATTGGTTTGATGACAACAATGTGACGATTGACGCATTGGTGTCAGAGAAGAATGCAGCATTTGCTGCGCAGGTGGCAGACCCCAGTGACTTGGGGAAGAAGAGTCAGTTTCGCAAACTTCGACGGCGACTGACCCGAGAGTTCCGTCGCATTAAAAATGCATGGTGGACGGAGAAGGCGAAGCAGATGGAATGCTACGCCGAACGCCGTCAACACAAGGAATTCTTTGACTCCTTGAAGGCGGTGTATGGACCGAGATTGGAGCCGCTGAGGACATTGATCGATGGTAGTTCAGGCGCTACCTGAACCCAGACTGCAGACATAATGCAGGTCTGGCGGAAACACTTTGACTGTCTCTTGAACAACCGTTCAGAGATCGACTGGCCTACATTGTATTGCCTGAAGCAGCACGATGTGAAGGCGGATCTGGCGGATACGCCGACACTGGATGAGACGCAGAGAGCACTTGCTCAGCTGCGAAACGGCACATGTGCCGGAGGTGACGGGATCCCACCTGAAGTATTGAAACACGGCGGACCCGCGTTGTTGACTGCGCTGCACCACTTGGTACAACGCGTGTGGATTGAGGAGGAGGTGCCTGTTGAGCTGAAGGATGCCCTTGTGCTACCACTGTACAAGGGCAAAGGTAGCAAGCAATGTTGCACGAATTATCGTGGCATCAACTTGCAGAGTTGTGTGGGCAAGTTGATTGCCCGAATCCTGCTCAATGGCCTCGTGAGTCAGATTGTGGAACCAAACGTGGCGGAAGAGCAATGTGGATTCCGTTGGGGTCGCAGCACTATAGATATGGTGTTTGCGGCTCGTCAGTTTCAAGAGAAGTGCAGAGAACGACACCAGCCTTCGTACTCGCTTTTTGTCGATTTCACCAAGGCATTTGATACGGTGAACCGCGAGGCACTGTGGCTGGTGTTGGGTAAGTTTGGTTGCCCGCGTAAGTTTGTAAGTTTAATTGAATGTCTGCACAGTGGTATGCGAGCGGGAGTGCAGCTGGGTGGACAGACCTTGGATGACTTTGCAGTTGTCTCTGGTGTGAAGCAAGGCTGTGTCTTAGCTCCTGCCCTGTTTAATATCTATCTTCATGCAACGTTGTCTTGTGCTTTTGATGCGGCTTGTGCTTACGGTGTTCGTGTGGAGCACCGTATTGATGGTGGGTTGCTGAACATCCGTCGTTTGGTGCGAGAACCCTAGTCTGTGAGACAACTATCCGTATGTTGCTGTTTGCTGACGACTGTGCGTTGTTTTCACACTGCGCGGATGAGTTGCAGCACATGACTAGTGCTCTGGCTTCGACAGCGGCCAAATTCGGGCTCACCATCAACACGAGCAAAACTGTCTGTCTCTTTCAGCCTTCACCGGAGGTGCAATCTTCAATATTGCCGCAAATCAGCATTGGTGCTGAAGTATTGGAAACCACCTCCCGCTTCTGCTACCTTGGGAGGGTGATGTCGACTGATCAGCAGCTACACGTTGAGTTGCCTAATCGCGTGTCGAAGGCGGCAGCGGCATTCGGAAAGCTTGAGTACCGAGTGTGGAACAACCATCAGCTTAGCATTGGCACGAAGCTGATGGTGTACAAATCCATGGTACTGTCTGTTCTTCTATACAGCAGTGAAACGTGGACGATGTACCGGCGGGATGTGCGATATCTCGAGCGGTTCCATCAGCAGTGTCTGCGAGGAATTTTGCGGATCGGCTGGGCGTCAGTGTTGCAGACACGGAAGTTTTGCGCCAAAGTGGGATGTATGCAGTGGACTGCATACTTTTATTGAGACACCTGAGATGGCTCGGTTATGTGAACCGTATGGATTCGACGCGGATACCGAAACAACTCTTATACGGTCAGCTGAGTATTGGGAAGCGGCACGTGGGGAAACCAAAGTTACGTTACCAGGACATGATTAAAGTGAGCCTCACACGTTCTAATCTTGATTGCAGATCATGGGAATCGAAGGCGGTTGATCGGCGTGCATGGCGCGATTTAATCACGAAGGCAGTTGGTGAAGTGCGGGAGAAATCCCTCATGCATGCAGAGAAGAAGCGGCAGTTGCGGAAGCGGCAAGCACCGATGAATTGTACTTCATCGACATCGAGCGCATGGTGCTGTAGAACAGGCGGTCGCGAGTGCCTTAGTCAGGCAGGCCTAGTGAGCCATGAGAGAGGTCACGAGAGACCACTGCCGAAGCGACGACGGGTCCCGCAGTGAATGTAGGCAGCACCGGCGCAGCGTTTGTAGGCACGCTGAATTCGATTTACTAACCGCATGGTTGCATGCTAAGTCCCTTTATTTCAGGTGGTGGGTTTTCGGTTCTGTTCTAATGCATTTCTTCCTCATATAAATGTCTAGTGGGCCATGCGCTGTGCCATTTGGGGCCACTACAGAAGCGATGACGGGTCCTGCAGAGAATTACGACGAGCCAGCGCAGCGTTTGTAGGCACGCTGAATTCGATTTACTAACCGCGTGCTTGCATGCTAAGTCTCTTTATTTCAGGTGGTGGGTTTACAGTTTTTACCTTAATGCTTTTCTTTCTCACATAAATATCTCCCTGTACTCTATTCCATTAACTTGCACACATCGCTTCAGCCAATTGTATTCGATTTCCATAACATTTTATGTTCGTGGCATTCCGTGAACTATACTTCCTGACCTCGTGCACTTAGCTAAGATTTGTTTGTAAACAACTTATTACGTATGCTATTTAATTAAGGTTTATGTCACCGTTTCCTTATGCATTAATCGAGTTTTTCTCTTTTTCTTTCTCTCTCTCTCTCAAGTGATTGGCTGTTGTTTGATATCCCCGGTGTGGCTGCGCTTGATGTGCATGTTGACAAGGTGCCTACCTGTCTATTACCCACTACATCGTTCATACTGGCTCCAGGAGACAGTTGGTCGCTGCTGGAGGGGACGGGGTGCACGGTTCTTGTGGCCGTGTTAGGCTCGAAGAGTGGTTCCATGCAATCAGTGTGGAGCAGACCACGGTCCAGCCACCGCCTTGTGTGCGCTTGATTCCCCAAATACAACGTGCTTGTGTTTGTCTGTGAAGGAGTGTGGGCCAGCTCCGTTGATGAAACGTGGTTCCCATCCGCATGCATCCCGGTCTTATTCCTTCGGGTTTACACTGGATACGGGGTATGTGGTTGGAGCTGTGGGTGGTGCAGCGCAAGCCATCCATGGTCCTTCTGTAGTGGCAGGCGTCCTGTGGCTTGCCACAGTGACAGGCAAATCCGAAACCGGATGCCGCCAACCAATTGTGTAGGAATGTTGCTTGTGTTTTTGAATACGCCGCAGAATTTTTGACTGTTTTATTGTCAGGAGTGTGAAAATAAGCGACTGATTTTCGTGGGTTGGATAGTATTTTCCGAATATCCACGGGCCAGTGACTTTAGTTTGTGGCGAGTCACATCCGCCAAGTCGCAGTGTTGTTAAGCAGATATCTGTGGTTTTTTATAGGGAGGACGCTTGCCAGGCGAAAACCCACAACGTCCTGGAACACTGCCGCCGATCTATTTGCTGGAACGGGTTAAACCCGAACCACCTAGCTGGCACCACGAGGAGGTTGTTCGGGTAGCCAGGGACTTGCGAAAACGCTGCACTCATTGGAAAGGTTTCAGCGCTCTGGATCGCAGGAAAGTTGTGCAATCGGTGAGTAATTTGGTATAAAACAACAGCAAACCGCAATTCAACAACCTGCTTGCTGCCATCTGTGCTCAAAGTAGGGAGGCATTTAGGTATATTTATAGAACTTGACTTCCCTACCCGGAAACCTGGGCGGGACGCATTTCAAAGTGCTTAAGAAATTTGGACGAATTCACCACGAACGGCGGGGAGTTGGCAAATAGGCACCTAAAACACGGTTTGTCCCATAGATCAAGTCTCCTTTAATTGTTTAAGCAAGTGTTACCACAGAATCCTGAATTAGTCCAGGCAAGGGAAAGCCGCCTAGCGAAGGCACGCAAGAGTGTGGTGAAAACCCTTACGTGCACGTTGCTTAACCGAACCTTTCCTTTCCTTGGGGATCTACTCCCGTAAGATGCTGTTGAAGCACCTATCGGTAAACAAAATTACACCCATGGGATATGGCCAGGGGTTCTGGAAGGTGCGCACTTTCCTTGGGTGGTCCTTCCAGGTGAAATATGGAGGCGCCCTGGTTTGCAGTTGCGCATTCACTATGCGTTGGCAGTTGCCGAGCGCTCATGCCCTAGCTGTATGCCGATTAATCGGCCATCCGCATTAAACCTACTCCAAGAGACTTGGTGGGTTTTACCTACACAAATCCCGGTGAAAACCTCTCAGCCTGGTGAACAAAAGCACCAGGAGTTGCATACGGCTCCACAGTACACCGTTGCCGCGAAGGTAGCCATTAGTGAAAGGGTTAGGTAGCAAATCGCTACCGCGTTAAACGTAATGGGCATCTCCAACTTACGTAAACAGACGCGCGTTCTAAAGGACCTCGCCGAGCACCTTTATGGGAGATCGGATTTGGAAATAACGCTAAGGATCCCACTACCGGGGAATGAAGGACCATTGGTTGGATGGCTAACGCCGTTTTCTGTTGTGAGAATAAGCGGGGGCGTGTGGACGTCTCCGTGTATATAACGGGCAGCGGATGACGATACTGCTGTTTGTTGGAATCGTCAACGTCAAAACGTAGCTTGGCAGAAGCGCCGTCAAACCGAAAGCAGTCTCGCCAGTGGGAACGCGGATGATAAGGACATAGTAATCGTGAGTGCTCCAGTACGAAAGACAAATTCCCCAAAAGCAAACTAAATCTGCAGTGGCATACTTCTGACGGAAAAAGCAGTGAGCGTCCGCTCTGGTATAGCATGATTGCAATGCTGAACACGTGTTCAGGTTAGAGCTACCAAGCACCGGCTTGATTGGTATCCACCATTTATAACGTAGCAGCTACAGGCTACGTGAATCCAGGTAGCAACGTCCACAGGTCAGGTCGGAGATACCAAGTAATGCGTAACTGAGATAGACCATGTACAAAATGCTTGCATTAGGCTAAGTGAATCTCGGAACCATGGTGATAAGTGCAGCGTAGAGCTACAAAGCAATGTCTTGCCTGTGATAGCTCATTTAAAATTGGTTGCATCGTGCCGCGTGCTACTGCGTAGTTTTGTTCACAGGTCAGGATTGAGCTGCTAAGCAATGGTCTAACTTAGAACATTTGCAACGGGGTTGCATTAGGCTAAGTGAACCTAGGAATCATCACACAAAGTTTAGAATAGCGCTACCAACCGATGGCTAAGCATTGATGGACTATCCATAAAATGGCAGTAGCAAGCTTCAGGAATCTAAGTAGCTACTTGCACTGATAAAAATGGAGTTACGAAGCGACAACTTAGTTGTGCTAGACCAACCATAAAACAGTTGGGTTGGGCTACATTATCCTGGACACCATGGTTCCAACTTTGGAATAGTGCTAACAAGCAATGGCTTGGCTGGGATAGACTACTTACGAAATGTTCGTAGCAGGCATCGTGCATCCATGTACCCTCGTCCACAGGTCAGGTTGGAGATACACAGCAATGGTGTACCTGCAATGTATAACTTAAAAATGGTTGCAATAGGCTGAGTGAAGCTTGGAGCCATCGTCCAAGGCTCAGAATTGAGCTACAAAGCGATGGCTTGGCTGAGATAGACCATTTAAGAATGGTTGCATCTATCTATGTAAGGCTAGGTAGTATCGTCCACAGATCAGGATTGCGTAACTTAGCGATAGCTTGACTGTGATGGACAACTATAATATAGTAGCAGCAGGCTTCGTGAAACTATGTATCATCGAACAACGTTCAGAATTGAGCTACCAAGCAAGGGTTTGGCTGGAATAGACCATTTATAAAATGGCAGTGGCAGACCTCGTACAGCAATGTAGCGTCGTCCACAGGCCAGGTTGGAGATGACATGCAGTCAGCCAGAAAGGTAACCTGTGATAACCATAAGATAACCTTCGACCCATTTCCAAATGAGCGCACCGTGTGCCAAGGTGAGTAAGGGACAGAAGAGTTGGGTATAGACCAGCGGGAGCCAGTCTCCTGATCAGTAGGGGCCAACCAACGTGTCTGAAACTTTCAGGCAAAACGGCAACGGACAAAGTGGGCCAAAGGAACTGCGAAACGAGGACGTAGTAGAAATGCGGAAGTACCTAGATTTCACCAGAACGGAGGGAGAATGTTAGAACACGTTAAAGCATGTATAATTGTTTCCATAAAAACCGGGTACGTGTGTTCTTACAGAACGTTTCCGTGCAGAACCAAGCAAGCTGACGCTGTTGCTATTTAAGGAAGCGAGCACATGTAAACAAAGCGTGCATGATCGAAACACAAATGAGAGGTAAAAAGTAACTGAATATAGTTGTTGATGCAAAGAGATTGACAGACACGATTGGGTTTGACCTAGGAATACCAGGAATTTGTGGCAAGTAAGCGGTAATTTGGGATTAAAGGGGACGTAAGATTGATAGATCAGAGTAACAGGCAGACAAAAGAAACGTAAAGAGGTAGCGTCGCGAAGCTTTCTGTATCACCAGAATGGAACAGGAGGAAAGCCGGTAGACAGTTGCACTAAGTGTGTGAGGCCTATAAAGCTAAAGTGGGAATTAGCAAGTGGTTAGGAGAATATTCGAGGTCCTTCCGTCAAAATATAGTGATAAAAGTGGTGTTTGGAAGCTGCGGTAAACGACATTCAGTATCTGGAGGTGGCTAAAGATAAGAGCTTAAGGCCAAAACTAATTCAGGAATGAGGCGAAAGGAGGAAAATTTAGTAAGTCGGATGTCCGCGTGCGATACGGCAGCATAATCCAAGTGGAAGCCTGTAAAGATAAAATAAGCGCGAGCCACATGCTAGGGGACTTTTTGAGGCTTAGCATTCACACTAGCATAAAAAGCTGAGTTTTAGGAGCAACAGACAATGACATTCAGGATGCGGAAGGAGATAATACTAGCAATGTAAGGCCATGAGGCCTCAAGCAAAGATCACGGAATAAAAAGTTTGCGAGTCGGACGGTTGTGTGTGATGCAATATCACAATCCAAAAGTAAGTCTATAATCCTGAATGGAAATGCGCCACAGGTAAAATGGCTCTTCGGGGTTTAACAACCATACTATGGTAAAACAGATGGAGGTTAGTAGCTGCAGACAATGATAGTACTCCTGAAGGTGAGAGTGATAAGCATGTAAAGTCAAAGGTGCCTCAAGCGTGAGGTGTAAGGAGGAAAATTTTAGCAAACTGTGCATCAGCATAATAAAAAAGAAGCTGGTAACGATGAAGTGAGAATGGGCCACAGGCCAGATGGCTATCCAGAGCTGAGTAGAAAACTGGAGTGAAATAGGCGGAGCTAGGAAGCGGCAAATATCAAAGACGGATAAACTCAGTTGGCCGTTACAACCGCAGGTCATCAAGCTGTTGTGTTCAATTCAGCAATTAGCCACCTCTGCCATCCGTCTGGACTAGATGTGCACAACCGAACCAATCAGGTGACCAACACATGTCAGTCCGAGCGCCCAGGTTCATTCAAGCTGGTGGGGTGGTGTATTTCCCCCACGAACATTGGTCTGTTCTGATCTCAATGGGAAAAGGAACGTGGAGATGCGTGGCATGGGCAATCGCGTGGTTAACAGGGCAGTTTAATGGGTGGGTGTTTGTCACTAGTCAGAGAGTAGCTGTAGCAAAGATTGATACAGGAATCGGACATTAGCTAAGATATAGGTGTGAGGGAACAACCACAGTGCAGCAATCGGGAGAGCAGAGTATGAAGCAGAGGAAGGAGTATTAAGACCGATGGTGCACCAAATGTAAGTTTGACATGGAAAGCAAGTAAATAGGGCAGATGCGTAAGAAATTCAGTGAGGGAAATCAACACTGGGAACTGGGGAATTGGGTTGATTGATCACATGTGTGTTACACTTCTTACGAAAGTCCGTCTTCGATTTTCCGACGGTTAAAGGCGCCATGTTCTGTCCCGGATCGTTCGTAGCCAGCTCCAGCCGCTGTGGAAGCTGATAGGATTTACACGGGTACGCGTGATCTTTTCCACGTCAGCTGTTGGACTCACATCGCGCCTCACTAAGGGGGCTTTTCCAGGACACACGTTGTAAGTGCGGAAAGCAAACAGGCGGGACCAACCCATCCGTCTCACTTTCTTTTGACATGGAACCAAGATATTCTGACGTGCTATATTTTGAGGTTTTTAGATCAAATATACTGAAAAATAGTGTTCCTGGAACCCAAAGAATGAAACTATGCTATTCCGTAACGGCAAACAGAAAGGAATTGAAAGATAGATCCATCCGAGTCAAACTCCGGGTCAAACCTAGAAGCGCTCATTCGAATACCGGAATTTCCATTAAAAACTGAGCTGTCTCATGCACGGCAAACGCAGTAAAGGAAACTATACTACCTGCTGTAAAAGCCGACTTAATTACAATGCATCATTGCATGATCGTTGTTTTAGATCCACTTAATGATGCAGTTGTCACAATCCGTACATTTTCAACTGAGAAGATGTCTTTAAAGTTGAAATGGCCGTTAACAAAACAGATCTTGCGAAGCTTATGCCATCGGATCAACTCGCTGACATAAGAAAAATGGGCAACATGGAACAGCTCAAAGTGGCCGGTGCTACTCTTACTACCATCGCCAATGAGGAAAGCGGGTGCTCCCATCGAGCTCCAAAACGTTCTTGACAGTATTTCTTTGAAGGAAGTCACCCGTTTACTAATGTCCACGTGTAACATCCCTCTTGCTACACGCGTGAATACACGACTTAGGCAATTAAAGATCGGACGTAACTGTCCACTGCGTATCAACTACAAAATTCTAGACCTGACTACACGCTTCACAGCAAATAGATGGATCTTAAGAGCAAAGTCCAACCCTGTGCATATTCTTATAAACCTGAGCTAACGCCGCTGCGAAGAGCTTTCCTGATTGATGATAATGCCAAAGCAAGACAACCGCTAATCGATTCATCTCCGCTCAATGGAGTTGCTGCTTGTTCTAGGTCAAGCACCAATGTATATCTGGACCTTGCTCCCTTGTGTGAAACGTCAACGATGACGTTTGATTCTGAAGCAAGCCATATAGCCCTGCTGGATAAAAGTCAACCAACCATTCCGATACGTCCCAACAAACGATACCCGAAGCTGAGACAATGAACACTTTGTTGTATAACATCGGTATGTGAAACAGCTTTTGAACTAACCAATGTAGACTACCCAAATCTGAACCAGCTTCTCTCTCACTCGTGCAAAGTGGAAAGGGCTCTCAATGCACAACCGACTTCGAAAGAGACCGACAGCCGAAACCAGACACGCCTCGTATTACGAAATGCTCGCCATTGGTGCAGCACCGTAACAGTGATAATCGCTCCCAAGCAACGCCTAGGTGGCATGAGTGGATTACTTATAAACCCCAGTCACCGTCGGTGCAAATGGATCGCATGGGGCTAAAATCATTTTGGTTACAAAAACCCCCTTTCTTGTAGGTTTTGATCCAATCTATTCAAGCACTACGAATGCCGTACCTACTCGAGGCGCTTACCAGCATCACAAAGCCTCAGGACTATGGCCATCACCGCAGCTTCCGCAGAATGACTATGTTTCATTAGTCACCGAATCAACATGGAACAGTGAGCAGCCAGGGAAGCGCTATGGCAGTTGTAGCGCGGGGTTGATGCGTTATACTAGGTGACGCCGACTCGACAGAGGTAAGCTAGGGAAACGAACCCACTAACCTGATCGTCAGCATCTCAATGAATGACCTTCAAGGTAAAAAATTACGGAGCTAGTAAACGTGAACCCAAATAGTAAAAAGTAAAAGTAGAAGGGTAGACGGAATAAGTTACCGGATCTGAAAGGAAATATTAGCATCATACTCCCCAAACTCACCCAATATCTAATATGGCGAGCTATTCACCCGGCACGCTATCACCTAAGCAGGCATTCGGTACAGACCGGACCAAATACACAACTCAGCCATGGCAGCTTTACACAACCCTTATGAATTCAACCCTCTCTTTACAAATAAACGCAGGTAAAGGTCCGCCTCAGCAATACAGAACTATGCAGCTCCATAAATCACAACTACTACACCTACAAACTAAAAACCACAGTGGGTCTCAAATTTATGGTTGACTTCTACCGACTCCTAGTTAGTAAACATCCTCCGTCGCAACGAGATTGGATCTTAACGTGGTGCGACGGTTTGCGTACCTCAATGACCCATCGACATATACTGAGTGGTGCCTCCGGGCACCTTGTGAGCTACTCCTACCAGGTTAGTCAGGGGTGAGAGGTCAGGCAAACTCAGTCTCCTGGTCCTTCAGGTTGGGGGTTTGAAATGGGATGGCGTCCACTTAACTAAACAAATAAATAAATAAACTTTTATTCTCGACAATGCGAGGCACACCTGTACAGTCAGGATCATGTTTAGCTAACATAGTGTGATCAAAATGTACAAAGAGTACATGTTTGGCATAACAGTGAATGAAATGTATGGGTGTATATATGTATGCAATTGTCTATGAATGTAGCTCATATTTTTGAATGTGCCGCAGAAGTTTTGACTGTTTGTTATCGGTAAGACTGTGAGAATAAGCGATTGACGTCCGTGGGTTGGATACCATTTTCCGGATGTCCACGGGCCAGTGACTTTATTTTGTGGCGAGTCACATTCGCCACTAAATCATCGTCACTAAATCATTGCCACCCCCCCGCTGTCTTGCGGACAGGCTTCTGGGCCAAAGGCTTTGAGTGAGGACCCCAATCGTCCTCCTGCCTAGGTCTGGGCGCCCTGGCGGCATCTGAACCCACATACAACCGTGATATTTTTTCAAACCTAAACTTCATCCTGCATTTGCCGTCGCGCAGATTATCAAGGGTCGCCTTATCTTCTGCATACAGCAGGGCAAATAAGCAAAAGCATGCCATTGCTGGCGTCTCTCTTCTTCCTTTTTCACCTTTTAATGACATCCCAACCTCAATTACTAATTTTCTTTCTATACTTTCCAGATTACTTGACAGCAAGCGCAGTGCTACTGGAGTAGAACCACCTGCATCCACCTATAGGACGCCTATCGGCAAAAGTCCCTTATAAGGCCACGCTACCCCATTTCCGTGGCGACAAGCAACGCTCGCACTCTAAACCAAACAGGTCGACGGGCTGCACCCGCACGCACATTGGACACACTGGGTATTAATGTGGGTTTTGTGTCCGAAACTTGGATCAATGACCCTAACGGGGTTGTTGCATTAACTGCACCCGGCTTATCCTCTCGTTATTGGTTGGGCGCATCCGGGGATGCAGATGCGGCACTCACGGGTCAAGATGGTGTTGGTATCATTCTAAGCTCTAAGGCTGAACCATCGTTGGTTGATTGGGTTCCGATGAACAGCCGTTTATATGCAGCCCGTTTGACGGCATCAGCTAAGGTTGATTCACGAAGTAGTACAAAACGCTGTTTGTTTGTGATTTTAGTTTATGCTCTCACCGACTGCAGTTCAGATGTTCTCAAGAACACATTCTATCACGAACTGAACCCACTAATACGCAGTGCTACTAGTTCAGATATTATAAATAAATAAATAAATAGTATATTCTCGAATTTCCGAGACACACCTGACCAGGCATGATCAACGTTTACAAGCAATTTATGTTTCGCAACAAACACGTTGCTATGTATGTAATCGGCAATAAGCCGAAAGTTGTCCAAGCTTTGTAAATTGTAAAATTAATCTTGAGATATAAATTCGTCAAAACATGACGACAAGTTGGGTTATAGTAGGCGTAGTGTAAACAGGCTGGGCATTCCGTTTGTAGAGAAAACTTGTCAGGAAAATATTTCATTAGGATTCAGGTCCGCTTGCCAGTATGTAGTTGTGGGCAGTGACTTTATTCAGTGGCGAGTCACATCCGCCAAGTCGCAGTGTTGTTAAGCGGACACTTGTGGCTTTTTATAGGGAGAACGCTTGCCAGGCGAAAACCCACCACGTCCTGAAACACTGTCAGAAATCCGTTTGTACACTAATGTAAAACTGGCAGAGCAGCTCGTCGACTGATTTAACACTCGGTTAACCGCCGTCAATTGCCTTCTAATTTCCTCTGTTAGCTGAACAGGTTATTTTTGCTCGCGGCGGCCATAATGGCTGAGGCCTATGGAGGGTTAGACCTTCGTCATCTTCGTGTCCAGGTGAGCAAAACTTCCGTTTCTTGCTTCTAGAATTTACAGGATTATGTATACTTCGCAGGAGTATAAAGGCGTCATGTCCAGCTACCATTACTGGACGACGGTCATGGTAGTGAGTGCATTTTTATCCACTTGTTGTACAGCCGTGTTCTATGTAGGTCCTTGGGGGTTTCTATGTCCTGTCCCAGGAGCAAGCTCTTTCACATTCCGATCCCAGATCTCCAAGAAGTTCCAGACCTCGGAGAAAGGGAAGGTGAAAGACAAACAGGGCCGCAAAGAACAGACGTGGAAACAAGCATTATTTACGTACTATGGTCTAACATTTAGAGGAAACATATGATGTACAATGTGTAACAATGATTATGCTAAAAGTGTCTTTTGAATATTCATCGGAAGCAAAGCCCTATAGGTTGGTTGCTACCGTATACCTTGGATGCAGAGCGTTGCGCCGTTAAGCATAGAAAACACAGGATCCGTTTGCTATGATGCAACTGTTGCGTGGGAAGTTTCGCTGGGGAGCGTAGAATATGCTGACCCAGGGAAAGCCAGTGAGTCTTTTGGACTCATACATGGGTAAGTTTCGCAAAAATAGCAGCGAATAATTGAGGAATGAAGACCTGTAGATGAGAAGCTAAGGGGCGTCTCTGTACTGACCAGGTGAGAGAGTGCCGAAACAAAAAGCTAAGAAGGGCTAATTGACGGAAGGACCGCGAATAGACAGAATATATGCGCACATTAAGGTTGCTGTGGACATCAGAACCTGAGACCTAACCGCAGCAGCCAGAGTGCTAGGGTAATAGTGCCTAGCTGGATAGAGGCATGGACTGCTAGCCCGAGACTTGGAGTATTGCAGGTAAAAAATGCCTAAGACAATACAGCAAGTAGTGGGTAGATAAAGGTCTAGAAATGTGTGGCAGAAGAGCGGCTTATGCTGAATACCTGGATATGTTTGCACGACAGAAGAAAACTAAGAGTGGTTTCGTGGTAGAATGGCAGCGGACAAGTAAAGCGCAAGCATACAAAGAGGTTGTTAGATAGTTAGAGAATAATAGACTACGACGCGTCGACGTGCAGCTAATCAAATCATGTGGTGGTGTTAATGGAGTATAATTAAGGTGGCCTGAGTCGGGAGAAGCCCGTGAGAGAGCTGTACTACGGCCAACTAGGTGTCGCGGATGAGCAATGGCATTTAGGTGTGGCCTTATAATTGCTAGTGGACACCTAATTAGGGCAGCAGACAGCAAGTGTATGTGATGCACGCAGTCCCAGGGATTAAAGCTTGGAGGGAAAAAGTGTGGACCTTGGCAGCTCAGGATAAGCACAAAGATGATAGTAGCTTATGAAGAAGGACTGCTGCTAAACACGGGAGCCAGAGGGAAGACGAGGAACAGTTAGGGTCGCTGTAAGTGTGAGTATCAGTGATCAGCAATGGAATTTGCATGAAGCCTCTTAGTTGCTAGTGTATGCCCTTAATTACCCATAGTAAATCAGCAAAAAGCGGATGTATGTGACGCAGACAGCCACAAAGTATGTTCGAGATAGAAGAGAGCAGCTCTTAGCAAGCTCCAGAAATGCGTGGAGCCTACGATTACTAGTTGCTGCTAAGCAGAAGTGCTTGCAGGGATATGAACGCACAAATAAGGCGTCTGAGCACTTCAGAAGCTCAGCTGAGTGATAATTATGGACTTTACTTTGAACGGACTGACAACGGTGAGCTCCTGCTGCAACTGTGTGCGGAGCACCAGTTGTTTCTTAGTAGCACTGTTTTTAGAAACAGTGGGAGCCGAAGTGCCACTTACAGTCATCCTGCAGCTAGTCAGCGATGGATAGGATCTCGGCCGCCATGCACGACGCAGGAGCATCTGCTTGCGGCACTATCAATCGTCACCGCACCAGTCCCTGGATTTCCGAGAGGTCCGTGAACCTTTCGTGATCTAGAAGACACCTCCCGGCTGGCTCTGAACACAATGTGACCAGACGTGCTATTAGGCGTGAACTAAAGCGGAGCCTACGTGCTGACAAGGAAGCATGTTAGACAAGTGGGGCTCAAGAAACGGAGGAGGCAGGTGGCAAGCTCTTCCAGCTAATCCGCACCACTGGTCCCAGAAAACCAGGCGTCAGTGAGAAAACCAGAGACAGCGCGTGTGCGCTGATACACAATAAGGAGCACCGTGTGGCTCGTTGGGCGGAACACTTTCAAGATCCATTCAGCTGGCCCCCTGCTTCCGAACCACTTCCTACTCAGGTGATGCAGGACGAACCATGGACCATTAGTATAAAGCCTCCGTCGGAAGCCGAGGTCCGAAACGCGATCACAGCCCACTATCGTTTTCGTGCGGCTGGCCCGGATTCCCTCCCACCTGCATTATTTAAGGACGGAGGTGCGGCCCTCTGCAAAGCACTAACCTCCTTATTCGAATGTAGCTTGAAGAAAGATAGTGTCCCGTCTGATTTGAGCGAATCGATTATAGTGGCAATATACAAGAAGCGCAGTCACACAGACTGTTTTAATCACAGGGGTATTAGCCTAACGCCAGTTGTAATAAAATTACTGGCCTCGATTCTCGTTCGTCGCTACACTGCGGATCGGGAATCTCAGATTAGGGAAGAGAAGGCCGGTTTTCGCTTACGACGTGGCTGTATAGACCATATATTTACTTTGCGGCAGGTGCTAGAGCAGCGCCACGCATACCGCCGACCGACAATAGCTGTGTTTCTCGATTTCAAGAGTGCGTTCGATTCTGTCGATCGATCGATTCTGTTCGAAATACTTGCGCGGAAAGGTGTACCCACGAAATATGTTAACATCCTTTGTGCTCTATACTAGAACACTACAGGCCGCGTCAGGGTCTACATTGTCCTGTCGGATACCTTTCCGACCACAAGTCGAGTTCGTCGGGGTTGACCGATTTCCCCATTTTTGTTCAATTTCGTCGTGGATTCTATCATGGAGTGTTCCCTTACGGAATCATACGATGTAGGCGCTGAAGTGCTGCCTGGTGAAAGGTTAGTTGATCTTGATTATGCAGAGGATATCATCTTGCTTTTCGACGATGTTGAGGCAAACTAATCAACCCTGAATGGCCTGTCCAGGCTGGTCCCATTTTTTGGTATGCACTTCGCATCTTCAAAGTGCAAAGTGTTGCTGCAGGACCACCAGCCACTTGATGACCCCTCGAATCTTGCTAAAGAGAAACTCGAAGTGGTTGATCGCTGCACTTATCTTGGCAGCTATATCAGCAATGATGGGCGCATAGAAACTGACGTCAGCTCACGCATTGCAAATTCCAGGACTACCTTCTTGAACCTGCGGCATCCTTGACGACAGAAGGGAGTTTCTCTTCGTCTGAAAGGCCGGGTATACAAGGCCACAGTGAGGGCGATTCTGCTCTATGGCAGTGAGACTTGGCCCCTTCGGTCTGAAGACCTGAGGCGCCTTCAAGTCTTTGATCATCGTTGTCTGCGAAGCGTTGCTGGAGTCGGATGGCAGCGGCGTGTCTGCAACGATGATGTGCGTAGGCGAGTACTAGGTGGTGATGATCATGCTAGCTTCCTAGAACAACAGATAGCACTGACTAACTTGCGTTAGCTTGGGCACGTGTTACGTTTATCTGGTCACCGCTTACCTAGATCTTGGTTAGTCTACCAGGTGTAGGGTGGCGCAAGGCTCGAGGTGGACAGAGGTTGACTTGGCATCGGTAAATGATGTTATTGGCGACCAAACTGTGTGGCGTTGGACCGTCTTGCCTTCCGGGCTGGAGTCCACGTGACTCACCTTGTGCTTGGCTCGAGACTTTACAGAACATGGCTCGAAGTATACACTATTGGTGTGTCTGCTGCCGTCTCCTAATTGGATTGCCTGTTTAAAGTGTGTTTGGTGCTGAGTTATCTGCGGGGTAATGGCTGATTATGACGCGTGGCAGTGAAGGCCGCAAGGAAGCTGTCTCGCCGGTGCCGCCTTATCTTTACACGATAGCCAGCTGTTTGTGTCGGTATGTTGTCTACCCAAGGTGTAGGCGCCTTGACCATGAAAGTTTGTTTAGAGCATTAAAGTTTTCATGTAAGTCCTATTTCTCTCCCTCTTAGTCGTTATTTTATGGGTCCCCATGGTTGTATGGTTGTGAAGCATCAGTTCAAGTGGCTGATGTACTGCGGTTGTTGTTTGATGATAACGGTTAATGGTAAACTTCCAAAATTTTACCTATGGGCGTCCTGTTCATTACACCCTCGACAAGAGCCCACATCCATCATATATCGAAGTTACCTTCCAGTCTGACACTGTTATCTGCTACCATGAATTGCGCACTAACAGCAAACCCAGTTGCGTTAGATAACGACCTACCCAAAATCTTCCTCCTCAACGCGCGATCATGCAGTCATAAAATGTATAATCTATAAATAACTAAATACTCCTTCTTGTCTATGTTAGGATTGCCGGCGAGGGCCTGATCAAATAAGTGCAATTATACAGACATTTCATGGCAACTGTAACAGAGACCATCGGAGAATGTTCAGACGTTCCTATTTGAAACTGTCAAAATAGGGCAGAAATAAACATAAAGAAAGCCCATTGCCATGCGTTCGGGTACGTTCGTGTGGGTACATTCATTCTGCCATAAAGTGCAGTAACAATTCAGGCATGAATAGATCAAGCACTAGGACTGATCAATTATAAAAGAGCTGGTGAAGAACACGCTCAGTCGCGCTTCCACGATACGCTGTGTTCACGTGGGTGTAACGTAAAGAACAATGGTGAATGCGCAGAAAAAGACGTGGCGGCGAAATCTGTCGATAAGAAAGTGTCAGGGCGTATCCATCATGGTCATGGTCTGCTTGTCAGTGTGAGCTTATTGGCAGTGACTTTATTCAGTGGCGAGTCACCTCCGCCACGTCGCGGTGTTGTTCAACGGACATTGGTGGCTTTTTATAGGGAGAACGCTTGCCAGGTAAAAACCCACCACGTCCTGGAACACTGCCATCAACGCATTCGAACGACAAGCTGCAATTGGCAATGCTTCTTGTTGACCGATTATTGGTTCTGTTAGTCGCAGTCAGGATAAATCCATAATTTTCGCTGGCTGATGTATGAAGGGGCGGGACTGTATCATCCATGAGTCCTGTCACTTCCTGACGAAATGGCATGGCTTTCATTCGGTTGTTCAGCCCGCGCTTTGTGCTTCTTACAGAAACGGCATCTATTTAATGCGCAGCTGCACATTCTAACATGCTACATCTTGTACCCGACGTGCTAATCAACATGCATGTGACTGTATTATTTACCTCAGTGATCCTTGCGCTCACTTTCCACACTATATCCGTTGGCAGCCCAGGAGATCCTGTTTAGATTTAATCCAGCTGGGGCCAGCTTGATCTCCTAATGGGTTGTGTGTATAACCCACCTAATTACTCCTGTTCTAGTGTTTTCGATCTGATACACCTAAATCATAAACTGTCATTCCTGGCAGCGCGAAATAAGCCAACTAGCAAACATTCCAATATGCCAAATGTTTAGTGGCTTGATCAGCACAAAAGTTCCAGGTATGGGGCCTTCGTTGCCGTCGTTCTTATATACGATTTGAATACAGATTTGCCTACTCCCAAAAGAGGACTTATTACCCTGGACCTGCTATTCACGAAAGGTTTGCTTTACGCATGGGCTAACGTTTAAACAATATTCTGGATGGTGACTACAAGGTTGTCAGGCTTAATTGTTTACTCCCTAAAGGTCATCCTTACAAAGACATTAGGATATGCACACTAAGACCTCTCCACCGCATCAGTCGGGAAGCATTTCCCTACTTCTAGGAGCGGTACCATGGGATGACTTCTCCTTGGCAGCCAATATAGATACAGCACATTGTGAGCTTTATAAAATCCACACGAATTGCTTAGACGCCTTTGCACCAAGAGACAACAAGATAAGAATAACGTGGTCTCACACCAACGCCACCAAAGCAGTGTCCGCACCACGTCTTAAAAAATGAGCACCACCTGCACCAAGACCAAGGACTTTTATCTTCTAATTCGTATGAACAAAATTCTGACCAATTAGAGAAGCTTGTTAAACAGGAAACACATATCAACTAAGCACAGAGTGAGTAGTACTAACAACGAAGGCCAATCTCTCCAGAATTATGAAACCTCGGAGTGACAGCACCCATATACCCCTTACCTCACTCATGCTCCCGGACCAAATGCTACTTACCAATTCAGTCCATTTATGCGATATTGTTAAAAATTAATTTGTGCTTCCTTCACCGCCACCGATTTGATAGTACCAGACTGTAGTCATAAGTTGACTGCCGACCTACTGTAGACTATCGACATTAACTTGTGCAAAACCACGCAAGCACTTCGTTCGTCGAGGATGTCACAGTACCCTGCTCCAGACGATGTCTCCTCCTCAATGCTGAAACTTGGGGGTCCAAGCATTCCAGTACTCCGCCTTAATGTTTTTACCTTGACTAGAAAGAGCGACTTCTGCCTAGACATTTAGAAGCACTCTACCGTTGTTCCACGACGCAAACGAGGTAATCGTCAAAATATTGATAATTGCCGTCCTATCAGTCACACACCTATCACCTATAGGGTCATAGAGAGAATAATTAGGGAAAATATGCTTAATTCCTACCACATTGTAACCTCATTAACAGGTTACAGCACACGTTCCTACAATATATCCCGCCAAACTTGCCAGTTTGCATTTCTGGACAATGTACCGCACTCTATGGTTGGGCAAACAACCTTATCGTTGTGCTAGCTGGGTGGTACTTGTTTACCACAGTCCAGCAAATAGGTTGGCGGAAGTGTTCCAGAACTTGGTGATATTTCGCCTGGCAAGCATTCTCCCTATCAAAAGCCACAAATATCTGCTTAACAAAACTATGACGGCTGTTATGACTGGCCACCAGTTCGTCATTCATTGCTTATCCGGACAACCGCTTTAAGTCTACAGACATCAAGCTTACACTAGTGACACTTTCAAGCACGAGCAACGGAGCAGGAAAACGTCTACGTATCCCATAAACAGCGATAAACACCATACATGCACATTTACACATATTCATACAGTAACTTATGCGTCGCTCCTTTTGTTCTATTATTCATTACCTGAGCGGCTTTTGAGCTTGTAACATGATCATGACTGTGCAGGCGTGCCTCGCTTAGTCAATAATAAACTTTTTACTTATCTTTTGTTTATGTGGCAGGCGCTGGTCATTGGCTTTCTTGGTCTGAAAGATGCATTTGCCCGGGTCTCACACAAGGGAATACTCACGAAGGTGGCCGCATTTGGCATTTCAAATAACCTCTCTTTGTTTTAATCGTACATTTGCAACGGTGCACCGCCAATTCGATGAGGTCTGCTGTAACTAGCAGTGTGTACCAGTAAAGGGTCCTTGGACCCTTAGTACTTTACGCTACATGAGAGACACATTTCGCTTTTTTAATTATAGCAGACCATACGCGTTAGCTAAAGATGTGAAGGTGGTGTTCCCATATAATCGTACCGATCAGTATAACATATTTCCTTCATTAGTAATAGCCCCAGCGCACTCGAAACCTGGTATGTGTTATGTAAATTTAAATTCTCCCCATCAAAGTGCAACCTGCTCTTCTACAGTTGTCCTGTACTGCCTAACACGCTTATCCCTAACGGTAATTCTCTAGTAATCCGCACCGACGTTCATGAAATTGTGTACTATACAGGCTTGCCAAATTTTACTGAACAGGTGAGATTTAGTTCTGCCGAAGCTAGGGCAGTTATCTGATACATCTTCAAATCCATCCATTTAAGTAAATTTCGGCTCACTCTTTACAAATTATGCACCCCGTCAAATCTAGAATACTCGCCGTTAATGACTGCGAACGCATAAAAGTTCGATGTTACGGAACTCGAGAAGGTACAGCAATTGTTTACTAATCGTCTACTAGGCCTTACTATACTCAGCTACCAAGACCGGTGTACGCTGCTCGGGTTAGAGGCACTTATGCTTCGCAGACTAAAGCCAACCTAATCTTCCTCATAAACTTTTCAAGGGCTCTAACTCAAGTTGTAGCTGCTCTTCTGAAGCCCAGGGCGATACCCGCTAACGTTTACGTAAAGGCCTTACATAATTTCCCTACCAAAAGCGCACTATTTCCCAAGTCCTATCGGCTTTTCCTCGCTCGATGTAGCTTGGCACTATCCCTTAGCACCGCAGCATGACGTTTGCGTGACGCTGCGCTTCTGTCTCATCCGCTGTGACGTCCTCAGAAACCTTGTATGTCTGCGTTCTATCGTTTCTCTGTCCTTTCTTTAAGTACATTGCTAGCTCACTTTTAGCGATCAATCATGTCCCATCCATTTCTCACATACCGCCCGTTAGCCTATTTATTATAGTTGGTCTAGTTCTCTCTCTGGCAGCAACGTATTCGACGCAGCTCATGTAGGTGTCCAGCTCTATCACTGGCCTAGCCGAACATAACACTATTAACAGCGCACGCATGTCGTTTTTATATGTACGGATCATTAAAACTTGTTTGGTTAACTAACCTCGCGTGATGCAGCGCCGTATCAACCTAGATAATGACCTTCACTTAATTTTGCAACAAAGCCTCTGTCTCACGGAGGTAATAATGTGAATAGGGCACTTAACGGTTTCAAGCCCCAAATTAAAGTTAGCTGTCGTCATCCGGTCCACCAGAACCATACCTACAACGCGCGAAGCAGCGCAGTAGCCATGCATATTCTGGCGATCGCTTCCTATTCACTAGAAACTACGGCCTATCACCTTTGCTGCGAATCGCAGCTAAACTCACCTCCACTACCGTTACCACGCAACCTTGTTAGACTAAAATACCTCACTTGATACAGCCCCTATCAACCCAGGTACTGACGTTCAACTAATTCTACAGCAAAGCATTTTCACCCCGCCGTGTGGAAGCGTCTAGTGCATCTATGGGCTCCACCCACAACCTGGAATTAGCTCTTTTGCTCTGGTTCATCAGAACGACACCACAACGTGCGACCCAAAGATGCAGATTCCAACGCTCCCATACTATTCACTTGCTTCAGCGATTTGAAGTAGTTATTAAATTTTCACAGTCTTTTCTTTCCTAACATCAATTTTATCATGACATCTTTTGTACAGTTTGATTGCACCAACGATTACAATATGTTTCCTCGTGCCCCGCGCTCCGTCGTACTGATTTTTGGTTGTGCTGCTTCAGGGTGTGTACGTTGTTGACCAGTCTGATTGCGAATCGGATAGCAGACTCGGAATTCTTAGCAAACGTCTATTCCCATCATGCTTGACGTACCCTACAGGTGTAACGCTGCAAGGCGTTTCGAAATTTAAGCTACGCGTTCCCCACCGGAAAATTCAACAAAAGACCAGATCCGGACCTGAGAAAACGGTGCTATTTGTACAAATTCATCGTACCAAAGTAGAAATTACCTTACCGGTTTTCCAAACACAAAAGTTTACCAACAGGTTTTAATCAGTTCCACAAAAGGTCCGTAAGCCGAGGTGCACACGAAACAAATGGACATAGAGGTGAGACCGAAGTTATGATAAGGCAATTGAGAAAATCGTAAGCGTCCGCCAACAGGAACGGGCTGAGGACAGACAGACCTGCCACACTGGATACATGAGTTGTGGGAATATAAAATCGCTTATGTCAAGAGAACAATGACAGGTCCATGGGGGCGGGGTGACGTTAAGATGAGTCATCGGGGTCACTCGCTAGGAGCATCGGGGCAGAGAACAAGGGAATGGAAAGTAAGGGAGTTAGCAAACATAATCGATCCAGACGGCCGAGCAATGTAGAACTGGTCATTCAACATGGGAGAGGCTGAGGTGGTCAAAGATTTTTCTACACTGTCCACCAAATTCCGATCCGGGTTTTCCACTAGTGTCGGATGTTTCTGCTCTGGAACGCTCTACGCCGGCTCCATCCACGCTAGGGGGCCAAAGAACTTACACCGATAGGCCAGAGATCCCCACTTCGGCGATTGGACTCACAGCGGTCCTCCCTGGTGCGGCCGACCCGAAGACCCGCCTCCCGCCTGCGGAGAGCCAACAGCCGGAACTACATCCCCACCCGTGCCGCTCCCTTCTAGCAAACACAAATTTCGTATATCCCTTGTGATCAGCCCATTCTCGGTCCTAACAACTGAAGTCCTGACAAGGCCGTCTTCAGAACCTATACAATGGTCAACAATCCCCATGGGCCACGTGCCACGTGTACCTGTTTTGGAAGAGTCCAAAACTACATCTCCAGGTCTGAAGTTTCGAATGCTTCACAGCCACTTTTGTCTGGAGTCTAACAAGGGAAAGTACTCTGGGACGCATCTTTTCCAAAACAATGCCGTCAGGTAATTGACTTGCCGCCAACAGCGTCTATATTCTTCGGTTAGAGAAGCCGCAAGGAAATGCGATGCATTAGGTCGCAGTATCAGTAAATCGTTGGGGTAAGGGCCAAACGGTCGTTTGGGTCCGATGTCAAAGGTACTAACGGCCTGCTGTTGATGATGCGCTCCGCTTCAACAAACAGAGTACTGAGCGCTTCCTCATTAAGCGTCTGGTGTGTCGCAATCGATAACAGCACCCTCCTAACAGACCTGATCATGCGCTCCCATATATCCCCCTATGGCTGGACATCGGAGGGTTGTAGTGCAATTGGACTCCCATGCTAAGGAGTCTATCATTGATTCTTGCTTGGGACCACCCCTTGACAGCAGTACGCAACTCTGATACGACGTCTACGAAGTTGCTGCCGTTGTCGCTGAATATTTCGACCGGAGTCCCTCTACGGGAGACAAATCGCATCAAGGCCATAATGAACGAGTCGGTAGTTAAGGTATGGGAAATCTCAAGATGTACGGCTCTCGCTTGTAGACAGGTAAATAGACACCCGTACCGCTTTCTCTGCTTTCGCCCGTGTTTAACAAGAAATGGACCAAAGTAATCCACGCCGACCGATTTGAATGGGTGCCACCCACGTTCCACCCGAGCTAACGGCAATGGCGCCATCAGCTGCTCACCGGTGGTAGCAAGCCGTTTCTTGCATACTCAACAAGTCCCTATCAACCGTTTCACTGCCGACATCCGGCGAACGATCTAATATTTACGGCGCAAGCTCGCCAGGACCTGAGAAACTCTCGAGTGACCATCCATCGAATGATAAAATCGGATCAAAAGTTCAGTAACAGCGTGTTTAGGTGGCAGGATAACCGGGAACTTGAATGCAGCGTCATACTCCGAATACGCCAGCCGGCCACCAACACAAAGGAGGCCACCGCGCAGTACGGGGTTGAGACGGGCCAAAAGACCTCGCCGTATCTCCATCTTAGACGCTGTTGGGTCTGCATTCGCCTTTTCAAGCTGTTCCAACTCTGTTTCATAAGCTTCGAGTTGCGCAAGCCGGATGACATCACACTCTGCTCGGTTGAGTTCAGCCAGGGTATTAGTCTATTGGGTTGCGCGGCCCCAGCAGCTCCCTGTCTGCGGACGTAAAGCTGCTGCTTGAATCGTGATAACCACACCACCGCTTTTCGCAACTTAGTCCAGTCCCTTTTCTCTGAGGTCGTGAACATCGGAGAGCTTCGGGATTGAACTGAGGAACTGCCTCCGTCTGGGATGGGACGAAATAACCAACAAGTACGTACTTGGACCATGGCCTCACTGCCATTCTAACTATCTGCACCCAACTACCGATGTCCATTGAGGGTAGCTGGACAAGAATTCTTCGCTCCCCGGCAAATACACATAATCAGAGAAGACTTCATGTGGTTCTGCAAAGGATCAACACATCATATTCAATAAGAATGTTTAGGACCGGACCTACCAATGGAAAGGACCCAGGAAGGCAATAGACAACCAGTTATTGCATCAACCAGCGGAAAAAATGGGACGCAACCTGACTGCGAATAACCGAGCAAACAGACTTTCAACAAGAAACATAGCCAGTTACAATTTGCCATTCAATGGATTGGTGGCAGTGTTCCAGGACGTGGTGGGTTTTCGCCTGGCAAGCGTTCTCCCTACAAAAGCCACAAATGTCCGTTTAACAACACTGCAACGTGGCGTATGTGACTCGCCACCGAATAAAGTCACAGCCCATAACTTTACACTGGCAGGTCAACTAGCGTCACAATTCTACATAGGATCGTTACACTGGGACTTCTACATCTGTATATACTGTTGTCGTTTTACATCCTACGACACGTTGCCCTTTTCCTTCCTTGTGTGCGGGCTCTTCCATTACCTTTCAATGGATCATCCAGGATTATCAATCTCTTATTACCTGAGGTCCCGTATCTCACGACAACCAACTTATTGTTTCGCATTTTCAACATTGTACAGTTCCAATCATGGATATATGGACAATTTTCTACGTTACTGTTACAATTGCATTAAAATGTTTGTATCGTTGTACATATCTGATCATGCCTCCACGAGCGTGCCTCGCATAGTCGAGAATAAAATATTTATTTATTTATTTAATATCTGCTGATAAGGAGCGATAATGGTGTTGCACTTGATGTCGCACAAACCTGTGCGGTGGAACGTTTCAATCCTAAGTTGGCTGGCTCAGAACTCGGACAAAACTCAGGCCACTCATCCTCGACACTCAGTAGGAATTCTGGGCCAAGAAACCAGCGCTTCAAGGATGTTACGGATGTAGTGCCTCTAGACAGCAGGTCTGCCGGATTGCATTCTGATTTGATATGCTTCCACTGACTCGGCTCAGTGAATTCCTGTATGACCGACAGTCGGTTGGCAATAAAGGGGCTGAATCTTTTAGAGGAGTCATTTATGTAGTACAAAACCGTCGTAGAGTCAGTCCAAAACACAACTTTATCGAAACACATGTGAGCTCCTTCAGTTAAATCTTCATATAACCTTGTCCCCAACATGGCTGCCGATAGCTCCAGTCGCGGTATCGACACTGATTTCAGAAGGGCTACTCTCGACTTCGCGTATAACAGAGAGCAATATGATGTGTCTTCAGCATAAAACCTAGCATAAGCAACTGCGCCAAACACAGCTTCAGAAGTATCGCAAAAGATGTGTAGTTGCGGCCGCTCATTTGTCTCCCCAGGCTTAGGAATGCACCGAGGAATCTTTAGGATGTCTATCGCCTTCACCTCAAGTAGAGAGGAAGTCCAAACGTCACAACCATCACCAGTGACTGGGTCATCCCAATGTAGTTTCTCTCGACCTAGTCTTTGTAACAATAACTTTGCAGGCATAATTAAGGGGGCTATCAGACCCAAAGTGTCATAGACAGAAGATACAGCAGACAGTATGCCCCTTCTCGTAATTGGCCCCTCGGGTATGGTGAACTGATAAAGAAAATTGTCCTCACGGGAGTCCCAGACAATTCCCAAAGTTTTCCTAACCACCCCAGGGAATTCAGCTATCGGTTTGATCGACTCAGCTATCTCAGCTTGCGGAACCGCACGATACACCTCTTCATGACTGCAGACCCATTTGCACAGCTTAAATCTACCCCTACTTAACATCTCCCTGAGCCGTGCCACAAATTGCATTGCTTCCTTCACGTTTGGCAGCGGTATCAAGAGGTCGTCAACGTAGAAGTTATTGTGAACAGCTTCCGCCGCGATTTCACTGTAATGAGGTCTCCAAGCATCAGCTGTTCGACACAAGGCAAAATTGGCACAAAACGGTGACGAGGTGGCACCGAATGGATGCGCCGTCATTTGATATTCAACCACTGCTGAAACAGTCGAGTCTTCCTTCCACCAAAGAAACCGTAACGCCCCCCTTTAACGTAGAGGCACCTTCACCTGCATATACATGTCTTCAATGTCAGCAGAAACTGCCACCCGTTCAATCCTGATACGCATAAGAATACCAATTAGGTTAGCCGTAGTATCTGGACCTTAAAAGAGTTGGTCATTGAGAGAAAGACCCTTGTACTTCGCTGCACAATCAAACACCACTCTAAGGTTGTCAGGTTTCTTCGGATTGATCACTGCGTGAGGCGGCAAATACCACCTTGGTTTGTAGTCTGGTCGCAGCTGATCCCACGGTACAGGAACTGCGTAACCTTTCTCCGCATTCTTCCATAAAACCGAGATATACCGTTCTCGTAATGACGGATTACTTGACAAGTTTACGCAAATGGTCTAATCTACGCCGAGCTGCTTCGTAATTGTTAGAAATATTGGCATTATGATTTCTCCACGGCAGGGCTATTTCGTAATGACCATCAACCAGGCGTACGGAACTTCCGACAATACACAGGGCTGTTTTATCTTCCCCGTATAATGACCGACTACTCGAACCAACACGTTCAAATCCGCTATCAAACAAGACTTTGAGTTGCCCTTCAAGCGGAATATCATCAGAATGCGCAAAATTCACGGAGGCACACTGCCGGGTACTCCGACCAAAGGGACCAAGTAGGGTCCAACCGAGTAGAGATTTTACAGCGAATGGGCGTTTTCGTCTTGCGTCTCGTCGTTCAAACTGCCAGTGAACTTCTGGAACGTCGGCCCCCAGTAGTATCCTGACCCTGGGGTCACTTAAATCATCGAATTTGACGTCAATCAAATGTGGCCACTTCTCAGCTAACTGACTGACAGGAGCTGTCACGAGTTTTAATGGCAGGTGACTCAAGCAATATGCATGATCTACAAGCACACTATCGGAACCGTTCAGAGAAAACAATTGGAACCTAGCCAGCCCCACGTTTAATGAGGTACATGCATTTACCGTTTGCATATTCAAAGAAGCAGGTTCGATCTCTACTCCAGCTTCCCGCAGAATATCTTCCTGTACCAAGGTTATATCGGAACCGCTATCGATCAAAGCATAGGTCTCGATAGATCGCAAGGGGCCTACCAAACGCACGGGTACCACTCCGAGCGTGACCTTACCGGGAGTGCTGTAAGTATTGTGACAGTGGCTCAAATTTTCCTCGGGCGTCTTCGGTATTGACTCGTTATGTAACAGTGAGTGATGTCGCTTCTTGCATGTAGCCAATCTGCAACCCTTGCTGACTCGGCAGCTGGCGGCATGATGACCAATCTCTAAACAATTATAACAGCCGCCCTTGTCTCGAACCAGATCCCAGCGCCTAGATACATCCAGGCCTGCAAACATAACGCATGATGATGTACTGTGATGGTCACCGCAAGCCAGACACACGGATTCCTTTGGGGTATCTAATGTAGTATATAGGGCGAAGTTACGACCGCTTCCCTTATCTTGAAATACTCGTCGCTGCCGAGTCTCATTCAGCTGTCGTGGTGCGATTGGTGTTGCTATCTGCCCGAACCTACTACGGGCTATACGAGCTTCCGTGGCAACGAAATCTGCCAAGTCCTTAAAAACAACGTCCCGCCCGTCTTGAACAATTGAATCGGCTGTTCTTGCCCATCTGGTTTGCATTGCATTTGGGGGAACACGGACTATTCGCTCAATAGTAGCCACGGAGTCTAAATCGGCAGTAAAGTTCATCTGAGACAAGGCCACATAACAATTGTCTAGTTTTATGGAGAGACGCAACAAAGCATCATGATCCCCATCAAGCGGTCTCAACCCAGTAAGCAGACCTACGATTAGTGATCGAGCAACAACGTGACACTGGCCAAACAGTTCACGGAGTATGGATCTAGCCTTGTGCTACGCCTGTTCAGGAGGCAGCATTACACACTCGCTTATAGCCTCTTTTGCAAGACCTTTGCAATAATAAACAAAATAGAGCAACCGCTGCCCACCGTCACTCACCTGGGTCTCGACAAAGTATTCGAACTGCTTAATGAACCTCCAGTAAGCTGCCGGATTACCATCAAAAATCCCAACTCAACCTTAGGCAAGTCTAATGACGTACGACAAGCTACCGGTAACGGCTGGTGATATGACATGGGCGTAGTTATCGGTGGCATGGTCTCTTGACAACCATTCAAAAACTGATTCATGCGATCCACTCCGACATTAGGTACGTACTTGGAAGCAGTTAGGTGATCAGGGCAATCAACATTCTCTTCCATTTCTAGTCTTAACCTAGCCATCTCTAACTCTGTCTCAGCTTGCTGTCTTTTAAGTTCTGCTAGCCGTAAAGCTACACGCGCATTACTCTTACGACTACTGTGCGAACCAGAGCAAGAAACAGTGTCACCAACGGGGGACAAATTTTGAACTTGCCGGGATTCCTTCATGTCTTCATCGGCATCGACGGAGGGCTTCTTATTCTTAGGCATTGTGCGATCCGAGAGAGACGTTGTCTAAGGCGAAGAGAAGTTGCAAATTCAGGGACCGTTAGGCACTGTAACGCTACAAGGCGTTTGGAAATTTAAGCTACGGAAATTCAACAAAAGACCAGATCCGGACCTGAGAAAACGGTGCTATTTGTACAATTTCATCATAACAAAGTAGAAATTACCTTACCGGTTTTCCAAACACAAAAGTTTACCAACAGGTTTTAATCAGTTCCACAAAAGGTCCGTAAGCCAAGGTGTACACGAAACAAATGGACATAGAGGTGAGACCGAAGTTATGATAAGACAATTGAGCCAATCGTAAGCGTCCGCCAACAGGAACGGGCTGAGGACAGACAGACCTGCCACACTGGATACATGAGTTGTGGGAATATAAAACCGCTTATGTCAGGAGCACAATGACAGGTCCATGGGGGCGGGGTGACGTTAAGATGAGTCATCGGGGTCACTCGCTAAGAGCATCGGGGCAGAGAACAAGGGAATGGAAAGTAAGGGAGTTAGCAAACATAATCGATCCAGACGGCCGAGCAATGTAGAACTGGTCATTCAACATGGGAGAGACTGAGGTGGTCAAAGTTCTTTCTACAACAGGTATGGCCCAATCTACGATTCGCACTCGACCATGCTTAGAAGGTGAGTTGATGCGTTACGAGTTTTTAGCCTACTAAGAGACTACAACTTTCCTAGTATTCTTTCGACCGATACCTGAATTGGTGACCTCGCCTTATTTTTTGAACACATGTATTTTCTTATTCAAGGCCGCTCAGACCCATGGGATTTTACTGACAATTAGATCGAACTCTCGCTATCTATTTTTGTCATTGCTAACCCACGTGTATGGTTTATTCAGGTATACGCTAGCTAGCCGAACAGGGCCGGCTAGCCGAACAACCTCCTCGTAATGCCAGCTTGGTGGTTCGGGTTTAACCCGTTCCAGCAAACAGTTCGGCGGCAGTGTTCCAGGTCGTGGTGAGTTTTCGCCTGTCAAGCGTTCTCCCTATAAAAAGCCACAAATGTCTGCCTAACGGCAATGCGACGTGGCGGATGTGACTCGCCACAAACTAAGTCCCTGGCCCGTGGATATTTGGAAAATGCTATCCAACCCACGAAAATCAACCGCTTATTCTCACTTTCCTGATGATAAAACAGTCAACACTTCTGCGGCGCATTCAAAAACACAAGCTATATTCCTACACAATTACATGCGCATGTACACCCATATACTTACATACACTGTTATGCCAAACATGTCCTTTTGTACAATTTGATCACACTACGTTAGCTAAATATGATCATGCCTGTAATGGTATGCCTCGCATTGTCGAGAATAAAAATTTATTTATTATTTATTTACGATTATTTTACAATCCATGTTTTCTTGCAAAGTTGCGGGCACAGATGTCTCCATTGCCTCTGATGTCATGGACATCCATGATCCTATGACTGCAAAATCACCGTATGATACACTTGTAGCAAATATTCTTAAACACGCCACTGAGCCCGATGTGACTCGTCTGTAGCAGTCAAGTTTTGGCGTCGTGCATAGCAATTGCACCCCATCTCAGCTTCTTAGCCACATGCTTGCCCTAGTAGATTCGTCGAAACGCGACGAATGGTTAACCCACCAACTTTGAACGAATTGCCTTCCGGCGAACATCACAGCGGTTATATCAGTTCTTAGCGACAACAGCACCCTGGAATAACTCGCAGAATCTGCGGAACCAACGCAGGAATGTTTATTTACGGATGCTCTTAATCGCGTAACTGAGTCCACCACAGTTAGCTCATTCCATAGTATCATCCTTGCTGTGAGCATCGATAAAATTTCCCGTCTAGAACTCAGCCTGTCGGCTATTCGACGTGGCCATACTACTAAGCGAAGAAGGCAGCATAGTCTGCGCTGCAGCACATCACGTTCACGTCAGCGGTCGTACTGCTACTTGTACCATCGTTTCGATAAAATAGTACGTAACTGTCGCCCGGGATGCAATTAGCCGAAAGGAACTCCGATTTCGCAACCGGGAAATGCCAAAGTCGGCCAGTAATGGCGATGTCTGTCGTCAGCCAAATCCTTAATCGCCTTCTGTAATCGTACGACTCCACGACTGAACTTCGGTTTTTATTCAGTAAGGGCACAGAAAACAACGCTATACCACGATCTCTGATAAAACACGCTCTAGAACCAACCGGACTTAGGTTACAGGCGACTAACCAGTCTAAGATCACGACAAGTGGCCAGAAGCTTTGCACCTAATCCTTGGTTTATGACGCAAATTTCCTTTTATCTTTGCCATCGCAGACGTCCAAAAACCCATATTTAGTATCCATTTCCATAGCAAATATGGCCTCGTCGTCCATCTACGTTGCAGGAACTTACGGGAGGACAGCACTTCGCCTACAGTCCCTTTCCACCTTGCGCTAGTCATTTCAGTCAGTATTCGCGAATTCATACCAGGCAGTACTCCGTATTCATCACTGCTGCAACAATGATCGTCTTTGGTCCATAGTGATCTCGACTCCACCGAGTCTGAACATGAGTTGCGTCATCATATTGCCACATCGGGCCACCCGTGTCAGCCAAACCGAGACGCCATCCACCTGACAAGCTCCATGCGGCTAAACGTGAATTCGAGAATGTGGTCAACCTCGGTATCATCCGTCTAGCTAAGGGTTGTTGGGCTTCTCCGCTTTATCTTGTACCCAAAGTCCGGTGCTTAGATTCCCTGCGATGATTAGCAGGCACGCAACGCCGTTACCAACTTTGACAGCTACCTTATCCCTCCAATTCATAATTTTTCATCGGGATTGTCCTGGAAAATCGTCTTTTCAGGCTTGAGCTTGAGCTAGCGAACCAACAGATTCTAATGGCACTTAAATATATTGTTAAAACGGCCCTTAGCAGCCATTTCGCTGTACGTGCCACTTTATATGCCTTTTGCAATTCGCAATGAGGTGGAGTTTATTCAACGCTTCAATCACCATTTCCTCCGTGGCCTAGGCTCCGTATTGGCATACATCCAAGTAGTCATAAAAGGCAGTGCCACGCAAGAGGAGCACTCGGATCACCTTCGACAAGTATTCGAACGCTTGGATCAAAACGGGATAACCAGTAATCCTGATAACTGTCTAATTGATAAATATAGCGTCAATTTGCTGGGTCACAGAATTGATAGCAAAGGCAGTAATCCTATCCAAGAGAACATCCAGGCAAACATGGACTATCGACGGCCCCAATTCGTTAAAAGCATGCGCCGATTCTTTGGCATGGTTAATTATTTCGGAAGCTGAATTGACAATTGTGCCGCCGTTCTTCAGCTTTGGCCTGATTTACGTAAAGTTAGTCCAAAGAAGTGCACCATTATGCCAGAGGCCGAAACAGCGTTTGTTGCCATCAAGCAGAAGTTGGGCCAGGTAACTTCCCTGAGCTACTTGGACACCGAGGAAAATGTTAATTTAGTTCTCAAGACTGCTGCCGCACAATCTGCCGCCCGTGCTGTACTAAAACATTTAATCGGCAACGAGGTTCAGCCGCTATCTTTCTTTACCCGGAAGCTGCAGCCAGCACAAACAGGACATAGCAGTTTCAGTCGTGAACTTCTCGCAAGCTACTTGGCTGTCATACACCAGTCGTGTCCTTGATGGACGACGTTTTGTAACCCTGTAGGACCACGTGCCTTTGGTCTACTCTTTTTGCGTCTCCCGACTGCCATTCACCGAGAGAGACACGACAGATATATTACCTTCAGAATTCTGTGTAGAATTTTGCTGCCTCGACGGTTCGACTAATGTTGTCGCTGATACACTTGCACTTGCGCACATACAACAACTTTCGTCCTCTCCAATATATCTTGAGGAAATAGCTGTTGCTCAGAACAACGATCCTGATCGCCTTCAGGTTCGAACCAACATAACATTGCAATGTTTGCAGGTACCTATGTTATACTCAGACTCAAGGATTAACTGCGATGCCTCTACCGGTAAGCCAAGGTCGTTAGTTCCCCAGTCTTTTCAGCGAACCGCCTTTGACCATTTGCATGGACTACCAAAGCCTAGCATTCGATCTACTAAAGTGGATTACTGATCGTTACATCTAGCCTAGCATGCGTTCCGATTTCCGTCAATGTGCTAAACACGGTCTCAGCTGTCAGAGTAGCGAAGTACACGGGCACGCTGTCTCTCACTACCTGAAGCGCCTTTTAGACCTGTCCACCTAGGCATAGTCTGACCACTTCCTTAAGGGCGCGACCTCTAACCAGTCTAGAAATATACTTATTTATGTAATATCACTCACTTTCTGACCTGTGTTGACCGTTTTACTCGTCGGCCACAGGCTATTCCTTTACGTGACACAGCTTCAAAAAGTGTTGCCAGTGCATTTTTCGAATCATGGATTTCCTGCTTCGTTGTGCCACCAACGATCACTACAGCTCAAGTGCCTCAGTTTAGCTCCACCTTGTTCCGTGACTTTCATAGTCCTTTAAGTGGTAGCCACAGTTGGACAACTGTTTATCATTTCGCTTGGAATGTCCGTGTCATGCGTTTCCATCGACAGCCTAAAGCTGCCATCACAGCTAATTCAACTGATCCATATGGGTCTGGACGCATCCCAGTCGTCCCTCCTGGTATTCGTAGCACCGTCAAAGAGAATTTCAGCTACAGCCCTCTTGAACTCCTCTATTGCACCACATTCAGACTTCCAGGTGGGATGCTTTTGGATTCCTGAATCACTGGTGAAATGGATCTTGTGTTCCTCGACAAACGTCTCAAACAACACTTCCGAACAATTCAACCTACGTCTACACGCTTCACTGCTCGCGAACGGGGCATTCAACCGGACTTAAACACTTGCACTTTAGTTTTCATTCGCATCGTTGCAGTTCGCAAGCTTTTGACACCTCTTATGACAGTCCGTTTAATAAATTGTCACGGAAGCCTAAAAATTTCATCCTGAAAAGAACTAGACCGAAAGAAGTTGTATGTACTCTCCATCTAAAACCCGCTTACGTTGAACCTATTGTTCCTTTGACTGATTCCAAGTAGGCCACTCCTGTTGGTCAACAGATTGCGTTCAATGCTCCAAAATCGTCATGCTCTCGCTCAACGAATGATCTTAAGCAAACACGTGTAGAACGTTCTGTATATTCTTTCCAACCTAGCCTTGTTTATTCCATAAATAGCTCTATCTAGCCTTACCTTACCAGTTCACGCTCCACGGGGAGTTATGTAGTCTTTGCCACCGTCAAGATTATCCTGACACCTCTTGTACAGGATGTTTGATATAACACTTGCAATATACTGCTTCCTGCCCTCCACTCCGTCATGCCAGTTGTTAGCTGTGCTGCTTCTACTTGCGTACGGTGCCGTCCAGTCTGCTTGCGAATCGGACATTAGACTCGGACTTGTTACCCAATCTATTTCTATCGTGCTTGACGTGTGCCACAGGTATAGCGCAAGATACGATCCGTACCCAACCGCGATTAGATTGTGAATTGCCCCGTTTTGAGATTTTGTGTTTGTCAAAGAATTGAATATTTTCTAGTATTCATTTTACCACTCCAGGCTTATTATCTTGGCCGGAAATGGTCGCTTAACTTGCTAGTAGCTTTTAGCTACCTAAAACTGCACACACCTGTCCCCACTATTATTGAGCTTTGCCGTAAACTTGCGAACAGCATGCCGCGCTTTCCACTACTTGACTCACTACTGCTACCCTCATCTTTCATTCTTATTACTCTTGATAACCTCGAGCGATGCAGAGCCCTAACCACGTAGATACGGACGGTTACTTACTTCTACATCCAAGGCTGCCACATCGCTGTGAGGTGTTTAGTTACCTATCGGCATTCATCCTCAAATTGGCGTTAGATCACTTTCTCTGGCCTCACTTAACGGCACCTACAACGTGTGACGGTGCGCTGTATCAATGTTGCTTCAGGTTTTCACTCACTATTTCATGGCTCTTTGCATAGTTCTCTTGACCGTGTATAGCCGCTTAAAGTTTTGCTGTTTTTCCTTCACATAAGCTTTCACGTATGCGCCTCCACTGCTGTTGAGCTTTACCATAATTTTTGCTCAGAGTACTACCGGCTTAGCATTACATCACTCATTTCTTCTAGCCTCATGTCTCTACCTTATTAGATTTAACGACTTCTGGCAACGCACCGCAATAGCCAAACGAATTTTGACGCATGCGTCACCCTTCTACCGTATAACCTACTGTCTACTCAATTTTGAAACCACGTTATCTCTTATCCCCATTCCTGGACTTACCTACAACGCGCGCCGCGGCGCACGGGCCTTTCAAACTCTAACGTTAACTTTCCATTTACTAGATTCCTCAGCATAGTATCATTGCTATAAATAGCCGCTAAGAGTGCTACTCTTTCTTTAACTGAACAGCACTTACCCGCCTCCATCGCCGCAGGTCTTTGCCCTAACTTTGTCCTTCGATTGCTATTGGCTTTCTATTACCTCAGGGCAGGGCTCTAGTTGGGTAGCTGCTGAAGCTCATTCTCTAATTTCCCGTATCCACAGCTTACGTTGTTACTAGCCTTCAGTCACTTAACTTTCCTGTGCCTCCTTAAAGTCGCAATGCTGTTGAACTTATTAACCACCCGCGACGCAGCGCAATAGCTGTAAACAGCTGCAAACGGGCCACCAACCGCACCTTGAACCTCTACGTCTTCCCGTCCTTTGTTCACACGAATAAAGATTATGTAACATATTCAACAACAAATTCCACGTGTGCATAATGTTTCAACTTTAAGCGTTCGGTTGCATTCCATTCATTTATTTGTGTTCATATTCATGGCATTTCTCTTTGTCTTGCTCTTGTCTGTTGGGTCCTCTTCCAAGTTTCCCACAGATACTGCTTCTGGAATTGAACAATTCTTTAACAACCTGATGGTCCAATATTTAACGACTCTGATACTTACCCTTCTACTAAACACGTTGCTCAACTAGACGGGATTGCAATCCAGTGCGGCTATAGGAAAACGCATCATGCGCCAGAGCATAGAAAATGGATGGCGGTCGACTGCGATTAACAGCACAATAGATCAACTTCAGGATAGAGCAACCTCTACTTGGAACAGTTTCCTTACCACATTATGTGATTATTGACATATTTGCGCTTGCAATTATCAACTGCTTCAACACGGAATTCATCTTGTGGTTGACGAGTTGGCACAACCTTGTAGAATTTCTTGGAACGCACTAAGCTGCTCACTCCCATTGTCAAGACCAAAGTTGTTCGCATGTTGATCGTCGCAGATTCGTTTGTATATTGTTGTTCATGCCTTCTTGGCTTGCTCTGTGAAACACAGAGAAAATAAATTTATTTATTTATTTATTTTTACTCCGTGAATTGGCCCTAGCTTTTCGCAGCTTTGCTACCAACTAACCTTTAAATCTCTTCCGTTGCAGGCTAGATATATTTATACTCACGGCTTCCGAGCTCCGTATCGACTTAGCCTGGCTACCTGCTGTTCATTTACCAGTTTATCACCGATAGTCTCCGGACACTGTGTTCTCCCTTCCCATACAATAGTTTCCTTAAATTTAACTGATACTACGTTAACTGCTTGCTGGTACAACGCTCTCGTTCGCTGTCTAGATGACAGCAACCTACGCACACGCTATTGCTTTGTGTAGCACGTTCAAAAGACACGTTCAGCATACTTATGGTTTCACATTCTACGCCATTATAAATAACTAAATAAATAGGTATATACCTAGACTGGCTGTATGCTGCGCCCGTAAGGGATTAGAGCAATATTTATAATAATCCTATTCCCTTGTATGGGAGTGAGAACAGTGTGTATACGTGTTCATTGTTGGCATGTACGAATGCATAGATTTTGCTACACGTACAGCTGAAGGGAATGTAGGCGTCCACCATGAAATTCCTCTAGCTCCGTCAGACGATCTTTGTACTCCTTTAGTTTTGCATGTTGTGAAAGTTGCGTAGAGCCATAGTTTTGCATGTTTTCTTTAAAACACATGATCCATTTCACCACGAACTTTACTATAAATTCTTTGGACTAGTTGTCAAGGTCAGCCGTCACATTTAATGATGTGCACATGGAAAGAAATAAGAGCAGCAAAATGATAAGGAAAAAGAAGAGGTCAAAACTAATTTATAGAAATACATAAAACATGAAATTCGTTTTTTAAGAGACAGACTGTGGCAGCGTACTTAACTAGAAAAATACAATTTAACACAAAATTTAATCACAACTTCTTGTGATGTATTAACTCTCCTGCGCCAAAATGTAAACCGAGTAAATCTCAGAACAAAGAACAACCTTTTATTAGGCTAGATTATTGCAAAAAGTAGTACAAACTGAAGCTGCTCAGAACAAGTTTTAATCGCTGGTTCAGCTACATATAAAATCAATGCGCTACGCACATTAGGTCTCGAGTTGTTCGCGGTCATATGGCGGTCTATGAATAAAGCCACTTTTAGCTACAAATGACTTCCTCCGTTGGATGCAAATATCAGAAAACAGAAAGAAAATGTAATAAATGGCGAAGTGGTGAAAGTTCTAATAATGTATAACTAGATAGAATTGCACGATATAGTCCGGAATTTCCCTCACAAAATCTAGGTACGACGTAAGTGGCCGGAAAGCAACATTTCAGCCTTACATAGAAAACATGGGCAACTAAGCGATTGTGTTCCGCAAAATCACTAGGAATCCAGTATTGAATGCCATATTTACAAGGGACTTCAGGACAATCTATACTTTGCCAGCCGTCAGAAGGCCGCCGTTTACCAGTTTCAGTAGATACTGCGTCACATAAATCACCATGAGTATTATTCCTTTTTTAAAGCCTTATGTGTTTACCAAGTTTAAAACGAGGCTGCATGAACTAGGTCTACCTGAATGATGCAGAAGACTTCACGAACATTTAACACGTTTAAGCATGAAAAGCTCACATATTTGTTATCACTTAAAGCCTATTTTCTGTAACCGTAAGGCGATGTTACACACCAGTACGCTAGACGAGCCTGTCACTACTAATAATGCATTATCAGAAAATATAGCAAAATGCTCCGGGGCAGGAAACACATTTGGGTCTGATTTGGTGGTGTCCTACCAACCCTGCTTCTGGGGATGAGCTGCCTTGAAACTGAGGGCTTATTGCACAACATGTGTTGATACATACTATTTTGCAGCTCTTTGATAAATTTTGATCTGTTTGTCTTTAAGTTGAGTTCCTAGGGGCGTGGCAGCGGCCTTCATACTGTTAGCAATTTTAATCAGTATGTTAATGTCTTATCAGCTATTTTCTTGGTGGTTTTCCTGGTGAGAGCTGTTTTAGCACCATAAGCAGAAGTGGTAAGTTAACTTAAGGATAGGAAAGTAAGTAAAAAAGCAGGAGCTGGTTGTTCACACATCACTACGCATAACGCATGGTAGGCTTTGGAGTTGGTTAACATATAAATAAAGCACGTGCGGCCGAACTTAGGAGCAGTGGTGGTCAATGTTGTCTGTGTAGCGAGAGTCCATCGCAATAAGGCTGTAGTTAACCGTGGTGCGATGGTTTGTGTGCCTCAGTGGTCCATTGAGCTATGCTGGGTGGTGCTTTTGCACCTTCGGAGTCACTCATACCAGAATGGTCAATGGGTAGAGGTCAGACAAACTCGGCCTCCTGGTCCTCCAGGTTAGGGTTTGAAATGAGAGTGGCACTTTATTCCTTAAAGTGGACTCCTGGTTGGCCAAAGTTAAACCATCTGCCTTGCGGTAAAGATTTTGAGCCAAAGGCCTTGGTTAAGAACCCTAAACGTTCTCTTGTCTAGGCCTGGGCAACCTGACAATATCCTGCCCTTGTCCAACCAAGCGGTCCACTCCAGTTCATCGGCTTCCATTTAGAGCCCTCAATCCTCCTTCATATTGGCGTGCCTCAAGGTACGCACATTACTACAGATCGATCAACAGGCAGCACTTGCTCGAACATTGTAGACCATCTCGATCGATATCTGCTGCTTATCGGAGACTCGCCTGCAAGACTCCAGCTCTGTGCTCACACCGCGATCCCCTTTAGGTGACGCAAGCAGTGTTTTCTCATTGTGTCTATCCGGTGAGGATGCAGGTTTGTGCGTCGGTTAAGCCAGTGGTGCCGTTGCCCTGAGTCCCCAGGATGTAGCTGCTCTGGTTGATTTAATTCCAACCAGTAGCCGGATGTGTGCAGTCCGCTTGCCTGGCTCGTTCAAAGCTTCAAAGTTGCGCGGGGTTGATGGGTGTCTATTCATCATCGCTGCCTACGCACCCACAAACTATAGCGATGATTCGGTAAAGAACAACTTTTGCCGCCAACTGACCTAGCTTCTTCGCCACAGAAAAATCAAGGACATTGTTGTGCTGGCGGGGGATCTGAACGCACAAGTTGGAAAGTTGTCCACTGTTGCGAGGCATCTGGGCGGTCAGCACGGTGTAGGCTCCCGTAATGATAACGGTGAGCGGTCACTTCATTTGTGTGAAGATACCCGCATATTTCTTGCGAGCACTAACCTCCGACACAACACTCTCCGGTGGGTGGCTTAGCGCCTACCCACCTCAAACCAGCCATGGACTCATGTCGATCAAATTACAAGCAGTTACCGCTGGAGAGGCTGCATCCGGAACCGCCGCTAGATTGGGAGCACATTTGTAAACTCCGATCATGCACTTGTTTGTGCTGATATGCGGAAGCGTTTTTAGGGACGCCCACGATGATGCTGTGAACGCTTTGACACCAGACAACTGACAAAGCTAGCTGTTCTGAATGCGTATCGAAGTATGCTGATTTGCGAGTTGAGTAAGCGCTCATTGGAGACAATTGATTGTCACTGGTCACCTGTTCACCAGACCTTACTAGCAGCAGGCAAATCCGCATGTGGTAACTCTACTGGCCAACATGGTTATTGGGTCTCTTTGCGGTCTCTGGAACGTAGCGACGCTCGCCGGCATATTCCGGTTGGAAGCGAGCACAATGAAACTCGCAAAATGCCCCGGGCAAGATTCGGTGCCAGTCTGAAGAGAGACCGCGAAGTTTGGTGGTCTCACCGTGCGTCAGAGATGAAAGTAACCGCTGCCCTTGGCAACCATCGTAAGTTATTCCGCCTGATACGATAAACTGGCAACAGGAGACCTGGTGTTAGTGAAAAAATTTGTGATGGGAGTGGACAGTCTATCCACCGTTTGTCAAAACATTTGGAGCATTGGTCTGAGAATTTTGCAAAGTAATTTAATCGGCTAGAATTGTTCAATTATTCGCCGGCCATTGATCGCCCTGCTCCGAGGGCTGACCCTTCGGATCCACCCGCTTGCTCAGAAGTCGAACGTGAAATCGGACTGGTGAAGTTGAACAAAGCCGCGGGACCAGATGCTTCTCCTCCAGCTTACTTCAAAATCGAAGGCTCTGCTCTCGTTGACGTTTTGCATGAATTACTAGTGAAACTTTGGCATCAGGAGACTGTCCTAGCCATCTGAAACTGCTCCGTTATTGTTAATATCTTCAAAGGATGCTCGTGTTCGCAATGTTGCAACCATAGCGGAATCAGTCTTATCTCCATGGCCTGTAAATTACTCGCCTCCACAATCCTTCACAGATTGACTAGCGCTAGTGAACGCCAGATTTGTGAGGAGCGAACCGGGTTTCATCGGGGTCGTGGCTGCATCAACCACATCTTCACCTTGCATCAGTCGTTGGATCACCGTCACACATATTGGCTGCCCACCGTAGTCGTGTTTCTCGACATCAAAGGTGCCTTCGATTCGGTTAATCGAAGTACCCTTTGGGACTGTCTACTCAGGAAACGCGTGCCCAAGTAATATATTAATATTATCCAAGCATTATACGCGCGTAGCACGGGCAGAGTGAGGGCTTACGGCAAGCTGTCATCGCCATTCAATATCACCAGTGGTGTGAGACAAGGATGTCCGCTGCCACCTTTCTTCTGCAATTTCGCTATTGCTAAAGTCATGGAGGTTGGATTTACAGGACAGGACTTGGAAGATGTGGAGCTACTCCCAGGAGAACGACTTCTTGATTTGGAGTATGCAGACGACACTGTCCTCATCTGGGACAGCTGCCAGACTTACCAAGCCGCGCTGGACAGAGAAGCACTGGCTGTCAGCCATTTCGGGCTTTGCTTTGCACCATCGAAATGCAAAGCGTTCCTCCAAGGTTGGCAGGGATCGCCTCCTGCGCTGACCCTTGGTAGGTATCAGCTAAATGTCGTCCAGAAATTCAATTACCTAGGAAGCAGTATCAGCGCCCTTGGGATCGAAGAAGAGATCAAGAACCGTATAGAGAAGCTCGGTCCGGGACTTCTTGGAGATCTGGGATTGGACTGAGGAACAGTTTCGGCCAAAGCATGACGTAACAATCCACAAGGACTTACATGGAGCATGGTAGAACTCCGAAAGGGCCGAACTACAGTCACCATAACCCTTGTCCAATAGGGAGAACTGGACATATCCTCACACTCCCATACATTATACATCTGAAAATCTGGACAGCGGAAAAGTTAAACTTTTGCTCACCTGGACATACAACAAGAAGAATAATCGCGATGTCCCTCTCCTCCACCGACCTCAAAACTCATGGCGACCCCTAACAAATTACCTGTCCAACTAACAGAGGAAATTAGAAGCCATTACTCTGCGAAAAACCGAAGGTAAAACCAGTCGTCAATCGGCTTTGCCAGTTCAACATTAATGTTCAAAATGCTTTATGGCAGTGTTGCAGGACGTGGTGGGTTTTCGGCTGGCAAGCGTTCTCCCCATAAAAAGCCACAAATGTCTGTTTAACAACTCCGCGACGTGGCGGATGTGACTCGCCACTGAATAAAGTCCCCGCTCACAACTACATACTGGCAAGTCGACTAGACTCACATATCAACTCTTCCTGACACCGTTTCAACTACACATGATTGAACCCGATGTATCGCCGTGATGCACATCTGTTTTTAAACCTTGATCATGTCTGAGTTCGTGTGTCTCTATGAAACTGAGAATAAACTATTTATTTCTTTATTTTATCATGGATACCTGAACAACTTTCTACTGTCACTGTTACAGTTGCCATAAAATGTTTGTACAGTTGTACATATCTGATCATGTCCCCATGGGCGTGTCTCACATAGTCGAGAATAAAGTAGTTATTTATTTATTTATTTATTTATAACCTTTGCCACCTTTGGCGGCGGCTTGGCATCACTCTTGCCCTGAAGGGTAGAGTGTGCAATGCAGCGGTACGTTCGACCTTACTGTACGATTGCGAATACCGGCCCCTAAGATCGGCGGATATGCAGAGGCTAGTTAAGCTGGCTCATCGGTGCTTTCGCAGTTTGGCTCACATCTTGTGAGAACACCACGTGAGTGACGAGCGTGTACGACGTCTTGTTGGTGGCACAGGAAAAGGAACTGAATCATTCAGCACCGTCATTTCACGCACCAGACTCCGATGGTTGGGCCACGTGTTGCGCATGCCAGCCCACCGACTTACACGACGTGCGTTGATTGCTCGCCGCGGATGTGCATGGAAGAAGAGGAGAGGTGGCCAAGCGATGACTTGATCCAGAGTAATGAAGGCCCTTACTTCTGAGCTGGCCTCGGTTGGAGAGTCACGGCTCCATGGTTGGGGTCCGAAAGACGATGAGCACTTTTGGCTGGATACACTTGCAGACATGGCAAGAAACCGACCGCAGTGGCGTTCGTGCCATGAGTTGCTTTGTCCCGCACCATCCCTCTTAGCCTCCCCTCCACCTACGATCTTATTTCGTAGCGTTAGACATAATACTTTTCATTTTGCATAGCAGCCGGCTGGTAGCTTACCGAAACGATGCCTATGCGTTGCTTGTAGCTCAGCTGGCATGCAACTGTTGTAGGTATGTTCCTTTTCTTTTATATATTGTGGCACAGTAGCTGAGGTGTTGCTCACCTCCAGCTGACGTGTATAATGAGGATGATGAGGTGTAGCGAAAGTGGCTGGCTCACACTAACGGGGTATTGGAGCGCACCGTTCCCAGTGATTATCAAAGCTGACACGGAAGTGACCGGACGAAGTTTTTTTTGATACACGCTGTTCCTGTGTATTAGCTTAATAGGACACCGTACGACTCTGCTAGCTAGGAAAGGATGTGGGTGACGCACCATGGTGAGGCCTGTTGAATCCAACCTTGGGGCCGTGAGTGTTAAGCACTGTGTTGAGTCAGCTAAACAGATACAACCTACAAAACAACATTCTGTAAACAACCTCTAAGTTATAATAAGATAATTTTTATTTTATATTTTACACAACGTACACAGGAAATCAAGAAAAATCCCAGGCCGCTACCTCGGGTTGCCCAGCCGGCCAGTGTGAAGGGCCTCGCTGCTTTCCTGTCAAGGAAATGGAAGCATACAATGCTATTGTTTTAGTAGCAAATCAGTTGAAGAATAGGATCTGTTTTCCTTGATGCCTGTCTACTAGTGTTGCCAATAGGGTTAGGCATATTTATAACTCAGAAAATGTTCAGTATATTGAGCCAAGAGAAGCTAAGTGGAGAGCAAAATGCCTGCTTCTTGGGCCTATAAATTTTTAAAGTAGTCGTTTTATTGAGCAAGTTGTGTACGTATGTATATAGATTTTTGAAGGGTATGCATATCGATTGTAGTTGGAAATGGCGGAGTAAAATAGCGAGTGCTGAAGCTTCATGAAAACACATTAAGTAAGGTCAACCAGCAAATGATATCTACGAAGATACATAATGGTACATCTAAAGCTGGTAGTTAGACGTTGTTTTGAACCATTCCAATGTTAACCTTGAGTGCATTAGGTGTAACGACAGCAACAATAAATTTTAACATTCTATACAAGGTTCAGGTCTGGTAGAATGCCTACTAGGCGTACTTTAAATGTCATAAGCCTAATACCTTTTCCACAGACCCAGTGGTGTAGGCATTTGGAAAGCGATAAAATTTAAAGCTAAAGTCTAACGAATGAAGGTGTAGATGAGATGTGGAGGTAGATGTCCGCTCGAGTAGGTTCGTTTTTGTCCTGCGATATCATATGCAAAGAATGCCTTCGGGTTTGCGAACCTGCTAGTCAGTAGGCTAGGCTTTACTGTATGTTGCAACTTTTAAAAATTGAAAAGTTGCCATTGAAAAAGAGAAGCCGGAGGGATATTGGTACTGGTTGGTACATGCAGCCCTAAAACCAACGTGTCTGTGAAGAAACCGAAGCAAGTCAAGTATTAATCAGAAATGGTTAAATACATCTTGCATTCAGAAGCCTAGTATTAGCACCTGCAAGATGCGTGTGACTGCTCTGGCTGAGGACTCCCGAACGTTGTGATTGCGTTAAGTGATATGATGAAAAACCCAGGGTGACCATTGGTGGAGCCAATTCATGGAAGTTAGTCTGCAGATTAGCCCTTAAGGGCTGTTTTTTGGTGGCGTCTACCCTTCCCATAGTGCGGTATTATGTTAGAATTGTCCGCGGGAGTAGGCAAAGCAGGTCAAAACGAGATCATTGATGACCGTAGGCCACTTATACTCGGACTTTTCTACATTTAAGCTTGAAATTGAGTACGATGGATAGCGCTAGCTTTGCTTAGGTGTCAAGAAGCTAACGACAATGAATGTGGATGAATTGCGAGCTCAAGGTGTTTAGTCGTTCTCAAGCTACATCAAAGCCAGTTAGGAAGCAGTGACCTTGCGAATAGCAGATATTTAAGATGCGTTGTATATTTGCAACAAAAAGGAACCTTTTACTTGCTTTTTGCATGTCAGCAAGTTTTGGATTACTCAGCCTGGAAGGCAACTTGTGCTAAACGTTCAAGTACACAGCTAAAGAGAATCGAGAGCGCAGTCCGTTCTTTGGCCTTAGCAAGGTAATAAAATTGCTCCTGTTACGGCATTTGGGTTCAGATGCGGTCTTCAACTTAAAGCGAGTGCTATTAATCTGCAGCTTTTGACAAACGAAGCTGAAGCTTTTGTCGTTAACTCACCGCTTGCTGTGATAGAGTCAAGCACCTTGTAAAGCTTCGCTGAGCCTTTTCAAGCAGTACACAAGCCGCCCTACGTAGGTTGCTGAATATAACTAAGTAAATAAATAATTAAATAGTAAATTCTCGAATACGTTGGGGCACACCACATCTGGCGCGCTCAAGGATTTACAGGGAATTTTTCTGCAACAGGCACTGCTTTGCATGAACTACGCTGTTGGCACAATATACACAAGCTACCAAACCGTTGGATGCACGGGTACTGCGCGGAACCTTTAATGGTGCGGCGAATGTCTCGGTTCAAGAAAGTGTAACAGTGCAACACAGAGTGGCGACAGATAGTAAAAAGAGGGAAGTGTCTTTTTAGCGTACATATCCAAACTATACTGAAGTTGTGCGAGAAGTCGGTCTGGTTAACTTTCAAGTGTGCGTTTTTAAGCAGTGACTTTATTCGGTGACGCGTCACATCCGCCAAGACAGAGTGTTGTTATACGAACATTTGTAGCATTTTATAGGAAGAAGGCTTGCTAAACGAAAACCCACCAGTTTCTGGAATACTGGCTTGAATCTGTTTGAATGGTAATGTATACTGGCAATGTATCTTTCGCACCGAATATACACAGCTATTCGCAGTCATGTGCGGTTCAAATCGCTGCGCTCTCTAAGCGCATTGCCTAGTCCAGGTCCGCCATTCATCGTTGAAACCGGTCTTGGGATGAAATGTCCAAGAAAGTCGCTTGAAGGATTTTACAGTCGTGTACGGATTTCGATTAAACGAAATTTGGCTTTATCTAGGTGGTATGCTGGTCCTGGTATAAAGAACTCGTGTCAAGGTATTCACAATGGATACGTCAGCGTGAGAGTGCAGTGGATCCTTTTGATCAAATTCGTCCCATCAGGAGAAAATGCCATTCTTCATACAAATGCGGGATTCACAGAAAGCTCTCATTCATGCCTAACGGACCGTGGGTAGAGTATCAGCGTCCTAGGGCCGAACCCATGAATTTAAGCTACACAAAAGCACAGCTTTTCCACCGCAGGGAGAGCAAAAATGTGCCACAGGTCTTATTGTATAGAGAAACAGTTTCCATGTCAGTAATAGCTCCATGGTATGCCATCCGAAAAGCTCCAGGTAAGAGAAGTATTAAAACGTTCTTGCAGAAATTTTGGACGCCCATCCCAATTATTCGAACACCAGCGAAATGCAGCAAAGCTGTCCACGTCAAGGAAAGTACTTGTGATAGAGGAATCTGTTTTCATAGTAAAAAACAGGATCCATGTAAAATAATACCAGTAAGTAAGTTGTGGGATTGCGATTGAGTTACGAGGTAAACCCATTTGTTTAGACGCGTGCGGGTGTCATCTCTCCAAATTGCCTAAAGACGGAACCATTAAAAACGCATTTAGAATCAGCGGTATGATCATTTGCTGTTGAGGTCCTGGAGCAGACCTTGGTTGTTTCAAAGCAGCTGGCTGTTGAGGAGGGATCAGTAATCGACAAATGATGAACCGTTATACGCCGACCGCCGTATCGGTGGAAATCTAAGGAAAAGCAAGCGTTGAACAAAAGGCAATCAAGCAAACACACAGCCTGGGACGCATTGCTAAACAATATTAAATGTATAATTGCGTACAGTGGTACCTAGTTCATTGCACAATGTAATTTTGCTCAGTATATATAATGTATAGGTGCCTTCTTACATCCTGTCTCGGATGTGACTCAGACTACAACTGCAGCGCACGATGTAGGTGCCGTAAAGCGCATGATCCAAAGAGATACATGCATGTTCCCAACGTTCATCGAAAAGTACGGGTATTGTAAAGGTGCACTGATAAAGCGGTAAACTGATGAACAAAGGCCTCAGTTATTCTTTGTGGAAGCCAGCAGGAAACGAGTATCAGGTTAGGTGCAACTGTGGCCAACTGGATTATAAAGCACAGCAAGAGCAATCAATTCATATAGCGGCGTACCAAACAGGGAGGCAAATGCAAAGAATCGGTAATAAAAGTGAAAAATTTCAGCAGGCTCTCCAAGAAATTTAAAAAGATAGTTGGGTCAGCAAAATTGGAAGAGGGGATGTCTCAGAACGTTAAGAGCACTGGGAGAACAGGAGACCGATCAGGCAACAATGGGTCAGTCATAGCGTTGGATTAGAAGGTACAATAAAAGCGGGGAAACGGCTATAACAACTTTGAGTGGACAAGTCTAGCAGGCTCTATATGTGAGGAAAACATATTGTTGCTTCCGTAGAGCGTGTACCGCTTAGGTCTTGATAGCATAGGAGCAGTCAGAGTAAAATAGACTGGCCAAGTGAGACTAAATTAATGCGGGGCCGTGAGAGCTGGGCCTCCAGTTGAAGAGGGAATTAAAACAGAACGCGAAACAAGAAAATGTTAGAGTCGGGGTAAGAATGGTTTACTGACAAAGTGTGCAGAGGTCCACGAGGCTTTCCAGGTAAGGTAAACAGATGGTTAAGTCAGCCGAAGTAAGAAGGTAATGTCTCGGAAGTCTGCGTGAATTCAGGTAGCAGGAAACCGATCTGGCGGGACACGAATAGTCGGCGCGTTGAGTTAGGAAGCAAAACAAAGGTAAGCAAAAGAGCTGTAACCATACAGAGTGAAAAGAACTAAGGTGAAATATTCTATGTGCGGAAGGATGTGGCTCTTATAACCGTCTAGCCTCGCATCTGCGGTTGATATTTAGCACAGTACGTGAAAAGATAATGCCTTTACTCTGGCAACGTGATACTTAACTTGCTGCACAAAGTTTAGGTTCTTGGAGTAGCGCACACCGTGATCTGTTTTCGTGGCGGTTTGTTTGTTAGTGCTGCCATTTAAAGTGATGGACCCAGCAGATTTAGAAAATATTTGGTTCATAACTAGGTTTTGGAGCGGAGGTCATTTGCCTGTGTTCGCACCACTTTTTAAGTGATTTGTGATTCGCACAGATTCTGTTACTTGCAGATATTTTCTTACCACGGGAATGCGTACACAACTTTTACGTCATCAACGAAGGTGCAGGAACGACCGCGTTGCAAACTCTTGCAGAGGTCATTGATCTAAAGAAAAAGTGGGATTGGGCCAAGAACACACACTTGCACCGCGCCACTGGAGAATGAGATTAGGGTGGATACCATTTGCTCAAGCTTACAAGAATGCGTGCGACCTATTAGATAGGTATTCAGCTTGTCTAATGGAGGACTGCCTACCTCACTAGACTTCACCTTATGCATCAGGCGTATCTGTGGTAACTTGTCAAACGCCTTTTGCAAATCAAAATAAAGAATGACATCTGACAGCTTAGAGTCAATGGCCTTGGTGCCTGAACTGAGGAAGTCTAGCTGACAGGTTGCAAAAGACCGATCCCTTAGAAATCCGCGCTGTGATTCATTTTCGAGCTCTCCTGCATTAAGGTAACTCATGTGGGCTCTTTTATTCCACTTCTCCATCACTCGCAAGATAATAATAGTTAGTAGGGCGACGGTTACCAAGTTCCTGTAGGCTTCTACTCCTATGCTGTGGCATAAGGATAAAATGTTGCAAGTGGGCGGGTATTGGTCTGCCTGTATTGCTAAAGTAATTAGTTTTCAAAAAAGAATAGGGATATCGCCACAATTCTTAATTAGACTTAACGGTATTATATCTGGACCAGGGTTCGAGGCTGACTTGATTTTTGAAACCGCAAGACGGCCACTACTTTTATCAAGCTGTACTGTAGACAGAGACTAGCTACCAGGCAGTTGCAGCGCCCGAAACTTTTAATCTATTTCTAGACACTTCGATTCGTTAAAGTTTGAGCTGGTGAATTCACCTAATATCCTTGCTTCACTGGAAGAGTCGTAAGGGCTAATTTTTGGGTTGAATTCTGTGGTCTATAGTTAGGGGTCTAAGAGCCCAGCAGTCCGCTGCGATTCTTAGCGTTGTTCGCACAGTTTACTGCGGTCATTTCCTGATTGGTTTGCTTCTGCTTGGATCTGGTAGAATGCCCATTTGCAATCCTATTTGCGCTCATGAAGTGAGGAAATTGAAGCTTTTGTTAAAGAATCGGCTAAGCTGACTCATTTTGGTATGCGTAATGGGTTGGGTTATCCTTTTAGCTGAGTGCCTTATTAAATGTGACATGGGAGCCAGCGAGTCGGGACAGAAATGATTTCCTCATAAATCAGTTTAGCCCACCGATCCACTGAATCTGATATAAAGAATTAATCTTAATTTTTTGATCTGACGAATGGAGCAAAATTTGTCCAGTTAACGATGTACATCAAGCCGTATGATATGAGTGCGTCTGTTTCTGCTGGGCAGGCATTAGGTTGCTTTAAGTAACCTAGGTCACGCACTTCTGGCCAACTGATACTCGCGTCGATGGGATGCCGACAGGAAATTTTAAATCACGAGTAGGTTTCTCCCTGATTGGAGTAGACACAATTTGCGTCCAGCCACCGAAATTGATACGTGCTAGTAGGTCTGCAAACTTCGTCATTTCAGCAGGTGGGAACCAGTGTAATTCAGGCTGGCTGAAATCTCCTGCGACCAGGTTGTATTTACACGTTAAAGTTGCTACGCGCAGAAGTAACCATAGGCGTGGTTTCACTCTTAGTTTAGGTATCGGGTAGTCTATAATCACTCTCGAAGCTTACGGTCGCTTCCATGATAACAGCCGCTAGCCATACTGAATCCATTGCCTGAAGTGCGTCCTTAATTTTGGATAGTTTTGTTAAGTGAGTATTTTTAACATAAATGGTGCATCCGCCCTCTCGTCTAAGCACACGAAGTTGCATAAACGGATAACAGCTAAGACGTAAGTGTACCCTCTCCGTATAATAAGGGGAAAACCATGTTTATGAGAAAATATTACATCCAGATGGGCAAGGACAGAAAAATGACGTAAGATATGCATGTTGCTGTTTAAATACCTGTCATTTATAAGTAGGAGTAGGAAAGAACACGGGGTCTACCACCTGTACAGAAGAGGCTTTGAGGGCGCTAACAGATGTTTCGCTATCTGCAGTTATTGTAGGAAGGGATTGAGAAAACATTGCACTGGGCAGTTAAGCGGTGAGGTGCTTGATGCCGGGCTAGTTCTGTTGCGGCACATCCTCACTTAGGCCAAAGATACGCAGGTTATGGATTAGAAAGCAGCGGACTATTTGGCCTATGTAATTGGACCGGTGGCATAAGGCTGAAGGATGTAGTAGGTGCGCAGCAGCTTGAATATGCTTGAAGTTGCGGGGAGCTCTGTAGATTGCCAAGTGTAGTGCTCGCCATAGGTAAGCTGTTTGCCGTGTTGGTACGTGATGTCTCTTCACTAGTATCTGGGGTGGGATTCGATAGTGTCCTTCTTGGTGGGACGGAATACAACTGCTTTAAATTCGGAGCATTGCATAGTTCTTCACAATCCAATATTATAGGACGCATGATTACATTAGCGACAGTCCCCAGTTTGATTGAGGCTGGGAAGTTGCTGACCCTTCTTGCCGTCCTCCCCACTTGAACCGCCTTTTCCGCAATACCGTTAACTACAACGATTGTGCTCTTAAACTTGCCCGTCGATATGACATCCGGAACATTAAACGCTAGTGCGCTGAACTCTGTCTCAAACAGGTTGCAGCGACTGCAGCTCCATGGATCTTTATATATTTAAAGCATATACGGGCGACATAACCATCGTAGGTGCGTGTCTAGGTATGTTCCCACCACAAGCTCCTTTAGTGCTAGGCGACTTCGTAGGTATAGACATGTTGCAACCTAAGAGGTTATATGTCACGCGCCGTTTTTGTAGGATGAGCTGGGTCTTCGTTGTCTAGAGCCTCTTATGTTGTTAGGATTCGTCGAAGCCCAACTTCTGCTTCGTTTAAGCGGCGCGAAGTAAGCTGGCTCAGCATCGTTGCGTTACGGAGGTTTACGGTTACCTATGAGAGTACGCAATACTGCCTCATCCTTTACATTTAGGTTGCTAGTAGCCGCAAAGTTGGTTTCATGCTTGGTCAGTCGTTGAACACGCAGTGCATTCCCTGCAATGACATTGACCACAATGATTGCACGCCTAAATGCGTCCATGGCTATATCGCCTGGATCATTGAGCACCAGCGTGCTACACAATCTATTCTTGCACGCATCATTCTACGGTGCTAGTGCCTCCGCCTTTTCTAGTTTCAAACTTAGTGTCGTTGACCCCAGCGGCTCAGGTGAACTTTGTGATGTGGTCCATACAGGCGGCTTTGTTCTCTGAGTGTAGGTTATACTGGACTCACTTCGACCGTCGTAGAATTATCCAAGCTTGTCCCACTTAACTGCGTCATTTATAAGTTGCATTAGCGTTTATTCAATTATTGTCCTTTTCGGTATAGCGGGTAGAGTTGTTGAGCATTTAGTATTAACTGAGACCTTTCCTATATTGTTCTCATTATGACTGATTTGCTACATGTATGATGCGACTTTATGGATAGTACTGGTCCCAGTGGTTGTAAATTCTTTAAAAGAATCAAACAATCCATTATCCATATCAGACGAGGTAGCAAAAGCTACAGTATGTGAGTCATTTAGGTGCACAGGCGCCGGGCGGTTATCACAACTTGCCTGAGCACAACTAGTTGGTGCGTAGTTTTTGTTTTGTCTATCTTAACGGCATTGCATAGCAGCTCTTGCTAATACTGACTTAATGGCAACGTACGTCCTAGGGGTTATAATTAAGCTTGGATAGGAGGAACTTGAGCGTCCATCTCTCATTGTTGAAATTGAATAAGAGGGCATTGGTTTCTCGTTACTCCTTTTTTCTTTGCCTTATACAACCCAGATGTTTGTCCTAACCTGCACACTTACCTCAGTATATTGCTAACGGTATTTAATCTAGGTGGTCAGACAGGTTATACACCACTACCTTAGCAAGGCATTTTAGCCGATTTGCAATTCGGTGTAAATCGTGTTGAGGAACCTTCCAGTCAACTCCGTATGCTTAGCCTCCCTGAAGTCCTTGGGGTCAAACATAATCACTATAGCTGGCCGTCTATCTGGTAAAGGTTCTAATGTATTGTAGACAGCTTTGTTCTTCACCACATCATTTTGAAGATTGACCATTTGGAAACTCAGTGAAAAGTGGTCTGTTAGGTTACCGGTGCACAGTATGGCTGTACCATCCGAGTTTTTATGATACTTTTAGACTTGACCTGGTGCGCCTTACGGCTCTCACACCTTTTATGGTGACGTTAAGACGACATGCACTTACCCTATACAAAGTTAAATTGGTGATAGAAAAGCGAAGATAATGGCAGCAGCACTGTAATTTTAACGACAGGGAATATGAAGTTGGAGGTATAACTTTTAAATGTCATAGCCTACGACTTTAACAATACTTTATACCACGGCTGTTCTTTGCGGTCTTCTCTAGGTTGTCCCTCTCCTATTCTTCGAGGTCGGAAACTTATTTGAGATTTGGGCTTAGACTAAGGAACAGCCTTTTTCCGTGACAGGACACAATAACTGACTAGGACCTATGTAGAACATGGCGGTACATCAAAAGTATCAATGTTTATTCAACACCAGGACCGTTGCTCAGTGTAGATAACTGGACGCTCCCGCTAAGTTCAGACACCAGAACGTTCAAAAATTTTGCTCACCTGGCTACTCAACAACACGACTCTTCGTGCCTCTTATCCTCTACCGTCCTTAACGAATATGGCGGCCATGACGATGCTTTCATGTCAACCAAAAGAGAAAACTAGAGACCTTTCGACTCAGAAAAACCGAGCGTGCAATCAGTCGACAAGCGTCTTTTCCAGTTGTAACGTCGTGTTTAAAGGATTTACGGCAGTCCCCTTTAAGGCTTTCTTTCTATAAAAAGCCACAAAAGTACGTTTAATAACGCTGTGACGTGACGGATGTGGCTAGTTGATGAATAAACTAACTGCCAAAGACTACATACTGGCAATTTTATTAGCGTCATCTTCCAATAGTTCCTTGGCACTTACAAGAATAAGATACCCGCTGGTTGCATCTACCGTCTTCGCTATGTTTTTAGTGCCTTGACTTCTTCCAATACACACGCTTGAACCCATATTATCATCATCATCCACTGACCAGCATCTTTCTCAATTTCCGCAGCCTGTACAAATTTCGTCCACTTCCGCGTACATACACTGCAACGTGTCAGTTGCGAAGCGAACCCTGTACTACTGTAATCATGGCTGATTTGGTGTGCCTCAATAAATTTAAACAAACTATGTATTTATATAATCTTTCTTACAGATATGCCAGCATATAGAATAAGTTGCCAGAAGCCGTCTGGCATCTAAAATGCAATACTAATCTCCTCGTCTATAAAGGGCTTACTCACAGTTCACAAAGTAGAAAACATATTGGGCACCTGCCTATCCACAGACGAGCATTGGGAAAGCGGGCCTACCCATATACAACTGCACAACAAAAATAATCCGTGTCTACCTGTTACTAAACGCTACTTTCTCCCTCATGATAGTCGTTTAGCGTCCATCCACACGTGTTTACGCTTCAACTGCCGGTTCCATCTGCTTTTAATAATTCTGCGATATACATCAGTTCGCCGTCACTAGTTGCCCAGTCCAGTCACTTCTGTGCTGTTTTGCTTACTCCTTGATTACCACCGGGCGCTTGAGGTACAACGGTACATTAACCACTTCCACCACTACTTTCAGTTTCCTCAATTGAGATACCTTATCCTCCTCACACTTTTACTTAAAGCCTTTTCAATCTGACTAATTGCTTATCCGCCTGTGCCATTTATCCAACTTCTATTGCCTAGATTGCTTGCAACTTACTTGCCGCCTTTAGCTCGTATGGCCTGACATATCACCCTTGTTACGTGACCGCTCTAAGACCGTAGAGACTTAGATGCCTGATTTGCGGCGGACCCACTACTATTTTTGTTTTATTTCCTCCAGCTTATGGCTATTTCACACTGCATTTCTAAGCCTCGTCAATGTGTACCTTGCTTACGTGCTTGAGTAACCTCTTAGTTCTGCCTAACCCGGAGCCATAAACCTCTGCACGCTGGCTTGGCCGTGATGTGTAGGACCTGGTTCCCCTACATTTCTCCTGTCCTGAGACTGTTGAAAACGAAAGTCGTCAAATTCGGTAGAGTCACCGCGCGTTTTACCAACCTTAACTCTGCATGATGTGGTTCTTCCAAAATATAACCGGCTCTATGTCCATTACCCTGTATGCGCCCTCCTTTCTCACCTCAAATGCAATGCTTGTTGTCCGCCTGTTGCGTTCGTCTCGCATTGGCAGACTTGGCTTTGCTGTTTCCGTACCTTGCTTAGAACATTGAGGCTAAAAGTCTGCTTTAGGGTAGACTCATCCGTCGGTTTTCCTACTACCTTCAAGCCAGATTGCTGCACTTTCTCAATCCTCCGAGCCCTACTAGCATGTACCTTTGCTTAACCGTCTGCGTTATCCTTTCTCGATCAAACCTCCCCTGCAACCTTAACCTCTGCTTGGCACCTTGGTTTAGCGCAGTCTAGCCTGTTTCTCCTACTATCTGACGTTTTTCAGCCTATTTAGCTACAAACGCGTGAGTTTAGACAGCGTCAATGCACCTTCCATCTACCTTACCGCCGTAGGTTGCTTCTTCTAACAAAGTTTAGATTTATCTCTTAAAGTTCTGCTAGCGTCCTCTATTATTTACTCCGCTATGTTTGGGCCACATAACCTGTTAATTCTGCCTAACCCAGTCTCGTCTGAGCTGTTTGGCCTGCAGCTGGCAAGTGCCATGCCATCAATGTATATCAGCTCATTTTCGGCAATTTCACCGACTTGTACCTTCCCCAGCTTTGCTTGTTGCTCCTCCTCACCTCTTCCCTGAAGCCTTTTCGATCCAAAGTCGCGCTTAGTTTGGTTGAGCCATTTATCAAGCTCTCATATTACTTAGGTTGCTTATTGTTTACCTGCTGCCCTCGTCTTGCATTGCATCACCTATGGTTGCTAGATTCGTACCTCTCTTAAATCATTACGGCTTAACAGCCTCGTTTACAACAGAGGTATCCGTTTATTTTTGTACCCTTAACCTAGCTGAAGCTCTTTCACACGACCATTCCAACCCGTATCATCCTGCGCCTATGCTAACCTACGTGGATACTATTTCCTTGGTTCCTCCTCACCCTGACTTATGAAACAATAAATGCCGCCTTGGATACGCTCAGTGTGACCTATTTCCTTACGTTCTGACTACCTTGAGCATATTGAGATCTACGCGCTGCAGCATCGGTAGATACACAACATCATGTACCTACCTTTCCTCTGTCTGTTGCTGTGCCTCAGCAGGTTTCTGCTGACTTTTTGTACCAGAGACAAGCTTGCATTCTATTTTCTCACTTCCAACTTACTGTGGTTTTACTTCTCGCATTGTTATTGACACCAGTCACCTTAAATGACCTACGCGTAACTTCAGAGCGGCTATAGTATCAGAATTTCTGCCGTTTTAAGGCTCCTCCATTTGGAGTTGCATTTTTACTGTTGCTTGCCCCCGTTTCCCCTTGTCTTTACACATCCTTTCATACATGCTCATAGTTATTATGCCACCTACGCCCCATACATCCTTAAGGTGGTCGCAGGTCAAAAAATATAATATATTAACTTTGCCCCTCCTTTAACAATTTTCAGCATGTAACAGGTGTGACGTTTACATTCACAGTTCCTGTTAGCAAAGGGTTCCTTCGGGTCACTACTGTTCTCCTGCTCTCTGTTCTCCCCAAGGTCCGAAGATATCAACAGGATGTTACCAAGGTGCACACCCGGCTTGTGAGTCTGCAACAAACTGGACCTAAAAGCAAACTTGGAGCATATCAAACCTCCAACACACTGACCTCCTTCGTGGTCTACTGACACTGGTAAATTGGAGCTGGATACCCTTGACTAAAAACCATGAACAGTCATAACATGCCTACAAAAATGCCGTCAAACAAACGCTTCCCACAACCTACCTTAATCAAGCCATAAGTACCTTACCCATGGCCCTGTCTGGCAAACATCCAATCACACGCCTTTGGCTTGGAGCAACCTCAGGCTGCTCAATCGATAACGCCAATATGACGTCAACGTGGCACAAGCTGATTGGTTCGCTTCTACCCTGTCCCAGTAAATGTTTGGCAACAATGCTCCAGGAAGTGGTGGGTTTTCAGCTTGAAAGCTTTTTCCCTATAAATGGGCACTTACATATTTTTAGCAGCACCGTGACGAAGCGGATAAGACACGCCTCTAACTAAGGTCACGGCCCCATGATTACCCAGCCAGCCATGCCCCCAGCATGGTTGTCCCTCCTGCCTTATCACACTATCCACGCAACCATGCACAATTGCAGCGGTAACCATCCAAACCCGAATACCAGCTACACACATGCACATCCACCTACATATATGAACGCAGTACCATGAGGATCATGGCAAACTTTCACTAGTCTTTATATCTGCTTCGACATTTAGTTGTATCTTTAACATATCATGCCAACGCAGGCGTGTATCGCAACGTCCGATGTTAATGAAGTTATTTAGTTATTTACCAGGGATCTCCGCTTGTCGATTGCTTCAATAGAGAGTTTTTTCGACGTGTACCTCCAAGAGTGTTACAGGTTCTTCTTCACTTGACAGTGGTGTACCCTACTCTACCGAGATGGAGATGTTCTTGGGATGGACAGGATCTAACTTCTAGAGAGTGCTCATCCACTTGCACACAGTTTGGGGAAGCGTAGTGCTGGCAGCTTATACTCACAGGCCCCAACAGTATCCAATCAAATAGAGGTATTAAGGCAAGTGGATGCTTTGGGCCACAAGAAGGGACATATTGTGCCGTTGGGCTTCAGTGACACAAGTAACTATCAATATTTGGACCCTGCAATCCGGCAGTGCATCGGTAAGTAAATAAGTGTATTCTCGAATTCATCGAGGCACACAAAATTAGCAAGATCAAACTTACACCCAATTATGTTTCGCCACAAACAGGTTGCTATGCATGTAGGCAGCGCTTGCCAAAAGTTGTGCAACATGCAGAAATGGATAAGGTAATCACAGGGTCTAAAGTCGGCAGTGTGGTGTCGGGAATTTGGCTTCAAGTTAGCTTAGAGTAGGTATTAAGTACAAAGTAAATAAATAAATTAATATTTATTCGCGGGTATGCGAGGCATGCCCGCGAGGGCCTGATCAAATATGCGCAATTATACAGACATGTCCCTGCCAATTGTAACAGTGACAATCGGAGGTTCTTCATACCTTCCTATTTGAAACTGTAAAAATAGGACAGAAATAAAAATAAAGAAAGCCCATTGCCATGCGTTCGGGCACGTTCGCGGGGGTACATTCATTCTGCCATAAAGTGCGGCAACAATTCAGGCATGAATAGATCAAGAACTAGGACTGATCAATTATAAAAGAGCTGGTGAAGAACACGTTCAATCGCGCTTACACGATACGCTGGGTTCACGTGAGTGTAACGTAAAGAACAATGGTGAATGCGCAGAAAAAGACGTGGCGGCGAAATCTGCAGAAAAGAAAGTGTCGGGGCGTATCCATCAGGGTCATGGTCAGCTTGTCAGTGTGAGCTTATTGGCAATGACTTTATTCAGTGGCGAGTCACCTCCGCCACGTCGCGGTGTTGTTAAACGGACATTGGTGGCTTTTTATAGGGAGAACGCTTGCCAGGTAAAAACCCACCACGTCCTGGAACACTGCCATCAACGCATTCGAACGACAAGCTGCAATTGGCAATGCTTCTTGTTGACCGATTATTGGTTCTGTTAGTCGCAGTCAGGATACATCCATAATATTCGCTGGCTGATGCATGAAGGGGCGGGACTGTATCATCCATGAGTCCTATCACTTCCTAACGAAATGGCACGGCTTGTACGGTAGGTAACCTATAAATCGAACATGCTGGCATGTTTTGTATTTTTCGTCGGTAGAACCGCGTATTGTCTCTGATGGGTATCCAGTAATATGTTGTTGAACCAAATATTAGAGGAGAATGGCCAAACGAAACCGTTCAGGCTCAAGAAAGCTTCAAGTTGTCCTAAATAATGAACCGGAAATCCTCCCAAATTAAGTTTACTTGATTGGGGACATTGGCATCCACGAACATATGGACGGTAAAAGTAATGCGAGCAGCTCCAGATGTGGTAAGTGAAAAGAATTTCAGTAATGTAAAGGGCCGTACCCATTTGTTATTGCCATAGTGGAAGTATTGTTTGTGAAAGAATTGGGTTGGGAAATTTTCAAATTAAGTGCATAGCACATGCAGGAAAATCTGCCCTCCGGTTAGATGAAATGACCGAGTTGACACTAAATGTCAGCAACTCCGAATAAGAGTTATGTGAAGAAGAGACGAGCTGAACCCAGTTGTTCAGGCCTTAATATAGTGGCATCCATCCAAGATAACAGAGAAATGTTTTGTCCATCCGGTAAGTACCAAGGCAGCGTAATGATTATCCATCCATTTCCAGATAAGGGAATATTGCGCTTCGTTGAAGTGCTGAGGTCAAGACAGTGGACGTATCCTCGGGTTCTGGCCACCGTTTCTGTGGAAATCTCGGAAAAAAGACAAGGAACAAAGACAGCCACACAAACAGGCAACAACGATGCATCCGGAATTTAGAGAAAATGATCAGTCGCAAAAGTGCTTTCACTAATGTACCTCACATTATATGTATCATTATAAACTAAATATCTCATGTACATGTGTTCCATAACAATTTAGGTTAGTCGTACCATGAACAATGACGTATCAGAGAACTGCGCGATATCGGAGAGGGAGAGGCCGATCCGAAGGGTTTGGATTAGTCAGTGGATTGCGACTAAGTCGTTTAATTAAGTAGTGAAGTCGAGTGGTGAGGATCAAGGTTAGGAATGAAATAAGCAGTGATAATAATGCATGAGCAAGTTCAGCAAAAATCTCGGGGGAAGCAATGCTTTTGGTATGCGGCACTTAGATTATATACGTCTCAGCAGTATAAATGAAATCAGAAATACGGTCAAGAAAAAAATAGATTAAGGCTAAGCACAGAGATGGTTATCCATTTGAAAAGCAATCAGAGACGAAGTTAAGGATAGGACAGCATAGGATTGAGAAAGGCATTAATTGAAAGAGTGAAAAAGTCAACGTGGCTTCCGAGGGACTTAGCAGTCAATTAGGACAGCCGAACTAGGAAAGGTAACGTCTCACAATTTTGAGTGAATTCGGAGTGCAGGGGGCCGATCAAGCGAGACACGAGTGGTCAGCGCGTTGGGCTTGGGACTTACAATGGAAGCTGGAAAAAGGCTAGAAAAATACAAGGGGAAAAATTCTAGCAGGCCCTAGAGGTATGGAAAACCTATAGCTGTCTGCAAAGACTGCGCCGCTGATGTCGCAGTAACAACAGAGTAGTTAGAGAAACTGACAGGTCAAGTGGGGCTAAATAACTGTAAGGCAGTAAAGCTGGCCGTCCAATTAAAAAAGGGGAATGAAAACAGAAAGCAAGATAAGAAAAGGTTTGGGACGGTATGAGAAAGGTTAACTGATAAGGAGTGGAGAGACCCACGAGGATTGCCAGGTGATGTAAACAAGACGTTGCTTCAGCCGAACCAAGGTTTGTAATGTGGAATAACTCTGAGTTAAACGGGAAAACTAGTGGCAGATCTAGCGAGACTAGATTAGTCGGCGCGTAGGAATAGCACGTAAGAATAAAGGCAGGAAAAGGTCCGCAACAACAGAGAGTGAGCGACTCAAGCAGAATCTCCGGGTAGGGGAACAACAGCGTTGAGTCTGCATAGCGGATACCACTTAAGTCAGGGTAGCATTGGAACAGACAGAGAGAAAGAGGCTAGTCAGTGGGACTAGATCGCCTCAGAGCAGTGAGATCGAGCACTCCAGTTGAAGAATAAATGAAAACAGAGCGCCATGATAAAAGTTAGGGTCAGAATGGGAAAGGTTTATTGACGCGAGACGGGAAAAGCCCACGAAGCTCTCCAGGCAATGTAATCGGGTAGTTGAGTCAGCCGAACCAAGAGGCGTGACGTCTCAGAAGTCCGAATGAATCCGGAGCGCAGGAGGCCGATCGGGTAGGACTTGCTTAGTCGGCGCGTTTGGAAAAGGACATGTAGTAAAGGTGCGAGATGAGCTATCCATTGATGGGAGACAAGTCTAGCAGGCTCTAGGGGTAAGGAAACCTAGCTTTGAGCCTGCACAGGCTATAACGCTTGAGTTATCGATGTAACGGAGCGTTCATAGTGCAACAGACAGGTCAGGCGAGACGAGATCACCGCATGGCATTAAAGTCGGCCGTTCGACTGTAAGTGAGATGAAAACACAGAGCGCGTTAAGCAAGACAAAGTGAGGTTCAAGATGGGAATGGTTTATGGGTAAAGTTTGGAAAAGCCCACGAGGCTTTCCAGGTAGTGTTAAAGATCCATTCAGTCAACCGAGCAAGTACAGAAACGTCTCAGAAGTCTGAGTGAGTTCGGAGAGCAGGTGGCCCATCGGGCGGTGCTAAATAAAGTCGCACTATTGAAGTGCGTAAAATGGCTATGCCAAAGGTGAGTGAAAAAGTCTTGCAAGCTTTCTTGGGGAGCAAAATATCATCAAATCCGTAAATAGTACGCCGCTTGTGTCTTCGTAGCATGGAAGCAGTCGGAGATAAGGAAATGAAGTCTTGGCAGGACACTGAGAGGTGGCCGTCCGATTGAGGAAGGAAGGAATATAACGAGCGCGATAAGGTAAGTACTGGGTCAAGATGTATGGAAAAGATACTACGGAAGCACACATAGCAATCCGTCAGCCAATCATTGACCGTTAACGTAATAGTGATCTGAGAGAGTTCGGAGAGTAAAAGACCTTACAGGCGACACGTAATTAATCGGTGTACAATGAAGACAGAGAGCGCAGTACGGAAATGACAAGGACAGAATACAGATCTTTACTGATTAGGAGTAGTAAAGTCAGCGAGACTCTCAAAGTAATGTGGACAGGGTGTTTGATCTTCTTCACATTGGCCGGTAACGTCACAATGGTCTGTGAGAAGTCGAGAAGCTGTAAACTGATCAGGCGAGACTGGATTAGTCGGCGGATCATGACTGAGTCATTTACTTGAGGTTTGAGAACGAAGCAAGAGGGTTAGCGGAGATGAACAGGTTAAGTGAATAAAGGATCTATACTAAGAGAGGGTAAGTTTATCCAGCAAAATTCTCGGGGTAAGGGATTCGGTGCGTTGGAAATGTGGTGCCTAGATCGTTTAGGTCTCGGTAGTATGGATGCAGTCAGAAAGCAACGGACTGGTCAGATGAGATTAGATTAAAGCAAGGTACAGATTTGACCGTCTAGCTAAAGGAAAGCAATCAGACACAACGACAAAGATGGGGCAGGGTAAGGATGGGGATGGTTTTATTGATAAAGGGTGTAAAATTTAACGAGGTCTCCGAAGGCAGTTGAACAATCTATTAGGTCAACCGAACCGAGATGGTTGGAGCCTACGAAGAATGGCTCCTGCTAAGTCAACAAACAGCAAATGTATGTGACGCAGACAGTCCCAGAGAGTAAAGGAGATTTATTTGGTGGGGCCTGTGTCCAATATGTTGGGTTTTCGGATTTAGAGGTGTTCTAAGCCATGTTCCCAAAGTTCATCCTCTGGTATATTGGGGTTAAAGAGCTCGCAGATAGGCATGTTAGCAAGGTGTCTATGTAGGGATGATTGGAACTGTGCAATATTCTCGGCTGCCCCTAAGTGAGGTAGTGGCGATATGTGCAAAAACATAGTATCTCTTATTGTTCGCGTCAAAAATAATGAAACTTGACTCCAGTAAACATACCTGTGCGTGATTGTAGGCAGTAGCTATATTCACTGGCTAGTCACCGCCGCCACTTCGCAACGTTGTTAAACGTACTTTCGTAGCTTTTCTAGGCAGAACCCTTGCCATTCGGAAACCTATTACGTCCAAGAACAAAGGCGTCGGTACTTTTGGACGGTAATGTCCAACCGGTAACTCATTATGCCTACATAGACTTATCTCGCATTGTCCAAAGATAAAGAACTAATTTAGCTAGTTACATCTTTTCCCGTCTTTGTCACAGGTACGGCGACACGCACACAAGGCATTGTCCATTGTCGCGACAACAGTTCCCTTATCTGGACATGAGCGGAAGATTGGCAACCTTTTTACAACCTACTAACCGGACAAATCATACGCCATCTTGCGCGGATACATTTTTCCGCTACTTGTACCATTGGGTTCAGTTTGCCTAACACTATCTCTTCCACATACCTCTTGCCTGGAGCACACCTTTTGACTTCGAAAGGCACATTCCCCTGCCGACACAAAGCCAGCAAAATTGATCTTTCTGCGCACTTCGATCAGCTTTGAAAGCTATATCGACCGTGGTTTCCTATATTTTCAATCAAATTTACTGTACACCCCAGGGGATCTGCCATTCTTTTTCGAACCATATCTTAGCCTTCAAGATTTCAACAACAATTCAACATATTTCAATGTATATCCCTTGGAGACTTCAAGTGGTGCTACAGATGAGCAAACACATCATATCCAAAAAGAATATTTAGTTCCTGACCTAACAATCGGGCACAGACATTCGTTCAAAAAAGCACGGGGCCCAGGAACGCAATAAGCACTCACCTAACGCATCAGCCAACATAAAAATGGAACGCAACTTGACTGCGAAACACCGGGCAAACGAACATTCAACAAGACACAAAGCCAATTACACCTTGCCATTCGATGGATCAGAAGCAGTTTTTCAAGACGTGGTGGGTATTCTCATGGCAAGCGTTCTCGCAATATAAGCCACAAATGTCCGTTTAACAACACTGCAACGTGGCGAAGGTGACGCGCCACCGAATAACGTCACAGACCAAAAGTTCACACTGGCAGATCAACTAGCGTCACTATTCTAATAGCTCGTTACACTGGAACTTCTAAAATTTCATAGCGTGATGTCTCTTCTTACTACGATTTCACGCATACATTGTAGTCTCTTTACTTTCTACGATATCACCGTTGACCTTTGCGTTACTTATGCACGAACTTACTATATTGTCATGTCTCTCTCGAGGATGCTCTTCAATTATCTTCCAATGGACCATTCAGGTTTCTTAATCTGTTGTTAGCCGACGTATGACTGCAATATATGGCAGACCGATTATGTCCTAACAAACTGGTCCCGATCTCGCGACGGCCAAATTATGGTTTCGCACTTCCACCGTTGTACAGTTCCAGTCATGACGCATGAATAATTTTCTACTGTCACTGTTACAGTTGCCATAAAATCTGTACAGTTGCACTTGCCTGATCGTGCCACCATGGGCGTGCCACGCATAGTCGAGAATAAAATATTTATTTATTTACTTTAATAAACAGGTATATTTCTGGACTAGTTTGATGCTACTCCCGTAAGGACTCAGATCAATGTTTGCATTAAGCTTGTGCTCTCTCATGGGAGTAGAAGGAATATGCGTATATGCCCCTTGCTGGCAAATACGAATGCATTGGCTTTGTTAGATATACCGTTGCTGGGGTTGTACGCGCCCCCTTGAAATGCTTCTGGCTCTTTCAGGCAATAGTTTGCTTCTTGCTTTTGTTTGTCGTGAACGTTGCGTGGAGCCGTAGTTGTGCAGCTTTTCTTTGGCAAAGGGATCCGATTCACCAAATGTTCACTATAAATTTTTGGACTATTTCGGCCCTCTCAGTCGCCACATTTATTGGTGCGCACAAGGTAAGATATAAGGGCGGCAGAATTATAAATAACATGAAAAGTTTGAAAATAATTTTTGGAGATGCAAATAACAATGAATCGCATTTGTTATGAGCCATAATAAGGCGGAGCACTTTATTAGAAAATGCAAATTAACAGTTTAAGCAAAATTTGTTGAGATAAAGTGAATAGCTAACGTCAACATTTAACCTGAGTAGATCGCAGAACAAAAGCAAAACTTTATCTAAGGCCAGAGTCTTTCAAAAATATTGCAAAATTGGAATGCATAGAACGATTAAACCGCCGATTACGTTAAAAGTAAAAGCAGTGCAATAAATGCACTGGTAGACGACTCATTTACAATTGAATGTTGGCCTGCGTAAAACCTCATAATGTTTTCCCTAAAAATTGCTTTCTGCTTTGCAAGCAGATAGCAAAAAGAAACATAATAAAAAGCTATCTAGAATTGCTCTATATAACCCGTAATATCCCGTAAGGATCGGTACGATGTAAGAGGCCAAAAAACATACTTTTCAGGCATACATAATAAATATAGACAAAGAAGAGAAAACCTTTCGTAAAATCGCTAGGAATCCAGTGAGAAATATTGTATATGCAAGGAGTACAGGACACACTATAATTAGCACACGGGCAGAAGGCCTCAATGTACCACTTTTTGTGGGTACTGAGCCTCATAAACCACTAGGAATCGAGAGTTTAGTATTTTTAACCCACTAAGGGGTTGCAAAGTTTATGTATTTAGGCTACATGAGCAAGGGCTAAGGGAATAATACTGGAGACCTTTAGTATTACCTGACACGTTTTGGCCTAAAAACTGCACACATTTCTAAGATAACTATCGCGTTTTCTCTCTTACAGCTGCTTTTCTATATTCATAGGGCCATGTCTCCAACACCAGTAACCCAGCGAACCCTGTCACTAATAATAAAGAAATGTATGTCGAAAAAGTTAGCAACAGGCTTTGGGGCGCGAAATCACAAAGGCCGATCGTCCAATCGGTTATTTGAAGTTGAACGATTCCCAATTTTCTTTACTGGCTTCCCGAATAGCTTAGTCGGAGCCTGTTATAGTCGTTGAGACCGATTGAGGATGGAAGAAGCATGGTGAGTCGGGCGAATAGTTGTGCAGGTGAGTAACATCTAAACGGATCTGTAGTTTGACTTTTTGGTTCCTGTATGGTTTACCAGGTTGTAAGGACTTCTAATCCAGTTATCCACACTAGACATCAGTTATGGTGTTGGGTGCAGGTGAATAGTTTTGATGCACGGCCATAGGCCAAGTGCGTCCTGCTTGATTCCTTCTTTCAAGTACAGGTATAAAGGCAGTTCCGCCGTACAGTCCCGGAGCCCCTGAAAGATCACGACCTCAGACAAAAAGGGAAAGGGAGGAACAAACTGTGGAACTACCTCAAGGAACAGTCGTGGAACGAAGTTTTGTAATAGTGTTACGTTACGAATTTAGACTAGAGGCAAACAGATGTGCAAAGTGCACAAATTAAAATGCTGGAAAATCTCTTGACCGTGTAACAAAAGGCATGGTCTCAATGATAGATTGATTTCATATACGAGGGGATAAATAGCGTGGTCCCTGAAAGCAACTCACGAACCATTATTTTACGGCGGTGTAACTGTTATGAAAAAATAAGGAATTGTTCAAAGTAGGCGACGAGTGGGAGGCGAGGGACCAGCACAATGTCAGCTAATTCGCTACGGAGCGCAGAATAAGTAAGTGGCAATAGCTTGCAGCCAGAGAGCCAAAGTAGATTCATTGATGGTAAAGCAGTAGAAATATAGAACTCCATCCTGGTATGAATGGGTTCAAGGGATCTAGACGTATAACGACGACACGCAGAGCTGCACTGGGGAGATGCGCAGTGGTTGATTTAAGGAAGGAAAAAGCCAATGGGTGATTTGTCACATGTAGCAAGTCCTACAGTCACGAGTGGAGACGAACAATGCCAAACGGTGCACTCAGTAAGTAGCGGTGATAAGTGATGCTTAGAAAGCCGTACATGCTATAACAAACCTTCAAGAGAACAAGTCTAATCAGGTTCGGAGGATAAGAAGCGGAACGGGAACTCAACCTTGTGTCGTTGTCCTTAGTCGGCCTTACAGAAAGCGCAAGCAACAAGCGGTGTTTCTGGAGAGAGAAAGTGGGGTAAGCACCCTTGCCACCTCCATTGAGACATCTAGTAGTAAGTGGAGGAACAAGTTTGCTCCTTAAATTTACTGAATAGGATCGGAATGAACCAAGTATTGTGGTGAGAATGGAACTGAAGTGACGCAATGGATTAAACACTTCACTCAACGGCGGAGTGCTGCTGTAAACGGGTAAGTCAAATGGACAGCAGAGAAGGTGGGTGGTAGGAGCTTGATTAAGTGGAACAATTAAGGCATTGGACATTATGTTTAGAAGGAGTAGACTAATACTTATTCAACGTTAAAGGAAAGTGCATTATGGAATTAGACAAAATACCGCAGCTATAAGGAAAATAGTGTTGCGGAGCGCTCTTAAACTGGACGTAAAGTAGCAAGCTAAACAAGGCAGCAGCGCCAGAAATACTGTTCCATTCCTACGTCGGCTTCAACTGTGTATCTGAAATGTCGACGGAACGGCAGAGAAAAGCAAGTATGGGAGGCGGATTTAATGAGAAGCAGGAGCAGCTCTCTGCTTGTGATGTAAGTTGCTACAGCAACCGCTGGCCACTATTACTCAGTAGACTCACAATCAAGTTTTCAAACTTTTGACGATCCACCAATAACTCAGAGGATTACGATCAAAAGGTTCTAACTCTAACCTTGGCAGATCCAGTAGCGGTTGACGGGTTCCCAGAAATGTGTGTTTAGGCCATAGGATTACCTGGAGAAGGCACGACGTCTTGGCAACTTTTCAGAAACCGACTCACGTTCTTTCCTCACTACAAGCACCTGACTTGAGGTGGCGAGCGGTTGATAGCTGTCCTCGTCCTCTTCCATTCCTGCCCGCAACTTGGCGCTCTTTAGCTCAGATTTTGCTTTCTTGATCTTAACCTTCGGTATCCTTAGCGCAGAACCTGCAGTAACTAAACAGCGAGAGTAAAACATTTACAGCTATTTTGCGAACCAGAGCAAGAATCATTATCAACAATGACAGGCAAATATTCAACCTGCCGGAGCTTTGCCCTGTCCAGTAAAGCACTCAAGTTACAAACGGTATTTGGAGCACATTTTACTACAAGTAACGCCATCCAACCTGAAATGTTGCATTACGTTGTCTTGGACCTTGCTCTATAACCGACGACAGTAAACACCTTACAAGCTTTTAACATCGAATAGCTGCGAACGCGTTGAACAATACGACAATCAAGCCGGTCAACTCTGCTAACTCCCTTTTAACTAACCGCGTGTCATAGTGGGAAAAAAGCGATCACTTCGATTAGCGCCGAATTCCGAGTTACTGGCCATTTAAAACTGTGCAGTTCACTGCCCAAAGACCTGAATTTGCTGGAAACACCTGCGGTGACTCTATCCAACTTTTCCTTACCAAGCAACATCCAAAGCAGATGTGACTCTCAAGCTGTGGTCTTGTACCTAGCTAAAATCTGGCGCGCCCAAATAAGAACCGCCCCCAACCAAGAATGCGCAATGGTAAACAAGCTTTCATCCTTCCTCCTAAGCCGCGACAGCTGGACTATTTACAGACCATAAAACATCCACACGGTACCCTCTGGATGCATTCCTCTATTGAATTCCGTCTACTAACTTGCATTTACTCGCTTCCACTGCCCTTCATGGTTGTCATAAATATGCGCAAAGCATGCCACTGGCTTTCCATTATTTAACTCGCAACTTTGACGCCAATCACGTAACATTGATAGACTAAATAGTCTCGCGCAATGTAGCTCCAAATCAACCCAGATAATGACATTCATCTAACGTTGCAGCAAATTACGTCATACCGCTGTATTGAAGAGAATAGCACACCTGCCGGCTCTCGCCTACAATTTGACGACAGCTTTCCTCCTCTTGTCTACCAAGACGACACGTCAAGGTGCAACGCGGCGTAGTAGCCATGCAGATTTTAAGGCTCACCTATTCACTTGCTTTCGTGGCTTATTATCTTAGCTGGAAATGGCCGCCGATTTTGCTAGTGGCTTTCAGCTATCTAAACTTGCACATACCTGTCCCCACTATTATTGAGCTCCGCCGTAAACCTGCGAGCAGCATGCCACGCTTTCCACTACTTGACTCACTACCGCTACCCTCATCTCGCATTCTTATTACTCTTGATAACCTCGAGCGATGCAGAGCCCTAACTACGTAGATACGGACGTTTACTTACTTCTACATCCAAGGCTGCCACATCGCTGTGAGGTGTTTAGTTATCTATCGGCATTCATCCTCAAATTGGCGTTAGATCACTTTCTCTGGCCTCACTTAACGGCACCTACAACGTGTGACGGTGCGCTGTATCGATGTTGCTTCAGGTTTTCACTCACTATTTCATGGCTCTTTGCATAGTTCTCTTGACCGTGTATAGCCGCTTAAAGTTTTGCTGTTTTTCCTTCACATAAGCTTTCACGTATGCGCCTCCACTTCTGTTGAGCTTTACCATAATTTTTGCTCAGAGTACTACCGGCTTAGCATTACATCACTCATTTCTTCTAGCCTCATGTCTCTACCTTATTAGATTTAACGACTTCTGGCAACGCACCGCAATAGCCAAACGAATTTTGACGCATGCGTCACCCTTCTACCGTATAACCTCCTGTCTACTCAATTTTGAAACCACGTTATCTCTTATCCCCATTCCTGGACTTACCTACAACGCGCGCCGCGGCGCACGGGCCTTTCAAACTCTAACGTTAACTTTCCATTTACTAGATTCCTCAGCATAGTATCATTGCTATAAATAGCCGCTAAGAGTGCTACTCTTTCTTTAACTGAACAGCACTTACCCGCCTCCATCGCCGCAGGTCTTTGCCCTAACTTTGTCCTTCGATTGCTATTGGCTTTCTATTACCTCAGGGCAGGGCTCTAGTTGGGTAGCTGCTGAAGCTCATTCTCTAATTTCCCGTATCCACAGCTTACGTTGTTACTAGCCTTCAGTCACTTAACTTTCCTGTGCCTCCTTAAAGTCGCAATGCTGTTGAACTTATTAACCACCCGCGACGCAGCGCAATAGCTGTAAACAGCTGCAAACGGGCCACCAACCGCACCTTGAACCTCTACGTCTTCCCGTCCTTTGTTCACACGAATAAAGATTATGTAACATATTCAACAACAAATTCCACGTGTGCATAATGTTTCAACTTTAAGCGTTCGGTTGCATTCCATTCATTTATTTGTGTTCATATTCATGGCATTTCTCTTTGTCTTGCTCTTGTCTGTTGGGTCCTCTTCCAAGTTTCCCACAGATACTGCTTCTGGAATTGAACAATTCTTTAACAACCTGATGGTCCAATATTTAACGACTCTGATACTTACCCTTCTACTAAACACGTTGCTCAACTAGACGGGATTGCAATCCAGTGCGGCTATAGGAAAACGCATCATGCGCCAGAGCATAGAAACTGGATGGCGGACGACTGCGATTAACAGCACAATAGATCAACTTCAGGATAGAACAACCTCTACTTGGAACAGATTCCTTACCACATTATGTGATTATTAACATATTTGCGCTTGCAATTATCAACTGTTTCAACACGGAATTCATCTTGTGGTTGACGAGTTAGCACAACCTTGTAGAATTTCTTGGAACGCACTAAGCTGCTTACTCCTATTGTCAAGACCAAAGTTGTTCGCATGTTGATCGTCGCAGATTCGTTTGTATATTGTTGATCATGCCTTGTTGGCATGCCACGCGCAACACCGAGAATAAAATTTTATTTAGTTCTTTACCAAAACTTGGGCCATGTTATAAGTACCGCGTTCCCACATGCCTCAGTGCTTGAACTCATTGCTATGCTCGTACGCGCAAAACCATCAAGAGCCAGTACGTGCTAAAGACTTCCAAGCGACTGCTCATGAGCTAAATAGCAACAGTTCTCGCTATGGCACGGGCACATTTGTTTTACATCATGCCCTTTATAAATATCCCAAGTCCAAAGTGAAATACAGCCCGTGCGCCTCTCTACCCAAACCCACAACTATTCGCACACCATCCTTGATGTTTTTAGCTACGACCCAGCCATTCAACTTCCTTTCCCCCACCGCAATGGACACCGAAAACGGGCATGTGCCACGATGCCGACTGTAACTATAAACATTGGCAGGCACCTCATTATATGCCTGGTTTATAGAACACTTCGTGAATTAAATAAAGAAACTACCCCACGCTCGGTTGCAAAGAGTAACCGTCCAGTCACTACAAGCGTTCCAATTAATAATGAACGGCCTTACCCGTCAGTACACAGTCCCGTTCTTATTTCATGGAATATGGCGTGCCACGGCTCGCCACAACTTACGTGACTGTGGGACGAGTCTGCTCTCTATCATATTTAACGTCTCTTAAACATCGCACAAATGCCACTGAGCTGTTGCTACCAACATCACTTGCATACACCGGCTCATGAAAAACGATTTTCAACAATGGTTTGCACCCCAGTCCATAGCACCCCAGGTGAACCTGCTCGAAATTTCCCCTCATGCGCAACGCAATGGCCCCCGATTACCTACATCGAAGGCTTCTGTTTCTCCTGAGCCACTACATGCTACACATATAAAGGCGTCTTTTACATCTCCAACCAACGACCTAACCAGGAGACTCTACAATGCACACAAACCTCACCTCACCTTTATTCAAGTCTTCGAAGGTGAGATACTGCGGTAACCAAATCACCGCTGACAGAACCATGCTTCTCAGGAGTGTACGACCTTTACAATACCTTGTTTGCTTCCGACGTTTGCATCTAACCTATTCTTGCCAATCCCATAGTCATTACCAATAACTTATCTCACAATCACGAACCAGTCGCCTCTGCCTCGTTTCAGCATGGTAACCAAGTTAACTCACTCCAGCTAATGATCTACACCCAGACCTGCTGTATACTATTGCAGACAGCAATAATTTTTCTGAAAGCTGCAACCTTAAAACCGTTATCCTTCACTCTGAGATGAAGGCAACTGTATCTATACAAAGCACTCAGTTTACTGCTGGTTCTGGTAATACATCAGTTAAGCAGCCATGCAACGAGTTGCTCCCTCTACTTCTAATTAAATAAATAAATGGTTTATTCTTAACGTTATAGCGACGCACCAACTCAGACATGATCAAGGATTACAGGCAGCTGTTTATCACTACGATATTTTGGGTTCAATCTTGCGTAGTGTAAGCGGTCAAGACACTATAAGTGCAGTGAAATGGTGCATGTAGTCGGAGAGTATCACATTCTTGCACTTGTCGGAAAAGTTAAAAAATGAGTCTAGTAGACTTCCCATCAAAAATAAAGTGCACCTTAGTTGCCTCGTCGTTGTCCTACCTGGTCACTAGGTGGTGATCATCACAGAAACGTGACACAATGATAATACTGCCGAAGCACAGCTGCCAATCGCGGGCTACACCACCTCCAGCAATGTACTTATCAAGCACCATGACGGTGGACGCCTTAACTACGTACGTGACGATTTCGGGGCGCCAACCTTCCACAAACTTACAACCGGCCCTCTTGGAGACTGGGTCTGGTTTCAGCTTCGTACGGGACATCATTTTCTCGTTATTGGCTGTCTGGATAACCCTCTACACAAAACACGATCGGCCTGCGCAGTGTAGTTGAACTTCACAGAAGTATCTCTAAAGCCTATTTACTATAAGATAAGCGGTGGGTATTATAACATGCTAAAACTAGCCCGGCAAACACAATCTGCGCCACCCAAATTTCGTGTCGTTGTGAACACAACGTATGCATTTGGATGGACTCGAGACGTGCATGCATGCACCAGGCAATATAATACCCATATTAATTTTTACAAATAGCATTGCGGATGCCGTTGCTGGCTCGCTAGACAGGCTTCCTGAAATAAATAATAAATAAGTAAAGCTCTCTTTCCGAGTACCCTTTACTCTTCCTCTAGTAGCTTTTAGGTCTCGAACGGGCTGCTCTAAGGAAAATCGCGTTGTCTGAAAATCAAGTCGAGTTGGCGCCACTGATTCAGGCCAAATCTTGTAACTTGGATGGAAAAACAGAATTTCACACAGACCAAAGCCAAATGCGCACAGAAACGAAACAATTTGACTTGTTCGGAAATGTAAGTGCGCGATTTCCCACAAGGAACCGTGTGCCTTGCATTAGAACGGTCTTAGTTACAAGCAGACTAGTGTTTTTCCATGTTGCAAAACATTTGTTACTATCGCTTGTTTCACGCCACTCACACGTCCCTTGTCTCTTTGAGACATATAAAATCAAACGAGCACACTTCCGTGATTTGAGCTGCATCGGTGTGTTTTCCTCCCACCTCGGCCTGTTCTGTGTTTGCCAATATACTACTTGTTCGGCGCTTGCCTTCTGATCTCGCGGGGTACAACTAGGAAGCTACTAAGTCGAGCCCTGAGCACACAACGGATTTCTGGCGACGGAGTTGGGATACAATAGCCATTTCTTTTGAGCAAATGCAGCAGCTCCTCCATCAACTGCAGGTACAGTTCGAGAGATCCCAGAAGCAGCTGTTCGACTTATTCGCACAGAAGTTGAACAATTAACCAGAATCCCAGGATGTTGGCGCACGGATCTCAGTAGACGCAGTTACAGCATCCATTACGGAGTTCATTTTTGATGAATCGAACGGAGTAACTTTTGAATCCTGGTTTAAGAAATCCAAAGATATTTTCCGCGTTGAATTGGAGGCACAAGATGATGCATGGAAAGTTCGGTTGTTGTTGCGCAAACTCAGTGCAGTCGAACATGAACGGTACACAAATTTTGTGCTGCCAAAGAACCCCAGAGACTTTCGCTTCGATGAGACGGTGACAATACTGAAGACTACTTTCGGTGAGCAAGCATCCTTGTTCAGTATTCGTTATCATTGTATTAAGTTGGTCAAAAGTGATACTCATGGCTACATAACACATGCTGCAGTTGTGAATCGAGAGTATGAACGTTTCAAACTGGGTATGATGACACCTGATCAGTTCAAAAGCCTCATATTTGTTTGTAGTCTTCAGTCTTACGCCGATGCTGACGTACGCACGCGTATCCTGCATAAGTTAGAACAGGAACCTCATATGACATTACAGGAAATTGCCGCTGAGTGCCAGAGACTGATTAATCTGAAACACGATTCCAAAATGATTGAAAATGCTCATCCTAGGAATCAACCACAAATTTATCACACAGCTGTTCGCGGTAAAAATGTGAGCCATAGAGTCCCCAACCAGAAACCCCCAACTACCTGTTGGAACTGTGGTGGATGGCATTTCGTACGTTTCTGTTCCTATAGGAAACATCTCTGTCAGAAGTGCAAACGTCTTGGTCATAACGAATCACATTGTCACACCACCTACAATTCCAGGACTATGTCTGGCCCTAAATTGCACACGAACTCTAAATCCAACAACACCTTTAACGGTGCAAAGACAAAAGTAGTTCTCGCGACCTGTCGCACAACATTTGCTGGGAAGCGAAAGTACCTCACCGTTGAAATTAATAATGTTCCCATATCGTTGAAACTAGATACGGCATCGGACATTACCATAATTCCTCGACAATCATGGATGAGACTCGGTAGACCACCACTCAGGCACACAAATTTGACCGCCCAAAATGCATCCGGTGAACCACTGAGGTTAGATGGTGAGTTTACATGTGAAGTTAAGCTTAAGGATATGAAGCTCTGTGGAACCATCTACCTAATTTCTTCTGTTGACATTAATCTTCTTGGGATTGATTGGATCGAAAGGTTGAATTTGTTTAATGTGCCATTGAATCATGTGTGTTCCGAAACGAACGTTATGGTGCATCATACAACCGTGCCATCTCATCCACGTCAAACTATTGCCGAACAGCTTCAGGTAAAATATGCTTGCGTTTCTCAACCTGAGCTTGGACACTGCAACAAGATGCAGGCAAAACTTACTTTACTTCCTGATGTTACCCCCGTGTTTCGACCCAGGCGTCCGGTCCCATATGCATCTCAAGTACTTGTTGAGCATAAGCTTGATCGATTGCAACAAATTGGTGTAAACAAGCCCATTAATTTCTCACCGTGTGCTGCTCCTATCGTCGTAATTAAGAAGCCAAACGGTTCTATTCGCCTCTGTACCGATTTTTCAACTGGTTTAAATGATGCACTACAACCACATCAGTACCCACTCACACTTTCTGACGATCTATTCGCGAAGCTGAATGGTGATAAATATTTTGCTACTTTGGATCTGGCTGATGCTTATTTACAGTTAGAAGTTGAACGTGAAAGTCGAAAGCTTCTCAGGATCAACACTCATCGTGGTCTGTACCAATACAATCGTCTGCCGTTTGGCGTTAAAACCGCTCCAGCAATTTTTCAGCAAGTTATGGATGCCATGTTGACTGGAATAACTGGAGCTGCAGCCTATCTGGATGATATCATCATTATGGCCACCACACAGGAGGAACTATTCCAACGACCGGATGATGTGATGATGCGAATTAAAGGTTATAGATTCCGTTTACGTTCAGAGAAATGCAAATTCTTTTTGAGGTCTGTTAAGTTCCTGGGATTCGTGATCAGTGAACGTGGACGACATCCCGACCCCGAGAACATTGAGCTGATAGACAGATTGCCCACACCAACGGATGTCACAACTCTGAGATCGTTCCTTGGAATGGTGAGTCACTATGGCCAATTTTTGCCAGCGATGCATCGCTTACGTCAACCTTTGAATCATTTGCTGACGAAAGATGTTGATTGGAAATGGTCCAGGCAGTGTCAACAGGCATTCGAAAAATTGAAATCGCTACTAAAATCAGATCTATTGCTTACCCATTGCAATCCTAATCTGGAGCTCATCCTAACAACAGACGCTTCTAGCTATGGAATGGGTGCAGTCATTTCACACCGCTTTCCAGATGGTTCAGAGAAGGCTGTTGCGCATGCGGCACGAGCCCTGACGCCCTCTGAGAAGAACTACAGCCAAATTGAGAAGGAAGACCTCGCTATTGTTTTCGCTGTTCAGAAATTTCCCAAAATGATTTACGGACGGCGTTTCACACTAGTGACCGATCACAAACCGCTACTCGCCATTTTTGGATCCAAAAAGGGTATTCCGGCATATACAACCAGTCGTCTTCAAAGGTGGGCCACTTTTCCCTTGGGATCCGAATTCAACATGAGGTACTCGTCAACTGACTCCATTGGGCAAGCGGACGCTCTGTCCAGATTAATCGATACTAGTCGACGTGAGCCGGAGGATGCCGTCATTGCTTCAATCACAACCGACACGGATTTCAGCCACATGATACAGGATGCCGTGAGTACTTTACCACTAACTGCAAGAATGGTTCAAGCAGTCACAAGTCGGGACACATAGCTACAGAAAGTCTTGACTTATACGAGACAAGGTTGGCCAAAGCAGTGCCCTGACAAATCGCTTGCACAGTTTATCACACGACGTGATGTTCTGTCTGAAGTCGATGCCTGTCTCCTTTTCGCAGATCGCCTTGTCATTCCCGAACTACTCAGGCAACGAGTTCTGAGGCAATTGCATAAAGGTCACCCAGGAATCGCACAAATGAAAGCACTCGCGCGCAGTTACTTGTTTTGGCCCTCAATGGATAGTCAAATAGAAGACATTGGACGATCCTGTTCTAAATGCTGCAGTGTTTCCAAGTTACCAGTGCGCACAACATTACAATCCTGGCCGCGTCCCGAATCACCCTGGTCGCGAATACATGTGGACTTTGTTGGACCAATTGAGGGAACTTTCTTTCTCGTCATTGTCGACGCATACAGCAAGTGGCCTGAAGTTACTGTGATGCGAAATACGTCCTCAAACAGCACAATTCTTGCACTGAAGCGTCTTTTCAGTCAGTATGGGCTGCCACAAACAATCGTATCAGACAATGGATCACAGTTCACTTCTTACCAATTCGCTGATTTTTGTGCACAAAATGGAATACAGCATATGAGGACTGTACCGTATCATCCCTAATCCAATGGAAAGCAGAAAGGTATGCTGATACCCTGAAACCTGCTTTGTTAAAATCGAAGGGAGAGAGGACCATGGATGAAAGGCTGGAAAATTTTCTGCTAAATTAGCGGGTTACCCAGAATCCCAATGCACCAGATGGAAAGTCACCCGCTGAAGCCCTCATGGGTTGAAGACTGAGGACCACACTAGATTTGATGACTCCAAAACGCCCACCAATACATCATACAAATTCACCAATGGAAACTCAGCACAACAAGCAACATGGAGCACGGCACAGAAACTTTAGAATTGGTGACGCAGTGCTTGCTGCCTCTCATCAAGGGCGTCAAATCAGTTGGATACCAGGTCAAGTAGTTGGACGACGCGGAAAAGTAATGTACGATGTTCGTGTGGGCAGACAGCTATGGGTCCGCCATGCGAACCAACTACGACCGCGGATTACAAGGATTCAAGAGGCGCGCCTTTCCGAAGGATTTGCCTTCAATGAATTGTTGTACACTTCGCAGCCAAGCACCTCGTTTAGACAGGATACACAACCCATGGAATGAGCTGAAAATGGAAAACAACTAAGGCCAACACGGAGAAGATGCGTGCAGCCCATGCAAGTAGACCCCCGAAGGAAGACATATACCAATACCGGCTCAACTATTTCAACAAGGGGAGATGTTAGGTCTCGAACGGCCTGCTCTAAGGAAAATCGCGTTGTCTGAAAATCAAGTCGAGTTGGCGCCACTGATTCAGGCCAAATCTTGTAACTTGGATGGAAAAACAGAATTTCACACAGACCAAAGTCAAATGCGCACAGAAACGAAACAAATTGACTTGTTCGGAAAGGTAAGTGCGCGATTTCCCACAAGGAACCGTGTGCCTTGCATTAGAACGGTCTTAGTTACAAGCAGACTAGTGTTTTTCCATGTTGCAGAACATTTGTTACTATCGCTTGTTTCACGCCACTCACACGTCCCTTGTCTCTTTGAGACATAAAATCAAACGAGCATACTTCCGCGATTTGAACTGCATCGGTGTGTTTTCCTCCCACCTCGGCCTGTTCTGTGTTTGCCAATATACTACTTGTTCGGCGCTTGCCTTCTGATCTCGCGGGGTACAACTAGGAAGCCACTAAGTCGAGCCCTGAGGACACAACAGTAGCTAAACCAGTCTGTACTATTCGGCTCTTCATAGACAGTACCTGGACAAAATTTGCTTTACTTCTGAAATATACCAGCTGGGATATCTTTTTTCTGACTGTTGATGCGGACACGGCCTCTCCTTTACTATATGGAAATCCCAGTCACTGCATGAATGTACTTGCACCTAGAACAAAGCAAGAAGCAATGTGGCTACCGCAGGATGCAGCTCTCACTCGCAAACTACTCATCAAGATCAAACGGCTATGTTCCATGTACAACAAGACCTAAGCATTCTTATTCTTTATTTGCATTAAGGAAACTTTGTTGGAGCGGAGAACCTCACTAGCTACCGCATATCCGTCCGAAGAACACGCTCCCCAAGACTGTGTTAACCGTACCAAAACCCTCGAGTCTCTGATGAGGCACAGAAGCAAACCCGCCTCGAATTCGATTAATTCAGTTATGCTGCCAGAAAACTTAGCTACCCATAATATAACAGAAATAGGTGTAGTCATGAGCCGTTACTTCTGCGACTCCCTCCCTTCTGCTAATCTAACCCGGGATTCTAATTTTCCCAGTAGCAGCAATGATACTTTACGCTCAGTACAATTTAAGCTGCGTAAACCTACTCGTGAAATTCAAGCGTTCAAGCTATCTTTCCACGCCGGATCTGAGTGACTCAATTCGGCATAGCTAATTCTAAATGGCCTGCATATCGCGGCGCTGCTTATTAACCTCTTTGCGTTTTCAGTGCATCATAAAGCTCTTTTTTGCTGCTTCGAAAAATGCAGTAGTCTTGCCAGGACACAAAAAAAGCAGCCGTCAAAACCTTGAAAGCTACCGACTAATATATCACACAACATCCGTTTCACGAGTGCTGGACAGGTTCGTCAATTAGGAGATCCTACGGTTCTTGACCAACAGGAAGCTTATCAAAAATCCCAGTACGGGTTCATTCAGTCCCAATCCTGGCAAACGTGCTATCTGGCATTCTTAAACAATGTAACCACTAGGGTTGATTGCGGGAAAGCTCTGGTCATCAATTTCTTTGATGTGGAAAGCATTAAACACCGTCCCTCATAATGGACTACTGACTAAGCCAGCTTCTCACGACATATCGGACCGCCTGCATTCTTGGTTCTCTTCCTATCTCTCCTGAAGAACATAGCCGATGTGACTGGGAGACTCCGAATCCTCACCGAAACGAGTAACCATTGCAGTAACCAACGTGGATAGCCTCTTTTTCTCTACAGTTTTGCTGGCGTCTGGAACACGCTACCAGAACAAGTTAGGGCAGCCAAAACTACTGCAAGGTTCCGATCATCCCTAAGTAGAAACCTTTCTATCATGCCTACGTGCGTGCTCCTTAACCAACATACCGGAGGACGAACTTTGGGGACATGGCCTCTAACACCTAAAAATCGGACCACCCAACATCTCGGACACAGGCCTTACCCATTAACTCTCGTTTACCTTAGCTATAACTGGCTCTTATTTCGATTAAAAACTTACAGGATCTAGCTAATTAGCATAAATATAGGGGCGTCCAATTTTACTCTCATCATCTTTTTCCGCTACCTCAAGTACATTGAAACATGGTATTGGAACATTGTATTTAATGGGAATAAACGCTCTAGCTTCACATGACCCATAGGGTAAAGAGTTTAGGTCGGGTCTAATGAAAGGCCAAGCAACCTTATAGCGGGCTGGACTCGCGTGTTAGCCGTATCTTCATCGGGCTTATGTGGCATTTAAACAGAATGCACGCCGGCTCAAAGCGAGACATCCCACCACGCCCTCCGAAACGGCTTTGGAAAGGAAGTAGGTAAGATAAAAAAGAAATAAATTCCATCCAGTAGAATGTAGGTAAATTAGGGCATATCGCGGTGTGGCTCGGCCAGATGTCAGTCCAAGCGGGCCTTAAAGTCCACCACAGTGGGTGCCAAGACTAAATCGGCCAGCAGGGCATTCCACGGTCGACAGATTCGCAAAGCGAAGTAGTGTCGTCTGCAGTTCAGCCGACTGTGCTGATGTGTGAGCCTCAGTGGGTGGCCACGTAGGTGGGAGCCCGATTGGTGCAATGTGAGTAGGTGGCGACAGGGATGTCCAGGATTGGATAAGATCATGAATACGAGGATCAGGTCGCCCCGTAGACGTCGGTACTTAAGCGAGTAGAGGCCCAGGCACTGAATTCGTTGTGGATAATCTAGGTGCTTGAGACCTCGCACCAGTTTGGTTGCTCGACGTCGTGGGGCTTCAAGTATGCTTTGGTCCTCTAACAACCGAGGGCTCCAAGCCTGAATAGCGAACTCCAAGTGGGGTCGGAGAAAAGCGTTAAGGAGGAGGCGGAACTTGCTGGGGTCAATTTGACCGAAGGCTCGTTTCAACAATTTCACCATGTGGTTAGCAGCAGCAGCTGCTTTCCGGCAGGAAGCGGATCCGGAAAGACTCGTCCGGGTTATGATACCCAAGTCTCTTCCGGCTGAAGAGATCTGGAGGATAGACGCTCCCAGGTAATATACAGGAGAAAAAGCGGAAGGGCGGGTAGAAAGGACGCGACATTTCGAAGCGTTAAATGGAAGGTTATTTTCTATGGAACACTGATGTAGACGGTCGGGGTCCGTCTGAAGTGCGTGGGCATCGTCCGGCAGGTTAATTGTGCGCCACAGCTTCGCGTCATCCGCGTACAGTAGCAGCGAAGACTCCACTTGCGGTGTGGTCGTCAATGAAGGCTAGGAAGAGGTGCGGTCCGAGAACAGACCCCTGTGGAACTCCGCTTGTGGCAAGGATGCGGGGAGACAAGGCTCCGTCGACGCGTACTTGGAAGGTACGGTTTTGGAGGTAGCTCCGGATCCAGTCCATCAAGTCCCCTGAAACGCCGTAAGATGACAGTTTCCGCAGCAGAATCTTGTGGTCGCCCTTGTCGAAGGCTTTGGCGAAATCCAGGAAGATAACATGCGTTTCTTGGCCAGAGTCGGCTGCAGTCGTCCAGCTCTCCCTGGCAAGTAGCAGGTTACTCAGGCAAGACCACTGACGGCGGAAACCGTGCTGGCAATCGGACAGCAGTTTCTGGGCCTCCATGCGGTCCGTTAAAGCGTCTGCCACGATCAATTCCATCACTTTGGAGATCGTAGATAGGAGAGCTATCGGTCGGTAATTGGCCGGATCTTTGCGAGTACCGCCTTTGTAGATTGGTGTAATAGTCCCACATTTCCAATCATGGGGAACTTTGCTTTGCAAGAAGAAGTGGGTGAACAGCTCCGCTAGGGGTAAAGCTAGAGCTGCAGCGCACGCTCGCAAGAGCCGTGGGTGGAAACCATCAGTGCCAGGAGAGGCCGCTAGCCGCAGGGATTTGAGTTTCGCCAGGACCTTCTCCGGAGTGAAATTAACAGTCGTCAGGGAAGTTGAGAGTGAAACTGAAGAAGGTACCGCCGTTGTGTGCAGTGATGGAACGGAGAATGTGGATGCGTACTGCTTGCACAGGACTTCTGCTGCCTCGGTAGCTGATTTCGTGAGCCCTGTGGGGGTCGTCAATGCGGTGACACCGTGTTTGACTTGTCGAAGACTATTGACGTGTCTATACAAGGCTTTGGGATTGGATGAACATTTACGCATAAGTTGACGCTGGTGCTCACTCTTATCTTCTCGTACAAGATGGACGCATTGGCTACGGATGGATCGGTAATATTCCCACTGAGTGGTCGTTGGATGGAAGCGATAGTTTCTCCATGCCGTGTTCCTGGAGGCAATCCATTTCCGTGTACGACTTCAGATGAGTGCTGGGCGTCTCTTCCCTATGGAAACTTCTTTACACGTCGTCGTAGTGGAGCACAGTTCACGTAGGGTAAGGCAAAAGCTTGACCACACGCTGTCGGCGCTCGCTTGGGGCTCGGGTGACCAGTTGTTAGCGGAAATGAGAAGGTTCAACTTTCCGTATTCAGTCCAGCGTTTGGTATAAGTTCGCGTGCTGACGAGTTTTTCGGCGGAGCATATAAAATCGAAACGGAGGACGCAGTGGTCGCTAAGCCCCAAAGGGGCATCATACACAACGTGCTCAACCATCAGTTCTTTGTTAGTGAGGACGAGATCTAGCAGGGACGGTTGGTTGTTGGATCGGAATCTGGTCGGCTGAAACGTGTGGTTGTACAACGGGGCCGTGTGAAGAAGATCAATAAGGCCTGGTGCAAAGGAGTTAGTAGACGGGACAGAGTGAAATAGACGGGGCAGATTGAAATCACCCATGATAAGAAAGTGTGTGCGCTTGTAGGATAACATAAAGGTGGACGTCGTGCAGTAGTGGTGCATCCTTCTCGGGAGAGTTGTTTGGGGGGCGTTAAATGATACCAAGACGGCTGGAGTGTTTGGCGGTTAGTACGACCTCGCACCACATGGTGTCTGGAGACTGGAGGGAGGTGTTTGTTAGCATGCTGCAGCTGAGGGAGATGTCATAGTACAGTGCGACACCGCCACCTGGGGTTGCGCGGTCAGAATGGAGAATTGACATGTGAGGAAGTTGGATTTCACCGTCGGTTATGTCGCCGGAGAACCACGTTTCCGTTATGGCTATTAGGTCCGCTGGTGTTGACAGAAGTCGGAATTGGAGCTCCGGAAGTTTGGACATGAGGCCCTGTGCGTTCGTGTAGATACAGGTGAGGCCCGTTTGGGTGAAGAGCGCGGGAGTAACTAGGGTGCTGCCGGTCAGCAGATGACCGGCAGTGCACCGTTTTTTTTGGTTTAGGGTTTGGAGCCGCTAATGTTTGTAGTTAAGGAAACAAGGTGTGGGTCGTCGGAGCCCAGATGGGTGCTGGCGGCTGGGTCGTTGAAAGTCTGAAGGTTGGAATGTGTAGGTGAGTAAAATACTCCAGGCAGTGAGGCAGGTGGTTCGGTGGTGGACCGACTGAGGACGATCTGGTCAGAGTGTGTCGGTACTGAGTTTGCTGCTGCTGCTACCAGGGGTCTGTGGGAAGCTGTGCGCCCCGGCACCGGGTGCCGACCCAGCCCCTCTTTCTTCAATCCTCCTCCTTATTACGTCTACTATGTAGTGCATATCCTCTTTCACGAGCATCTACAGCTCATACCAAGCAATTAATTCGGCTACTACCCTCACTCTTTCTGCTAACCATTACACTTGCTCGACCAACTGTAGATATCTACGTTAAAGTGGAGCACTTAGGACATTTCGGCGATACTGCCAATCATAATCTGCAACCCCAGGCTAATTCCGTAGCTGATTCAGCAGAGCTATTATCAATGCAGCTGTGGCATGTGTTCCTCTACCGTTTAAAGAGCCGCTGCGCCATCCTATTCCTTAATAATTGCTTCATAGGTTTGCTTGTTCTACAACCCAATCCTTGCTTCGGCTACTACCCGTCTTCCTTCACTATAAACCTTCCCTCACTAACTGACTGCTTGACAGTCCTTTTCCTTAAGCTCTCAATAAAAGGCGGCTTCTGCTAAGTAGCTAATCCGGCTCGTATCATCACTGTTTTCTTCGTTTATTTAGCTTGCTTTTGACACCGTGGAATGCCGTCTTCGTGCCGTTCACTTAATATATCAACGCGCCGCGACGCCTTCCTAGTGGATTCATAATATTGCTTATTCTACAACCTAAGCCTTGGTTAAGCTACGGCCTGTCTTCCTTCCTAATAACCCTCTGCCACCTAACTGACTACTCAGCAGTCCATGTCTCCTCAATCTCTTAACATCCATCGGTCTTTTCTGCATTGTTAATTCCGCACTTACCAAAATCCTTCGCTGTGTCCATGTGGCTGTTTTGGCACGGTAGAATTTCATCTTTGTGTGGTTCACCTAATGCATTACAGCGCTGACGAGCCATCCTAATACAAAACTGCTGGTTCCTATTATTGCTCTTTCAACATCCCAGGCAACGCTTCAACTATTGCCTTTCTTTTTTCCATAAAACCCTCTACTACTTGACGGACTACAAGGCAGTCCACGTTTCCTTAATCTCTCAACAACCGGTGGCTTCTGCTTCGCAGTTAAGTTGGCTATTACCCTCACCGTTCGCTACGTTCAGTTGGCCTACCGTTGACACCGCAGAACACCAAATTCCAGTGGTTCACATAATATATTTAAACGCCGTAGTGCCATACCATTCCAAAATTGTTAGTGTATATTATTGCTTGTTGCACAACCCAAGCCTCAATTCGGGTAAGACCCGCCTTCTCGTAGTTTCACACGCCTACACCTACCTGGCTGCTTGATAGTATATGTTCCCTAAGTCTCAACAACCAACGGCTTCTGCTACGTTGATAATCTGGCTATTACCCCACTGCGCCCTGCGTTCATTTGGCTTGCCTTTGAAAGCGTTGGATTCTATCGCAATAGGTTGTAAGTAAGCTGTTAAAGCGCAGGTGCACCATCCTATTTCAGCTTTCTTTAGTCATAATATTACTTGTTTTATAAACCACTTCCTGCCTCAGCTACGCCCCACCGTTTACTGTAAAGCTCCTCCATCTAACTGGTTGAATGGTAGTTCACGTTATTTTAAGCTCTCAACAACGAGTGGCTTCCGATATGTGATTAATCCGGCTCCTACCCACACTATTCCCTGCGTCTATGAGGCTCCTTTTTACACAGTAGCCTTCCACCTTCATGTGATTCACCTAATCTATTGTATTGTCTGTGCGCCTTCTTATTCCACCTTTGCTGCTTCATAGGCTGACTTCCTGCTGTTCATTTACCATTCGATTACCATAGTCCTTGAACCGCCTTCTCCTCCATTTTCACACATTAATTCAAACACCTTAACCTAATACCTCGTGAACTGCTTACTAGAACCATTCTGTTGATCCTCATGTAACTCACAGTAATATACCCATTGAGCCACGCTTTTTGTCTAAAGAAAAACATTTTACGCTTAATATCTCGCGAATTATGCCTAGTTTATCTCACGTCTAAATGTTCCTAGGAAGGAATTTTACACTGCTTAATCCTAATACTGTCTTTTTTGCTCTACTCGGCCTGTTCCTAGTTTCCTTATTTTCCGAGGTTGGAAACATTAGTAAGGTCACGGAGAAAACTGAACAACTGCCCCATATGAGATATGGCGAAATAACCAAAATGTACTTACCTGGAACATTGCTTTTAATCAAATCCCACCAAATCCACCTAATAACTCAACTACTGCTTCCAGCAAGGATAATTGGACACCAATTCCACACACTCCAGCAAGTATACAAAAGAAGAAATTGAGACTCCAGATACCCTGGAAAATTTACTTACCTGCATTACTATGCATCCTAGTCGAATGGCCTCTCCGGCATTGGCGAGCTTTTGCTGAGCTACCTGATCAGCCAACGGAGTAGTCATTCGACTGTTAATCCCTGAGTTGGTTAGAGGCTATTCCAACTGTATTTCGCAGTTCAAGACCATCGACGACAGTGTTCCAGGACGTGGTGGGTTTTCGCCTGGCAAGCGTTCTACCTTTAAAAAGCCACAAAAGTCCGTTTATCAACGCTGCGACGTGACGGATGTGACTAACCACTGAGTAGTCACTGCACACAATTAAACTCTGGCACATTGAATGTAGACATTTTTCACTATTTTATTGACACGTACATATGTGATTCTCTGTCTTCACATACAGTCTTCACTACGCTTACTGTGCTTTTCCTGGGTACCCTACGCACACGTTAATGCAGTGCTTGCTTAGCATGCTGATGTTTTTTCTACTAATGACGAATCCTTCCGTTTCTTCAACTTTACATATTTTTGCCAAAGATAATTACTTGCATTGTAATGTATCATCTGCATAACTTAATTGTTTTTAAATTTCGATCATGCTTGCGTTGACGTGCCTCTATGACTTAAAGAATAAAATAGTTAGTTATTTTTTTATTTATCTGTTCTGTTCCTCATTCATATAGTTGCTTTTTCTGGTTTCCATTGTATATCCAGTTGAAGTTGAGGCATTCATACAAAAGATTATTGAATACTGGATCTTCAAAGGCGCTTAGGATCGTTAGATAACTGGTTGGGTACCGATCAGCGGCCTCCAACATCAGCATTAATGGAAAAACACCGGCATTGGGACGCTCCACCAATAAGCTCTAAAAGCCAACATCAACGCCAAACTTTGGTGCTATTATACAAACAAAAGAATATTATAATAATTGCATACAACAACCCCCACAAACAAATACGGATAGACTCATTTGGCTGTAGTAACTACAGGTCATCAAGCTGTCGTGTACAGTTCAGCAATCAGCTACCTGCGCAACCCGTCTTTACTAGGCGTGCACAAACAAGCCAATCAGATGACAAACGCGTGTCATGTAAGGTAGGTGGGTACTGCATACATCCCACAAAACTTGGTCGCTGCTGACCTCAATAGGATAGGGTGCGTGGAGAAGCGGAGCATGGGTAATCAAGAGGTTAACGGGGCAGTTAAATGGGTAGCTGGGCGTAACCGGTCGGAGATTAGGTGTATCGAAGCTCGGTAAGAAAATCGTACGTTAGCCGAGATAGGGTGTGGAAGGGGACAACCACCGTTCAACGATATGGAGAGCAGAGTATGAAACATAAGAAAGAGTAACAAGGCTTGTGGTGCACCAAGTATAATATTAGCATGGAAACCAAGTGACTAAGGCACGTCCGTGAGATATTCAGCGAAAGCAATCAACAATAAGAACTTGGGGAATTGGCTTTAATTCATCAGCTGTGCGTTACAGGTTTGCATTCAGGTACCTCCCTGCGATCTGCGCAGTTACTCTTATTGCTTTTCCAGGTAGAACCAGGCTTGGAATAGCATTTAAGCTCTTAGAGGTTGAATGTATTGCGTATGCTATTTTCCTCTTTACCAACTCACCTTGACAGTTTGTCAGTAAATAACTAAATAAGCAATTACCATGAGTTCTATGTCTGCTAGAAGCTGTTTCAGCAAGGGAACAGCATATTTTGTACAGAAGTTCCAGGCAAGTGCCGGAGTAATACAAATGTTACGATCACTTCATCTTAACTTCTAGAGCGTTTTACTAAGTTTGGCTAAGTTTCACGCTATAACATCGTCGGGAATTTCTTTGACGTTCGTGCATATTACACCGGTTGTCTTTCTTTCGGTTGCGTGTTTTTCCTTGACATCCATACCACAGAGGCATACGTACATACTTTTCATTATTGCGCAGACCGAAGCCAACGAGCCAACCTCTTGGTTATATTGATCCAAATTTTAGCGGAATAGTCCTATGCAATCTGCGTTCTCAGTCTACGGCACGCTCATGGAGGAGACAAAAAACGACAACATCGGAAGGGGTAAGTTAAATTTAAAAACAACCACCCACAACAAAAAATCAAATAGATATAGAAATAGATAAAGGGAATGTTCATGGTAAAACAAAGCACACCGGCGAAGGCGCTATCAAATATGCATACGAGTGTAGCTGCCTTGGAATAGTAACACACCAAAAGTTCGTAGTTAATAATGGTTAGCATTTTGTAAGGTGAGAGTCAGACCAGGGAACATGATAGCGCGGGAGCGCGGAAAGTCAGTCACAGCCGTTGTGTCAAAATTCAAGTTCGGTGTGATTTCGCCACATAGTAATCCCTGAACACATGAGCCAAAATATCTTTTCCGTGCAACTGATGTTCATTAAAAGCTGGAAAGTTCGATGCTCTATCAAAGTCTTCTCCAGAACCAAACCGGTTGCACAGGTTGTATGTAGAAGTCTGATGACTGCGTGAGTGTGAACTGTTCAGCTGTGACTTTATTCAGCGGCGTGTCACATCCGGCACGTCACAGTGTTGGTAATCGGACAATTGTGACGTTTTGTAGAAAGAATGCTTGCCAGGCGAAGAGCCATTAAGTCCTTGAACACTTCCGTAGGTTAATTTGAACGGTAGTGCAAGCCGGCGCTGTAGAGGAATTTGTACTCTGTTATTCGCAGTCGACTGGTGGCTAACTTTCTTTAATAGTTGTACAAGTAGCTTTGGTATGATCCGGCAATAGTTTTGAAGTCCACCAAAAATGCAAAAGAGGCGTAGAGTCGAGTGGTAATTGGTGCGGGCTCGTAAAACGTTGTTAATAGAGGCTGACTTTTCCTTCTGTGGTATGCTTGTGCTGGTTGTGCGGACCGTGTCCAGCTTTCCGCGCTGAAATTATCATGGGTATGGTAAGTGAAGTTGTTCCTTGTGACTGAATACGTCCATACTAAGTAAAAATACCTTTACTTTGTCCTTTGTGGAATCGTTACGTGTTTCTTAGCCTTCAAAAGTGGGTCAATTTTTTCAAATATATGAAAAAATTGGGTGCAGTTGTCTCCATTGTCAAGTAAAATCTCCATGTAAAGCCGTCGAAAAGCTGCAGGTAAATAGATATAAGAATGTTCTGTTAGAAATAAAAGGGACCGAACCCACGTTTCGAGCGTCACTGAGGAGCAGTAATGCTGTCCAAGAATTGACCTCGGAAAGCTCCATTTGAAAGGTGAAGCAGTATGCTATTCCGGATATGTAACGCACCTAAACCAAACGTTTGAATGCCAGGGAGAATAAGAGAGGCTGTTCGTGTCAGTAAAGGTAATCACGACAGAATTTTTTGTATTCCGTCGTTTACCAGGGGATTCATGTAAACTGTTATTTCCAGCTGATTAAGTTGTGATACTGTAAGTACGACGTAACCTAAATCCATTTGTTTAGACCCAGTAAAATTGGCGTCTAGAATGGCGAAAAGAACTTCATTTGGAACAGTGAGTGGGTTTGGTATATTCCAGAGAAAAGAACAAGTGTTCAACCCAGCTGGCTAATAAAATTGGGTCAGCCAGTCCCAGGGGATTAACCTTCTTGTTTAGGCTGATGTACCTGTGGAAACCTCGGGAAAAACGGGCAACACAAAAGAAGCAGCCAAATAGACAGCAATGAATCTAGAAGCACTACCGAAAGACCGATGGCATGCAACGGTGCTTATGATAGTCTAAAATTAAGGTAATTTTGCTCAGTGTACAGGGTTTGCAGCGCGTTCTTACATCACGTCAATGGTGTGGTTCAGACTGCAACCACTACGTAGGAAGAAGGTTCTGCACGCGCAGGACCAAAAGACCGATATAACAAAGCGTGTTTACAAGGTTGAACGAATAATACGGTTGTTTGATGGAAACCTACGTAAACCGATGAGGATCACAGCCGTCCGAATGCGAGTGGCAGCTTAGTTAAAACTAAGGCCAACTAGATTGAGACTGAGAGCGGGGGCAGCCAGTTCATAAAGCAAGGTTCCAAAAATAAAAGGAAAGGAGGGGCTTCAACGAGGAACGGTTGAACGCGGACGGCAGTGCAAATAGAAGTTAGTGAGATTAATTACACTAAAGCAATCGTAGTTCCATATGCCGAAACCCGTCAGCTTCTAGAGAAAAGAGTCACAGGGGACCGAAACTACCGTGCATAGGGTGCCGTTGGCCCGGGTACGATCAGGTTGATAGTCAAATGCGAACATGAGGTGAAGAGCAGATACGGATGACGAGAGGTAATGTGAGCATGTTAATAAACGTGAAAGGCAAAATAAACTGCTATGGTCCGGGCGCCAGCAGAAAGCAGAAGCGAGGTCGAAGCGGAGGAGACCACACGCACATGGATAAATATGTGCAACCTAATGAGCGTAAGCCGTACAATAGATATGGGAAATAAATACGGCTCTTAAAAACAGAGATGGCTGTGCATAAAAGAAAATTAGTGCAGCAGGTATGTCGACGTACGTGGAAGAGAACGAAGCCGCTACGAACCCACGATCGGAAGTAGTACGGAGACTTGAGAGTAGTAGGAGGGCAGAAGACCGTTCAGCTAAAAATAGTTGAGTCGGCGCACTAAGATTAGGTCGTACAATCGTGATGCAAACAAATATAGAAAGGGTCAGCAGGAATAGATAGGTCAGTTGTCAAAAGGCTATATGATATAGAAGTGGCTAAGTACGGTAAGGCCCTAGATGTAGGGACCAGTCAGGCAACATTGATTAGTCATTGAATTGTGATTGGGTTGATCAGTTAAGATGGAAAGGAAATAAACGAGGATCAGGGGAAACGGATAGGAAAGAGAAAGAATAGGCTGTGTTAATAACGGTTGAGCATCCAGCAGACACGCAGTGATAACACAGACTGGAGCCCGCGGAGTATAGATCGTTAACATTCCGATAGTCTAAATGCCGTCACAAAAAAGCAGACTGGTCAGCTGAGCGTGGGTTAGCGCAGTACAATATGAGTTGGCTGTCTGATTGCAGCAGGCTTGAAAACAGATGGCGCAGCAATTAAATGACAGCGTCGGGATGGAAAAGTTTTACGGCTAAGTTGTGGAGATGCCAACGGTGTTGTCGTCCGAAGGGGTATAAAGCGTTCAGTCTTCCAAAAAATTGCCGGTAATGTGACAGTAGCCGGAGAGAAGGAGACAGATCAGATGAGACTGGTGTAATCGGCGCACTGAGATTGAGTCGTACAGTTAATTTTGGAAGACGAATGCAGTGGGTTAAGCGATGGACAGTTTAGAGACGGAAGTGGCTCTAGTAATAATGGGTAAACAATTCCACCAGGTTGTTGAGATGAGGGAGACATTGCTTTGGATCTATGGAGTCTAGACGGTTAGGATCCCGGTAGTCTAGTGGGAGCCAAAGTGAAGCAGACTGGTCAGCTGAGGCTAACTTTGAGCAGAGCGCTGCGAGTTAGCGGTCAGGTTGAAGAAGGGTTAAAAAGAAGCGTTCCGTTTTTCGAACAATGGTCGGTAATGCCACGGTAGTCTGAGAGAAGTAGGATAGCAGGAGGCCTATCATACGAGACTGGATTAGTCGGCGCATGGAGATTATTCGTACAGTTACTTTTGGGGGACAAATAATATGGGTCGACAGAAATGGACCGGTTAGGTATGGAAGAGGTTATATTCATATAGTGTAGGCAAACGGGGCAGGCACGCAATGTGAGAAAGTTGTGTATTGGTTATGTAGAGCCTAAAACGGTTAAATTACAATAGGCTGGAGACAGTCAAGGAGAAGGATAGGGCAGAACACTGAGTGCTGCCTCTTCGGTTTAGGAAGAAATAAGGACAATAAGCTCGATAAGGAGAGGACAGCGTGAAAATAGAAATGGCTTACAAACAAGAAATTGACACGTTAACGTGCTTCTTGAGGTAATGGGGACAGAGCGCTCAGACTCCCAATCAATAGCTTGCAAGGCCCCAAACGTCGGAGAGAAAGAGACCGATCAGACGAGACTGGGTTAGTCTTTGCATTGAGCGTAAGTCGTAAAGCTTTTGTGAGCATAAATGTTGTGCGTCAGCAGCGTTGGACACGTCCGTGATAGACGTGGCTATGTTAATATAAGGTGTACTAGTACAGAGGACCGTCGAGGTTAGGGGACACTGAGGTGAACCTGCAGAGCCTAGACCGTTAACACCATGGTAGTATGGATTTAGTCAAAGAGAGGAAGACCTGGCATTTGAGACTTGGTTAGTGCTGGGCACTGCGAGTTAACTGTCCATTTGCAGAAGGATGAGAAACAGGGAGCGCAGCAAGAAAGTGACAGGGTCGGGATGGTGCAGCTTTACTGCTTAAGTGTGGAGAAGCCAACTCTTGTGTTGAGAGCACAGAGCGCGATAAGGTGTGGAAAAGGGTCGGTATAGAAAGGGTTTTACTGATAAGGTGTGGAAACGTCAAGGATGATCACGATGTAATGATGAGAGAGCTTTTGCTCCTTCGGACCATGGCCGGAATCGTCAGATAGTCTGAGAGCAGGAGACACATCCGACGGGACTGGTGTACTCGATGAGTTTAAATTGAAGCGTGCAGGTAAGTTGGGACGACCAATAGTGAGCATAAACATAACTGGACTGGTTATGGATAGGAGAGACCAGTTGATAAGGGAGAACAAGTGCTGTTGGCGCGCGCTATGCAGGAAATGGTACGTTTGGCAAAGCATAAATTAGAACGTTTATATCTCGGTATTCTGGAAACAGTCATGGAAGAGGACTGGTCGGATGATAGTAGGTTTCGTCAGGGCACCGCGAGTCGGCTGTTCGATTGAAGAAGGCTCGAAGGCAGAGTTCTGCAAATAAATGACACTGTCGGGATGGAACGAGCTTTACTGATGAGTTGTGGGAAAGACGACGAGGCCCTGGTCTTAAGGGCTACAGAGCGTTCCTTGCGTCGAAGATTAACCGTTACGGTCACGTTAGTCTGAGAGAAGTCAGAGAGCAAGAGACCGAATAGACGAAACTGAGTTAGTCGGCGCATTGGATTTGAGTCGTGTAGATAACATGGAAAGACAAATATGGGGGGACAGCAGAGTTGGACAGGAAAATCCTACCTTAGTAAAGTGTAAACAAGTTATGCAGGTAGTCGAGGTGTGGGCAACTTAGCACTAAGTCTGCAGATCCTTGACCGTTTGCATGTTGGTAGTCATGCATGCAGTCAAAGGTAGGGAGACTGTACAAACTGAGACTGGGTCATGCAGGGCATTCGTTTGATGTTAGATTGCCGAAGAAATGAAAGCCAAGCGCGCGATAACAAGCGGACAGATTTGGGATTAAGTGAGCTTTATTATTCGAAGGTTGGTTGAAGGATATCACAAGGCTGTAGGCATACCGAGAAGATTTCGCACAATAAGTGTGTTTTCTATGAAAGACTACATATGATCGGTGCAGTTCTCCCAGAGCTCTTCCTCCGAGATGCAGGTGGTCAGGAATTCTGCTACTTTGGGGACACTTAACAGTTTATTTATGGCCGTGGATAATTACGTGCTACTATCAGATGCTCGGACTGCTTCCGGTAGCTTATTCGATATGTGCGCATATCTATAGAGGAAGAAGTAAGTATGTATGGAGCAACGGGTTTTGGGTAGTGACAATGAGTATGCCTTGGTGCGTAGAGGATAACGTGCATCGTCAACCGGTTGAGAAAAGCTAATAACGTTTGCATTCGAAGTTTTGAGTAGCCTCGTTAGGAAAACAAGGTTGGTGTTGTCGTTGCATTCAAAGCGGTTCCAGACCAACCATTTTGCAGCGGCCTCGATAGTTGAGCGCAGCGGATCGTATAAGGCGCTTAGTGAGCGAACGCTGAACTTTCTATATAATCAACCTGTCACCTTTACTTGAGTTAGTAACAACTATTGAGCAGTGCACTACTTTAGGTCGCACACACAACTTATAAAGCGTGAGTCCAGAATCTAGCAATCACATTGAATTCAGTATATAGCCAATGATGGTCCTGGTTTTGGCAGGGCTTTAGCTCGCTTGTTTTACATACTTCAGTGAGCTGGAATAGTATATACCGTGGGCGCGCCCAGTCAAGCCTTTATTCATTGGTGTACCGTTAAGCGATAATAGATTGGGGGTATAGAGCACCGGTAGGAAAGGAGGTTACATTTCGTTGGTGAAAAATATGGTTTCCTTAGGTCACACCATGTTTCAAGAGCGTCGAGCTCGCGTTGTATGCTGGAGAGACTAATACGTAGACAGCTAGGATCAAATGAAGATATAACTTTTATGTCATCGGCAAAAGGTACGGAGTGCCGTGTTTGAGAAACGGGAACACATCATTGATATACAATAAAAGCGGCAGAGGACCCAGGAAGCTGCCTTGGAATATTCCACTGATTGTGGATGCCATTTTGGATGATATATCGCCCAGTTGCACTGACTGTGTTCAGTAGAAAGAGTAAGAAAGAAACCACGAAAGGTGGTGGCTGAAGACATCAAATTCTGAAAGTTTAGTCCTTAAACTATTGTATAGGACCCTGTCAAAAGTTTTTTCCTGTCCAGTAATATAATGACCTGTGCCTAAGCCAGGAGGATGAAGTGCGTCACGTGGTTTAAGTATTCAAACTGGCAGCTTGGAGAGGATTTAGTTGGCCGAAACCCGCGTTGGGACTTGTTAATAAATAAATAAATAAATAAATAAATAGTTTATTCTAGAGACACACCAAATTAGGCATGCTCAAGCTTTACAGGCAGTTGTGTCTTTTAACGATACTTTGGGTTCAATTGTGCGTAGTGCAAACAGGCAAGTTACCATAAGTGCAGTGAAACGGTAGATGTAGACGGCTTGTAGCATATTCTTGCACGCGTCGGAAAAAGTAGAAATCTGACCCTAGTCGACCTGTCATTATGTGGTTGTGAGCAGTGAATTTATTCATTGGTGAGTCACATCCGTCCCGTCGCAGTGTCGTTAAACGGACATTTGTGGCTGCTTATAGGGAGAAAGCTTGCCAGCAAAAGCCCACCACGTTCTGCAACACTGCCCCAAAGCATTTTGGACACTAATGTTTAACTGACAAAGCCGCTTGCCGACTGATATCACCCTCGCTTAGTTGCGGCCAAATGACTTCCAATTTCCATTGTTGGCTGAAGAGCGAGCTTGGTCAGGCCCGCCGTAATTGCTAAAGCCGGTTGAGGGTGGGAACATCACGAATAGTCGTTTTGTTACGTCTCCATGTGATCAAAGGTTCAAAGTTTCTGGCGTTTGGATTTTTCAGCTTATGTATAATTTTCGTGAGTGTGAAGATATCGTGTACAGCTCTCCATCCTGGACAACGGTCGTGGTGGTGATTGCAGTTGAGTCCCTTTGGTATACAGTTTTGCTTCCTGTAGGTCCTTGTCAGTTATTACATCCGTCCCGGTAGAAAACCGTCCCTCAATCCAATTCCAGATCTCCAAGAAGTTCCGGACATCGAGGAAAAAAAAAGGCGAAGGATAACCGAGAGAATATCGCAACTAAATGCTTGGAATTTAACATAGTTAAAGGGCTTATGTTACAAAAATTTAGGGTTGAGGCAGTGTCAGGTGCAGTGTGAAACGATGGTTATTCTGAAAGTGTCTTTTGATCGTCGTGTTTAATTAATGGCCTACGGGTGGGTTGCTGACGTCTACGTTGCGACAAGAGCGTTGTACCAATAACCAATCCAAAAAGTAGCAGGTAAGTATGAGGCCGCAATTGCGTGGGGAGCGATAAAAAACGTTATAAGAATGTTGGCAAATGAATGGTGAATGAACAGCACCTAACCCTTCTAATTGGATAGGGAGCAAAGAGCAAGTAAGTGACCACTGTCAGTGACAGTGGTAGATAGGTGGTGCTATATCCCAGTTAGTTCGCAAATTATGTAGCCCAGCCAACGTCCCCCAAGGCTCAGTGGCTTAAGCTGATGGCTAGTTGGCTTCCGCCTCTAGCGGTCATGGGTTCGATCCTCCTTAGAGGACCGAGGGACTGCGCGCCACTGACGAGCCCCAACTGGGCGAAACGCGTCTGGCTCTGCTATGTAGCTTGTAAACTATTGGGATGAAAGCCTTACCAGATTTATAACTAAAATCCTGCTACTCATGAATACTAAAAAATGAAAATTGTTTGCCACCAAAAAGACCCAAGGCTCAATTGGTGGTATGGCAGCGGAAAGTTTGGATGCAGACAATTCAAGCGAGTAAACCTTGGAGAGATAAGGAGTGGCTCCTAACAAAATTCGAATATTCGCAGAGCTTTATGGAGCCTGTGGCCACTAGCTACTGCTAAACGGATTCTCCAAAGTTAAGACCATCGACAGATAAGAGGGCTAGAAGGGACCGCGAGTGGCTAGATGTAGTCATTCCTTTAAGACATTTGGTTACTAGTGGATAACTACAGTGTCCCCGCATACATCAACAAACAGCTTAAGTAAATAATACTGACATTCCAAGAGAATATACGATGGAGAGACAAGGAGTATATCCTAGCGAGCTCCAAATATGCGCATAGTTGCATGGAGCCTACTAGGAATCGCTGCAAAGTGGTATAGTAGGTAAGATGAGCAACAGATAGTGGCGCTAAGAGAGAGAGTATGGGCGGCCAGCAACAGTGTTCGGATTAGGCCTTATGTGCACTAGTGGATATCCACAGTGACAGCATAAGTCAACGAACCAGAGAAGGTATGTATTGTAAACTATCCAAGAGAATAAAAGGTAGATAGCTAAGGTGTGGCTCCAAGCGCAAAGATGCATGTCACCTGCAATTACGCGTTGTAGCTGAAAAGAAATAAGAAAGATAAGACAAAGAACAGATAAGGTCGCTAGTGTAGAGAATATCAATGGCCAGCAATGGCATTTAGATGAAGCCTTCTAGTTGCTAGTGGATGCCAACAGTGTCTCATGATAAGTCAACAAAAGCAAGTGTATATTACGCAGACAGTCTTAGAGAATGAAGGTTGGAGGGCTAAACACGTGACTCTTAGCAAGCTCCGGATATGCTCAGTGATGCATGAAACCTACGAAGATTAGCTGCTGCTAAATCTGGACGCCAAAATATGAGGAAAGACTGATAATAGCACTAGGGGAGAGGGAGCATCGGTGGCTAGCAATGGCATTTTGCTGAAGCCTTCTAGTTACTAGGTCTACTTACAGTGTTCTAACATACGTCGACATGCACCAAATGTATACAACACATACACTACAAGAGAATAATGGTTTAAGTGATAAAAGAGTGGCACTTGGCAAGCTCCGGATATGCGCAGAGAAGCATGAAGCTTACGACGAAAGGCCGCTCCTAAACCTAGGTGCTAAAATTATGACGAGAAGAGACAAGGGCGCTGGGAGCGAACGATTTGGTGGTCAGCATAGGCATTTGGATGAAGCCTTCTAGTTACTAGTGGATACCTACGGTGTCCCAAAATTAGCCAACAAACAGCAAAGTTATGTGACGCAGACATTCTCAGAGTATAAAGGTTATAGATGTAATGGCGCAAGGAACGAGTATCATTAGCCAGGTGTTGTCATTCCATTAAGATGTTTGGTCATTAGTGGAGACCTACAGTGTCGCAGCATTAAGTAACATACTAGCGGATGTAAGTGAGTCATGCATTCCCAGCGAATATCGGATAGAGATAGGACCAGCTCTTAGCATACGCAAGAATTTCCCGGATATATACGAAGCCGACGACGAGCCGCTGCTGCATAAACAAGCTTGACGAAGTGAATACGAACGACCTATAATGGCGCTAGACACGAGAGTATTAGTGGACAACATTAGCAATTTTATATAGCCTACTAGTTCCTAGCAGATACCTACCGTTTCAGCGGATAAGTCAACAAACCAGCAAACGCATGTGGTGCAAGCAGTCCAGGAGAATAAAGTTAGATAAGCGCAGTGAAAGTACCTTTGCGGTTACCTAGGCTTTTACTAGACGTGGAGAAGGAAGCCGGGGATAGTGGAGTTGGAGGTGCAGCCGGTTGCGCTGATGGGCTAGGTTCTGTCAGTGCTCAGTCGGAATAACAGATATATATATGACTCGAAGGAGAGTTAATTCGTGGGGTCTTTGTCCGAGATGTTGGGTTTTCGGATTTATAGGTGTCCGGGCCATGTTCCCAAAGTTCATCCCCCGGGTATATTTTAGTCAAAGTGCTCGCAAGTGGGCAGGGTAGCAAGTTGTCTATGTAGGGATAGTCTGAACAGTGCAGTATTTTGGCTACCCGAACTTATATTGGTAGCCTGTTCCAGCCTCGCGCGAAGCTGTAGAGAAAGAAGTCGTTCCGCTCCTTGGTGCGAGCTGTAGGTCGAGTAATGGCTAAAGGTTTATAACAAAGTGGATACCGAGAGGCGCCGTTTTATTGAATGAGTCCCGAGGGGTTCGCGGTCGGGTTGTTTATCGTCTACAATAGGAAGGTGAGGTTGAGTCTCATTCTTCATAACCACGGACGTTCATGATTAAGACGTTTATGGTACTCACGGTAGTTAAAAGTAGACGAGAAAGCAGGAGCCTTGTGAATGAGCTTTGTGTTTTCTCAATTGCTATCCGATCATTCTTCCTGGAGTTGGTAAATATTATGGAGCAGTATTCCAAAAGTGATCCACCGCATACCTAGTATAGAGTGAATCTGGATTCCGTTACGAGCATCGTCTTGCAATATGAACAATGAGGGATCTGGCTTTCGCTAAACTATAGCTAATTTTTTCCGAGAAATTTATTGAACTTTTCTGAGATCCCTTACGGTTTGAGAGTTGCCAAGTAAGACGCCATTCAGTGTTATCGCACTAGGTGGTGCACTACATCTATACGACAGGGCGCTGCACTTGGCAGGAGGAAAATCAAAATTTCATCAATTACACCAAGCCTAAGCCTTTAAGGTCATTTTGAAGGTTGACTCGACCGCTCCTTAGGTCCCCCAGGTCAAAGGAGGATGCGACTTTGATATCGTCGGCGAACAGGGACTGCCTTGCATATTCAGGTACTTGGAATACGTGGTTTATGGAAAGGAAGGGGGCATAGTGCCCGGTACACTTCCCTGGAACACAACACGTAATTGATTTGGTGATGAATCTGTGTCTCCGGGTCTCACCGGCGGTGTCCGACAGGAGAGGTAGAAAGAAAACCAAACATGCAGGTGGTCCGATATGCCGTGAAGATCCCGTTTAGTTAGCAGTTCATTATTAGGGACCCGGTCGTACACTTTTTTCATATCCATAGCTATCCATGCTGTGGTGTGAGAGTTTCAACCAGCTAGGTACTCGTTCGACGCTGTTACAGTCAAAGTCAATAGTGTGTGCTTTCTCTTCAGTGAACTTGGGATCGTAGTTAGCAATGCCAAGTCAATGCTATTGAAAAAGTTACAGAAATCTGTGTTACTGAATTTGCACAGGTCGACCGCACTAGCAACTGTCCTTTTATTAGGATGCAAGAGGTATATTATTGCTGCCATCCCACTGTTTCAGTAGTCGAATAAAAGACATTGCCTTATTTTCAATAAAACAAGCTGCGTGCTCTACTGATGTACACGCATTAATTTATCAAATTCACCAGTCAACTATTACTTCGTTCCTACAGATGAATGGATAAAAGATTTTGGTCTTGATGTAGCAGGAGAGCATTTTCTTCAGCTTGCGGGTCAGTTTGCGTGTAGAAGCACCATCAAGAGTCTGACGCTTCCTGATCTATCGCGCTTTTTATGTAAGAGCGTCTAAGCAGTTGGTGAAATCGTTATAAAGCAAGGTGCTTGCAGTATCTATATGGCCGATGAGGAAGAACTTTCCCACGATGATGCTCAAAGAAAGGGGAAAAGAGTTTCTAGTTGATGCGCCGGAGGGGCAGAAAAGATGTTATATTTTGTGACCGCATGTTGAGGGGATTTAGGGATCGCAGAAGTCAGCTTCACCACCTTGTGGTCGCTGCCCGGTATGTTGTCTAACACGCTGGCGCATGTGTGGGACATACCATTAGTGAATTTAAGATCCAGTGTGCTAGATCGTCTAGTCGATAGGTTTACATGCTGTGTCTAATCATGCGTGAAACTAGTGTCAACGAAGGCCTTTAACTTGGGTGGGGCTGCCTGTCTGAGCAATGAAACTTAAAGCATATTGAGATCTCCAGCAATGATCTTATAGCCTGCATGGAGAAAGGAAACTTCTTGGAAGTGCCTGACTATTTTTTCAAAGCTAGCGCAAGAGGAGTGCAATGGGTTGTACAAACAGCTTAGCAGAGGGTCCATGTGACCACCAAAGGCATAAATACCCATTGAGTCTTCAGAAGTGCCAAGTGATATGGGTTAGAAGGTTGATGCGTGAGACTAGTTCTTGACGTAAAGGAGGCACCCGCTATCACGTTTATTAGCAAGTCCATTACAGAACGTGATTTACCCTGGAATGTAGTGCGGCGAATCATAAGCGTAGGCCTAGTTCCACGTTTCTGTTACCAGCACCATAGGCAAGCGTGACAGAAAATGATCGTACGTTTGCGAAAGAAAGTATACGAGTCATATTCACAACGACCCGTCATCAGGTCGCCAGATTTTTTGGTAAGGGTAGAATAAGACAGTGACGGAGGCGCTTCTTTCGCCTATTATCTGCATTTCCTGGCTTGCATACGTCAGTCGATGTGGCAGCAGGTACTAGTGCTACTTGTGTGGGGATAACTTTAACAAGTGAAAGAGGCAGCAGAGTTTGGCAAGGATGGATGTGTTTGCTTGACGAATGGGATGTGACGGGCCGCGTCCCGGCAAGTCCCAGAAGTAGGGGTTCGAACAACCTGGAGGGATTTGGGTAGCACTGTCTCCATTGGCATTCCTTGGCATGGTACCCAGGATGTGGGGTAACAAAGGCGCAGAGTGGGATGGGTATGGGAGCTGTCCCTTAATCGTGTGCTAGGCAGAAGCTGGAGCTGGAGTGAAATTAGGTTGTGAATTGACGGCATTAGGGCGAGAAAAATTGGGCATGTGCTGGTTACTCCGCTAGCGACCTGATAAGTTACAGGGTTGAGTGGATGTTATTAACTGGTAAGGCATCCTGTCTGAATTGGCATGATGTTGGATTTCTCAAGAGAGCGTTTATAGGTAGAATGTTTGAGGTTATCAACCGTGAGTTGGTAGAAAGCAGTCATGACAATGAGCCTGGCTTAGACTGTTGTTTGCAGAAGGTGCAACTGTTGTGCTAGATAGAACTGCATAGGTTGAGATGTATAAGACCGCATTGCCCCATTAAACAGGAGTAGGATTCGTAAAGGCCAAGTTAAACTGCCTTGGATAAGATGCGTATTTGGTCTGGTTTGTGCAGTCATGTTGCGTAGGAGACAGTAGAGCAATTAGGTAACTCGCCTTATTAGATAAAGCTTTTCGGCTGCGTCCGACTCCACTTCGTCAGCGATATAAATAAATAAATAAATATTTTATTCTCGACTATGCGAGGCACGCCCATTGAGGCATGATCAGGTATGTACAACTTTACAGACATTTTATGGCAACTGTAACAGTGACAGTAAAAACGTTTTTCCCGTGTCCAAGTTTGGAACTGTAACATGGTGAAAATGCGAAACCATAATTTGGCTGTCGTGAGATCGGGACCCGTTTGTTTGGACATAATCTTTCTACCATATATTGCAGTCATACCTAGGCTAATACTAGACTGAGAATCCCGAATGATCTATTGGAATATAATTGAAGTGCACGCTTGTGAGAGATATAGCAATATAGTCAGTTCGTGCATAAGTAAAGCAATGGTCAACGGTGGTATCGTAGAAAGTAAAATGCCGACAGTATATGCGTGAATTCGTAAAAAGAAGTGATGACCGTACAACCAGATATAGAAGTTTCAGTGTAACGAACCTATCTAGAATGATGTCACTAGTTGAACTGCCAGTGTGAAGTTATGGGCTGTGACTTTATTCGGTGGCGAGTCACGTTCGCCACGTTGTAGTACTGTTAAACGGACATCTGTGACTTTTTATAGGGGAACGCTTACCAGGCAAAATCACATCACGTCCTGATTCACTGCCGCCAATCCATTGAATGGCAAGTTGTAACTGGCGAGGTTTCTTGTTGAACGTTTGTTAGCGCCGTTATTCGCAGTCAAGTTGCATCCCATTTTTCTGCTGGCCGATGCGTCAGGCGAGTGCCCATTGCGTTCCTGGGTCCCGCCCTGTGCCCGATTGGTAAGTCGGGAACGAAACATTCTTTCTGCATATGATGTTTTGATTGTCTGCAGAACCACATTAAGTCTCCGAGGGATATACATTGAAATATGTTAAAGCCTTGATGGATAGGATGTGGTTCCGAAGAAAGCATCGCAGATCCCTCGGGATATCCAGTAACATTGATCAGAAATATAGAAAACCACGGCCAATTAAGCGGTCAAAGCGGATTGAAGAGCTCGGAATGACCAATTGTTCAGGCTTGTATCGGCATGAGAATGTGCCTTCCGAAATCAAAAGGCGTTCTCCAGGCAAGAGGTATGTGGAAGAGATAGTGTTAGACAAATTGACCTCAATGGTTTAAGCCACGGAAAAATTGCACCCGTGCAAGATAGCGAATGATTTGTCCGGTCAGTAAGTTGTAAAATGGCTGATAATATTCCGCTCATGCCCAGATAAAGGAATTGTGTGCCTTGTATTGGTGTCGCAACGATGGACAATTCCTTGGATGCGTGTTGCCGTACCTGTGATAAACTCGGGGAAAAAGGAAACGAAGTTCAGATGGTCGCAAGTAAGCAGTGCTGCGACTGGAGAGGACTTGTTTTAGAAGTTGCTTTTCTGGCGAAAGTATGGTATGTAAAACCGTATGGAGGTATGGTGGTGCAAAGCTTACTCTGGGTTGCTTGTGGCCGCGATTGGGCCCTGTATTATGTGGCTTTACAAGTAGATAATGTTTGAAAGGTAGGAAGATGCGATGAGGCACTACCGCGTTCATAACGGAAGTTGATTGCTGTGGCGATTGTCGCTCCCGTTTGCCTGCACTTTGATTATTGGATTAGTCGGCATTATGGTACCTCACTGAATTTGAGAGCCGGGCTTTGTAGCTTTCTCTGCTGTTAGATTAGCCTGAGTTGTTTAAGCGCTCGGAGTTGGAAGTCAACTAAAACGCTTGGATCCGTTGGTATCATTAAGCAAATGAACAGTAGAATCCGGTGTTTCAAGTAGATAAGGTTTTCGGGGTGAAAGGACACTTTAAGGCGTTATCACATTCATAAACGGTATTATTGTCTGCGAGGATCTGCGCTCCAGAGCTTCTGCGCCGTGAACAGCAGAACCTGCGTTGTTTCTGTACCACTCTGTAGTTGAAAGCACTGCCTTAGGACCTTTTCCGTTTTGGGTTGGCGTGTGCTTTCCGAGGTGCTTTGTGTCTGAGGCCGATAACGAATATTAGGCCAATTGTTGTCAGTAGGCAAGTAAACAACTAAAGCATGCCTACAAGTCTTTCCTACAAGCCTAGTAGAAGCATCAGCCTTCATGTACAATATGCTATGCTACCTAGCAGTTGTTGCATCCGCGAGAATGGCGGAATTGAGGTTGAAATTAACCTGTTCAGAACTGGCTAAAAGAAGCTTTTTCTAAGCGTGGTTTTCACGGCAAGTGAGTGTTTCTGCTTAGGGCTGGCGCCATTATGCAGTGGTGTACTCAAGTTAGATACCCAGGTACGAATGCGAGTCGACGGTTGACTAGGTTTGGCATCCGTGTCGGTGTCACGCATGTCGGAGAAGCTATACTTCATACCTCAAGCAGGATCGATGGTTGCATCCGCCAGTACAGACGTGGGTCTTTCGTTAACTTAAGCCCAAAGCAAGCTTCGCGTTGTTGAGGGTGTTACATTCGGAGTGAGAGCTAGTTTCGGAGATCGGTCTAGGTCTATTGGACTCATGATTGTCGGATGGACACCTTTCGCAATATAGTCAAAAAGAGGAATACGTTTGCCTTGGGCTTTGTTGCTGACTTTAATTATGTTTGAAGTGGGTTTTGTCAGGCTTAAGGATAATTGGCTTAAAGTTAGCCCCGCGGACCCAATAAGTCTAGGTCTATAGGGGATTAAGAAAGTTGAAGAGTATGGCAAGTTAAAACCATAGGGAACGTTCGACTTTAACCGGACTTTATTAGCCGCCTGCAAGCACAGCAATTCGGTGGTTCGTTGCAAATATTTAGAAGTAAACGCTTCAATTTTAGACTGGCGGACGATCCAGTACTGTGAAGACGAGAGCGTTTTGTGAACGACGTACAGGTTCCGTTACTTCGTTGCCAAGTACTGCTAATAAATCACCAACCGCGTTCAGTTCATTTGGATTGTCAGTTTTCATTATCCCGACAGCAGCGACAGTGGTTTGAGGTTCTCCAAAGTTGCATTCAGCATAAGCCGCTAAATTTATTGCATGCTAATCTCATTTGTTAATTGGCACATTTTGATTTGAGCTACACTAATTGGGTTACTAGGTAAATAAATATTTTATTCTTAAATTCTTTGAGCTATGCCACTTCAGGTATAATCAAAAGTTACAAGCAGTTATGTGGCGCAACAGTTAAGTTACAAGGCATGTAATTGGCTGTGGCCAAAAGTTTTAAAATTTGCAGAAACAGTCAAAGCAGTCATAAGGAGCGAAGTCATCAGTGGCGTGCCAATGAAATGGTTTCAAGTGTGCGTAAAGTAAATAAAAAAGGACGGTAAGTGGTGTGGGGACAGTAGATGAATGCAGAGAGTATCTTTGTTGTACGTGACAGTAAAATATTGAATAAAGAATAGTCGGTATTCCAGTGTGTAACAGTGGGCAATGACTTGATTCATTGGCGAGTCACGTCCGCCACGTCACAGTGTTGATAAACGGACTTATGTGGCTATTTATAGGGAGAACGCTTGCCAGGCAAAAACCCAGGCGATGATCCAGCAATCCTTCACCACAGATGAATATGATGGGGGAGTTGACGTTGTTGTTCGTACCGTTTTCTCCGCAGTAATTTAGGAATTACAACCTTCAGCTCGCATCAATCAAGAGTAAAGGAGGAACAACTCAGCGACAAACAGCGTAAACACCGTAAAATTTTGTGCGAAACAAAAGCGAAAGCCAAAAGCCATCGAGAGTTAAAAAGCGATGATAGAAGTAGTATGGGATATAATGTGTTACAAAATGATAAGAAAGATATTAACAATTTATTTATACGCAGTTTTCGAGATTCTAACAGCCACGCAAAAATTACGCACTGTTTCAAAAGTTCGACCTAATATAGCCGCATGAACAAAATAAATTTGTTTGTAGTCAAATATTCCATGTTTCCTACCTATACGTGACCCTGAGTACCACACTCCTCTGCTAACTTAGGGTGGAAAAACATTTTTAGCGTAATTATTGTTCATGTAAACATAACAGATCAGATTTGATTACTCTTGAGCCCTTGCCTGGATGAAAGAAAAATGACGAAAAAAGCCGCAATCGTTTGCTGTTATTTGGTGACTGATTTTAGCGCTATTAACTTGCCATGCAGAAGTTAACTATAAGTTTCGCTTGCACCTAAATCGAACAAGGCTAATAAAATATATAGCTTGGCGTTGTCACTTTAAATGTTTTGGTGTACAAAAGGAAGGTGTAGCTCAAGGTTACCAATACCTAGTAGGTGCATCGTGTTTGACCTAAAGTCACTTTTTCTGATCGTTCGCGATAATAACGGGAAAAGGTGCGGAAGACCGAGTTGGGACGCTCGGCAGCCTTTTTACCTTACATGTACTCGCGAGATCTCGGCACTCTGTAATTGGTTCTAGTTTGAAATACCCCCGTGAGGTTTCTCGAGGATGCCGAACGTTGCAATGCACTATGAAGCTAGCAAACACAAACGTTTATGACGCCAGGTTTTTGCCGATATAGCTGCAGAGTTACCCAGGACATGCTCGTATGCGTTAGTCAGGGTGGCACATGATTCCGTCAGCCCCTATAGGTATTTTAGTGCTGTTGCTGTTCAAGGTAGGGACTAAGAGCTTTATATGTGTGCACTTTTTACAAAACCACAGACGTAGGCCCCTCTCTGCTACCAGGCTATAAAGGTGTCTTGCTCGAACTAGGCACATAAAAGCAAGAAAAGTAAATGAAATGCTAGCAAGCGTTTAATCCACTGTAGCTTACAGGTGTGCTGCCGCAAAGCATATCATTGTGGGAGCCAAATTTTCCACTGGAAGAAGCATTTTGTGCCTAGTATGTTAGGGCAGGATACTGGTAATTTCTTTGACCTTCTGAAGGAGGTCTGACGTAGGTGTTCCTGAGGTAGACCAAACCAACAGTATGGGATGTGGCTTTGGCGTCGAAGCAGCAATTACACTGGCAATTTCTTTCGTCGGGGCTATTCCTGTAGTCAAGCAAACTGAATGGATAATAATATATTCCTGGAGTAATAATAAATATACCCAACGTACGAAATGCTTGTCGAATCACTGCGCATAGAAGAAAATACATTCATCAACTTAACGGCGCATGGCAAAGTATGCCAGTTGCTGACTTGCCCATCGTTTTACCGGTTTTATTTGCAAATAAATAAATAAATAAATAAAGCGTTTATTCTCGGCAAGGCGAGGCACACCTTTACAGGCATGATCATTTTGACAAAACAATGCGTGATCAAGAAGTTCCAAAAATCCGATATGTTTGCCATAACAGTGCTTGTTTGTGTAGGGGGAATGTAAGTATGTAATTGTGTGTGCGTTTATGTAGCTGTGTTATTTTCGCTTTTAACTGTGCTGCTCCATTCTTGAATGTTTGCTATCGTCTGCAAGGTGCGATTGGAAGATTAGTGTCCGTGGGTTGGAAAGGATTATCCAGATATCCACGTGGCAGTGACTTTATTTTGTGGCGAGCCACGACCGCCACGTCACAGTGTTGTTAAGCAGACATTTGTGGCTTTTATAGGGAGAACGCTTGCCAGGCAAAAACCCACCACGTCCTGGAACACTGCCGCCGAACTATTAGCTGGAACGGGTAAAACCCGAACCACCCAGCTGGCACCACGAGGAGGTTGTTCGGCTAGCCAGCTAGTTAACTAGATGTTACCGCTTGTTCCACAAGCATCTTCAGCCGAAGGTTCTGTGTCAAGCCACAAGGAAATGTAATAGTGCGCCATATAGTGACTGAAACACTAAAGACAAATTTAGGGCCAACAAGACTACTGAATGGCTAAGCAGGTGACATATATCAGGATAGATTTACGAACTCTGTATTTGACGGCAAGTAAGCTGTTCGCTTACGCATACACACTTTCGCTTTACACATCCCACAAGGTTACACAAAGTTTGGCTCGAAACGAGCAGGTACCTGAACTTAGTATTGCCCGTGAGGGATGATCCATCCAGTTGTAGCTTTTAGCAAGGAGCCCGTAGAGCGATTCCAGAAGACATAACAGGCTTTTATTGGCGCAGCAAGGGTTCGCTGTTTGCCTTGCTATAAAAAAACGAAACGGTTGTTCAACGCCAGCTAACTCACGTTGCCCGTTGCAAGTAGAACATGCGCAACGTAAAATGGCGATGCTCAATTCACTCCATGGAATTCGGCAACAACCTCAACTATCCGCATCTGTTGCCGGTAATAAAATAAACAATTCATGCTTGTCATTGCAAGGCGCACCATCAAAGGCATGATTATGGTAATACAGACATGGATGGTCTGCAGTTGCATGTTATTACACCTTGACAAATAGCGTAGGATCTTTTGTTCGTCGCAATCAGCCGACAATTCAGATATGTCGATCAGCTATACGGAAAAGCACCAGACGGCCGTTTTGCCCTATTGGGGTTCTTATGTGGTTGTTGACCCGTAGAAGTATGTTTAAATGTGTAGTTGGAAGTAGCCATGTTGTGTGAATATGTAAAGATTTCTCCGGATGTGCTTTGTTTGCTGGGTTTGCCAGCAAAGGGGAATCAAAGAAACGCTTCGGATCAGGAGACGCCCGTGAAGTATGAATGATACTCCGGAAAGGAATACAGGCAATTACGCTATTTACTGGCAAGACACATCCGCCACGTCACAATGCCGAAACGCTTATATAGGTCGTGTTTTATAGGGAGAACGCTTGCCAGGCGCAATCCCACCGCATCCTGGAACACTGCCACTGAACCGTCTGCTGGAACGGGATTGACCCTAACCACCCAGCTGGTGCCACGGGTTGTACTGGTAGCCAGCCCAGGTGTACAAGGAAATAAGTTTTGTTAATATTTTACCTGAGCAAACCAGGGAATCTCCAGGATGTTACATAGCCATTCTCCAGAAGGGACTTTGTAAACCGTCCTTCGAACTACTTGAAGATTGTATGACGCGGGCCAGTTCTCTGCGAGACCAGTTTGTGAAACCTGAGCAGCTGCTGAGGGAGAGCCATGCAATCGGGCTCTAGGGGCTCCCACCTTTGTCCTGCCTACCGTGTCGAAACTGAAAAGAACGTTTGTGGGGGACAGTTAATACGCATTACGTATTTTGCTGAGCAGGAAGTTAGGTGTGCTTTCCGCCAGCTGAGGCGACCTGGCGAAAAGTGGAACCATGAGTTAACCAGTTGCGGCGAGTGTATGAAAAGCAAAGTGGGAAAGGGCAGCGCTGGTGCACAGCTCTACATGAAAGAGGTTAGGGAGAAAAAGCTACAAAGCGGTATTTAAATTTTTGTTCGAGGGTCACAATCTAAGAACGTGACACAGTTTCCAGACATAAAGTGGGTATGCGGCAAAGCAAGCGGATGGCTGACGAAATGTGCCCGTCATCATGACATCAGTTGCTACCCGAGCAGCGGTAGCACTGCTGTCACGCGGGATGCTGTTGACTTTAGTCTATCAACAGGACAAGGATCGAAAGTATGGGTATTAACAACAAAGATTCTCTATGGAGAACGTGCCTGCGACCTAACGGGACCGTGCGCCAACCGCCTAGACTTGGACACGCAAGCATACAAAACAAACCAATTATTCCAACTTCTTCCCAAGCTGCACAACGCTCCCACTTCATTCCCCTGAACGCAGAACATTGTCGACCGTCTCGCTGCGCTCGACCATCCACCGTTGATCCTGATTAATACAGTTTGTCAGCCAACACGATATTGGACGCAGCGTGACTGCGAATAGCTGTGAGATAACTCAGTACGAATGCAACCTTGTCAGGTTGAGGCGTAGTCGCAGCACCGTTACCCCGCAAAACTTATTGCCCAATAAATAGTGTATGGTCATTTTTGGGCATGATTCCCGGCTATATTTCCTCCCTTGCAGTTTTATTCAATTCTGTGCAAATGTGATATTGCAATTGTTTAAATGTGTCGGAAACCAGATACGCGGAAGGAACAGTATTTTCGAATTCGTACGCCATGGAGTCTAAGTTCCGGATAAGTTTCTTTAAACGTTTTCTGACAGTTTTGATCAGTTTAACAATTTGTTTTCAGACTTTATGTTTTCATTATGTCAAATTATTATGCTACAGCAGCAGGTGTAACATGTCGCGGGTGAAGTATGACAGCGTCACTTATCGATGTGTCTTCTGCGCACGTCGCAAGTCAAAAAGTACAGGAATGAGACGTGTTTAGCAGGCTTTTGCTTCTATCATTCTTAATCTTTCAGCTCACGTGGGATTAACTGCAAAGTTCACGTGAACCTCATCAGATCTGAACGCACGCTGAAAGTCACAACCTTCTATCTGTCTCACAATCACCCAGTTAACTTCTTTCTTTTTGGGCCACACCCCATCAATCGCCGTCTGACGGACGATGAGTTCAGGCAGTCCTTGGACTTTTTCCGCTACAACACACCAACAAGCGGCATCAAGCAGTTCGTCGAGGTTTGAATCGGAAAATATATTACCAGCGATACAGTCAGCAATGTTCGTCGTAACTAGCGACCTGGTGTTGAGTGTAAGCTTATTTTGATGGCTTTTACTACCTTCCGTAAAATTGCCTCAGGTTATCAAGTCTGTGGAGGAAGACGGAGTTGCGCGAATTATTTCAGTGGAAGGCCTGTGCACGTGTATTATCTGCTGGGAATAAACAAATATAACTGTTCCGCCGATTCTCGCATGTCGTTTGTGTAGACGCTACTCATGGTATTAACCGTTTGAAGTAAGAATTGATAGCGGCCTTACTTGTTGCTTGCCGCTTTAAACGGTATCATTTTTTCATAACTGACGGGATGAGGCACGGCCAGCCAATATTTTATGCGGTTCGGCGTCGGAAAGATTACGCATATTTGCTGATGTAGTTCGAAGCGTTTCGAGAAATTACGGGTCAGGATGTTCCCGTCAGCAAAATAATGATGGACAAAATGGCTACTCAAACACGTGCATCGCGTGCGGGTTTTAATGCGACATCTTGTTGTGTTACTTCCGCATCCACCCAGCCATCAGGAAGCATGTAAATGAGAAATCTTCGTTACATTCTGTAGACAAACATTAACCGGTCGCGTCATCTGTTTCCTCGCATGGCAACCTCGAACACGGAGACTGAGTACAATCTCTTTCTGTTCGTAATATTTCTGCTTTAGATTTCAACAAGATTTTATGCTCTTTCAACGAACAGACCCCCGGTTGGTGCGCTACTTTACGTTGTACTGGTTGTACATAAAACGCTCGTGAGCGCAACAAGCCCAAGCTGGACTGGTGTATTTTAGCAATGCAACAAACAAGCGAGTTAAGAATGCCAACGTACGGTTGAAGCAATTTACTCATGCATCAGATGACCTTGTTGCTGCCGTCCGCAAAGACTTGGAGCATTCGGAAATTTTCCTGAAAGAGCCAAATGCATGCGGCGTTTTTCTGTGACAGGCGTCAGCTACCGGAAGGCAGCACATACGTTCATTACGTAGTTTGCCTCTTAACTACGTACGCATGCAACTTAGTGATGCGCCATCTAGCACAACCCATGTTACAGCGGTTTACTCGGACCTTGGAGATGGAGTGGTATGTGAATAAAAATTGCTGGCGCCTCCAGGATTTGCGATATCACCTGGAAAACCGCTTCAATATGGATTGCTCCTTGGAAACATGTACTTGCCCATTTCATGCAACCATATGGCTACCGTGTGTGCATTTAATGACGGCATATAAACAGCACGCGTACCCGACAAGTAAACCGTTTCTGATATGTGTATCCATTTACAGGCCAAATAACTATTTGCATTCGCTGGCTGGCAGGCTACAACCTACCCACACAGTCCATGCAGTTGCGAACGTTAAAACTTCCCGTTACGAAACCAACCACATCTAAAACCGTACATCGTCTGAGAAGTGCTGAAGAGGTTAATCCATCCGTACTTTCGGAACTGTAGCAAGAGCTTCTGCGAGGGACCAACGAAGTAATTGGTGATTCATCAGAATTTCAACGTGCGAAGGGAACCGCGCTGGCCGAAATTGATGGTGTCCGCAGATTTGTGTTTCACATGCAGCAACGCTGTTTTATTTGACGCAGTTCGCTGTGCACACGATCGGTTACGTTTTCATCGAAAGTGTCTGCGTGTGCAATCAGGAGCCCGTTGTGACATTTGTGTCAACGCTTCACAAACAGTATCTGTGCCCATGATGGTAGTGCTTAGCTTTAGTACCGGTAAGAAAACACATATTTTTCTTCGATATTTGGCTGTTGGCCGTTCACTTTCACCGGATGTTACAGTTGCCTCGACCCCATCAACATGCCCCGCTTACAAAGTTAAGCGACAGCTTAGTGCAACTATTTCCTGCGCATGCAGTCAAAAAGATCTTACCTCCTTTCCGAGTACAAGTCAATAAACCGCACCCCATCATATTGCGCCTGCACCTGGTACTGATGGTCTTTTTCCTTACCTTTCATCGATAAGTTGTCGGAAAGCAGTAGTCAAGTTCGTCGCAACAAGAGATACTGTGCAGAATGCGGTGCAAAAGTAAGGTATGCTGTGCAGTTTAATCTCCCATTTTCACTTTATTGTAGCTTTGACATGGATACTAGCCCAGTAACGAAAAAGCTGTGAAGGAAGAAACTTGTTTAGATAAAGCTATTATTCAAGTACTGACAGTAGGCTACACGTTCGCACTACTATTGTAGTTTAGCCGATGAATGCGTTTTTGTGTAATGCTACCCTGCACGGGACATGCGCGTCCAAGGCGCGGAAATAATGAACAACTCTGAACCATTTCTTGCTGCTTTCTGTCGTAAATATAAAGCATAGTTTTAGTCACGGTTTCTGCGCCCCTTCGGGATTAAACATGTTTAGCGAGCAAATGGACCAGCAGCACGCTTGCCGCCAATGTAATAGGATCCAGGTGGGTTGTAATGGCACCCGGTTCCAAGGCTGGTGCTCGTAAAATAAATTCTCCATCAGTGACACATATGGTACCAATGTAATGGGACCCAGGTGGGTTGTAATAGCACACGGCTCCAAGGCTGGTGCTCGTAGAGTAAAGGCTCCATCAGAGGCACCTTTAATGCCGATGTACTTAAATGGAATTGCGTTGTTATAAGCATTTGACTACGAGGATTGTGCTCTTAGGATAAAGGCTCCACCAGTAGCACATGTGGTTCTAATGTAATAGACCCCAGGTGGGTTGCAATTGCACACGGCTCCAAGGCTGGTACTCGCAGTATAAATTCTCCAGCAGTGTCCCAAATAGGGCTAATGTTATAGGACCCAGGTGGGTTGTAATAGCACACGGCTCCAAGGTTCGTGCACGTTGTACCTAGGCTCCGGCATCGGCACGTTTACCGCCGATGTACTTGGACCCAATTGCGTTGTAATAGCATTTGACTCCGAGGATTGTGCTCGTAGTATAGAGGCTCCGACTCTGGCACACCCACGATATATGGTGAGGTGGCATCAGCTATAACATGCTGCTTGCTTAAAAGTCATCCGAGGTTAGTTTGGTTTGGTCGAGTTTTGGTTATTCAAAATCATTCAGGGGTGAGTTTTACTGCTACTGCTTTGCGTACTTAAAAGCAGTAGGTAGTTTCCCGCTTCACATTTACGATCTTTTAACATTGAAATTTTCATTTCGGAATTTTAGGGGGTGTTGGAAAATTTATTGTGTGACCAAAATGTCGTGCATTAGTTGTACGTTTAGGCTGCTGATGGCCAAATTTTAGTCATTTAGGGAGTTACAACATTCAAACTAGGGCGCAGCTTCTCGCTACTCGCACGGACGGGATGCATATTCCATCAAGGTTAGGCGCAAATCGATTACAGACTTGTAAGTACCTACTACCACAGGGACGAATTATTCGTCACACATGGTGCTCTAAAGATCACGTATGATGACAAAAAGTAGGGTTACCAGGAGAGCTTTATGCAATGAACGGCAGAGATAAAGATTTAGTCCATTAACCAACCACATCCATGGACATCAAAAATCCATTCATCTTCATATCCTTTTACTTCTCCGAGAGTATCTAAACGTAGGCCTCAGTGAGAGATCCCGCTGTCCATATGCTTGGATAGAATGATGCACCATAGATGCCATAATTTTGCGTAAGTTTTCTATGATTTTACAGTTATTAAAAAGACACTTAAACGTGGTTATGATGATGTATCAACTGCTATGAAACTCACAAACCCCGTGTTACGTTTTTCATTATATTAAAAATGCGTTCCACATTAAAATTCCGATGCTCTCCTATCGGCGCAATAGGATAATAATTAAGTAATCCAGGAAGAGACAGTCAGCGGACGGCAGGTATTTTTAATAAATGGGCTCACGAACAGTATGCTTATATTTTGTGCCTTATGGTGAATAATTTATACTTTAGTTACTAATACTTTATTAGTGTTGCTCGTGTTTAGGGCAAATATGGCTGCATGCATTATACACGTGGATGTTTTACCATCGTCACGTAGACGAATAATTCAAGTTCAAGTGGGACTGGAACTGTGGGAAAAGCCCGTGAATGTTCCACCTTGGAAAAGGTCGTTGCTCCAACAGGGAAACCTGTGTCTAGATGTGCCATAGGAGAGCCAAATCAACCCACACGATTTACGTGGTCAACCAAACAATGCCAACGTGCCCTGCACTAGCAGTCCCCGCTGTGCCGGCCACGTGAGTATTGGCACTATTGCAACATAGCGTGCAAAGCTGCTTGGGTGGGCACTAGTTTGCATGCATTTCAAAAACGGTTTGCTGCACATTTTGGCTGTGATCTGTTTTGCGTCTAACAACATCTAGACAGGACTCCGATAAGACGCATAAAAGAAGACCCGCGGACACTTATCGGACGCGCTTGCCGACAAGCTCGTCAAATGATAGCTTTTAGGGTTTAACTCGCCGAAATCTAAGGTCCCAAACGGACTTCCAAGGCTGCGAACTAGTTACATACAGCATTCATGAGAGCAGGCGACCTAAATTTCGCTTTTAGTATTACAAAGCGCGCACTATGCAATATTGGACATACGGCAGTTGATACTTTATTGTATAAGTAATTTACCAAATATGCGGCATTCCGTTAACAGCATTTACGTGCATTCGAATCGGCAGCAAGCGGTTGATAGGTCTCTAGCACAATAAAGCACAGTTTTATAGGTATACCAGACTAGAATGACAGAGTCTAGAGCTCGCTTGCTTCACTTCAGTCCAACCAGTCAGCAAAGGTGGCCATTTCTAAAGTACCCTGCTGTGTCTACCACTACTGGGAAGCACCTGGTCAGTGTTATTTGGCTCAACTTGCAATTGATTGGAGTGTTCCAGGACATGGTACGCTTTCGCCTAGCAAGCGTTCTTCCTATAAAAGCCACTGGTGTCTGCTTAAAAACTCGGCGACTTGGCGGATGCGGCACGACATCGAATAAAGTCACAGCCATTTACGTCGTACTTGCAAGTACCCTACTTCACATACCACTAATTCAGATGCACACGCTCACACATGTTTACCTACATTTGTTCATCATATTTCATAATTACCTAAATAAAGGGATATTTCCAGACTTCCCTAGAAGCGGGTTCAGATCATAATGCATAGTAACCACATACACCTGCATGGATAATAACGGTTAAGTTTATGTACTCTTTGAGCGCGAGTACTGCACCAATGCTGTAGGAACCAACCCCCAAGGATAACTATTCCGGCTCCATTAGCCAGTTTCGGTAACGTGTGGTCCAGATCAACGGTAAAATGGAAGGAGAGAAGAAATGCGATGCCAGCAGCAGTGTCAAGCAAAGAGATTGTAAGACTTTCTAGTGAAAATAAATAAAATCTTCTAAAGGGATATGTACTGAAATCGGACTGCACTTCCGCGTAAATAACTAGAAAGCATAAACGTAGAACATAACAACTATATCTGAGTAACGGATGACCCCGAGCGCCAAAATCAAACGGCTTTAATAGCAGATATAAATTAAAAAACTAGGTTCGTAGCGTACATAGCGCTAAAAGCAAAAAGCAGGTAGTTTAAGCAGGGTCACGTTTGATAGTTGTACACGAAGGAGCGAAATTACCGCAATGCTTGCAGTATATCTAGAGTTCTGGCGTGACTGCCAATAGGGTAGCCAAACATCTTGCTACCAATGCCATATAACATCAAGCATATACGGTGAAAATAAGAATTATCCAGTGTGGCTCCTTGCTAAGGCCCACAATAGGGCTGCGTATCTAGACACATACAGTATAGATCGAAAGTGGCAGTACATACGAAGTACGACGCAGTGACCGCAAAACACACTTTCCAAGCGTACGTAATGAAATCTGGACGAACATGTTGATGCTATACAGGGAAAGACTCGTAAGGCACTATGGTAGGTCTTGCATGCGCGATGTTATGATGCGCTTGGTAGTTAGACCATGGTCAAAAACCTCTGTGTGTCTTTTCCAGAGAATGTTGGTCGAGGGAACCACTGTAGAAGTGAACCCTTCAAAATTACTTAACTTTAAGCAGTTGTGAATATTTTTCTGAGACCGCATGAGGCTGGTCTGCATTTATACGTTAGGACAGCTCAAGAATCAGTTGTCTCGAACGCGCCCGTAAGCCCATCAATGTATTAGTCAAATCCCGCATGGTTTACCAAGTTTAGCACATTTTATGCATCCCTAGACATGAACCCTCACTGCTAAACAGCTACATACGTCTATCCTCAAGAATAAAGAAATGAGTATCCGAAAAACGGCGAAATGCTTCTAAACGTGTCATTCGCCAGAGCATGCATGGGTGGGGCCTCAAGAACTTTGCTTTTTATGGTCAGGGTTTTCCAGGCGTGAAACATCATTCGATCCTTTATTTTCAACACAGCGCTAACCATGCTGCTCCTTACAAGCTGGCTTTACATTTTCTCGTTCCTGGTGTAGCCCAGCTTGAACTTGGCAAAACGCCGTTGCTTGTCCAAAGCTGCTTATTCTCGGTTTGACGTGCCTCGAAACATTTGAGAATAAAGTTATTACTTTATTTATTTAAGCGTTGTCACGCGGAAGACGTGAGTAAGTGCGACTACCTTCAGCCAATGCGGAAGGTTAACCGGTTTAGAAGCTGTCCAAGTAAGTGGCGTGAGTTAGCTCAGAAACATGCAGCCCAATATGACAGTATGTGCTCTGTAAACTTACCCGGGTTCTGCTCCTAATTCGCTTCGGTCTAACAGTCTTCGGTTTATTGGTTCTTCTCCGGCTGGGTTGGCAGCGCAGAGTGCAGGGGCCATGGCAGCGTCACAGCAAAGTTCCAAAGGTTTTCTTCTTTTTATCAATCCCAAAAGGTTTTATGCATTTTTGTAAACATGCTAAGATGCAAGAAAATCTCTATAGGAAATAATAACCACTAACGAAATCGGTAAAACCTACTGGGAGTTTTACTGCCCATCCCCTGCTTTTATTGGTGGGACGCAAAGTCTTGAATTGATTTATGGTTGTCGGTTCCGCTGGAGCGCATTGACTTGTCCGGAGCAGCGTCGTTGGTCGATGTGGCGCAAAAACTTGTGCTTGTTGCGCCGAAGAGTCAGAATCGTCAAGAAAAGCGTGTTTAAGTAGTCAAAGTGAAGCGTCTATGTTTTACCTTATAGTCAATGCCAGTAAGGCTTATTTGCTAAGCAGGTCACTGCGGAGCACAAAACATTATTGAAAAGGCAGCGACTTTCCCAACACTTACCAAAACCACGACTTCATATTGTGATCAATATGACAGCCCAAAGGAAGCGGCGCAAAGCTTAATGTCAGCGGTTCACCAAAAACGATTGGTTGCCGACCTGGTAAGACTTGGCAGGAGCTCCGGCTTGTCATTCGCACCTTCGGATACACTTCTAAGTTGTGAAGCACTCTACTAATACATGCTACTGCTTAGGGCCGTTTCACCAAATTATCCGAGCTTCAATCTCGTCATTCCTGACAACGGGCGTTATAGTCTCACACCGCTGGCGATATTGGAGGGGGCGACAGCTTGCCGTAAATCATCATTCTGCCCAGGCTGCGCTAGTATATTGCTTGGATAATACTTACCTACTTCTCGGACACACCTTTCCTGAGTAGGTGGTCTCAAAAGACACATCGGTTAACCGAAGAAAAGGCGTCTGTGAGGTCGAAGAACATGACTACGGTGGGCCGCCAATATATGTGACGGTGCTCCAACAACTGACGTAATCTGAATATGTTGTCGATGCAGCCACGATCCCGACAAAACCTGGCTTGATCCTCCAGAAGCTGGCTTACACGAGCGCCGGGCGGTCTGTGAAGGATGACAGAGGCAAGCACTTTGGAGGAGATGGAGATCAGACTGCTTCTTCTATGGCTGCCGCATTCCGAATGCGAGCCTATTTTTAGGATCGAAACAAGAACGGAGCGGTCCCGGTCGGTTGGACAGTTTCCTGCCCTCACCTTTTCACTGGCAATTCGGGCACATCATCAACAAGGGCGCAGGCTCCGAATTTGTAGAGGGCTGGATGACGATCATCTGGTGCCGCAGAATTGTGCAACTTCAATAGGTTGGTATCAAGTTTGGCTGCAGAGCGAGGGCGCGGATGCAATGGGACTGCCAAGGGAGCTGGACGACCACTGGAAAGTGAGCAAGCGAACGAATCCGGCCGATTGAATGGCTATTCAAAATGCTTAGCCCAACCCTAACAACCTTTCGAAAAGTCGTGGTTAGGCGGTCCACTCCCGTCATACATTGTTACATTCCTCCAGCTGCCCGGTTCCCGTATCAGACGGAATAACCGACGTTTACCAAGGCCAGAGACCCCGTTCACCTCTGACGCACGAAGACCACCAAGCTTCACGGTCTCTCTTCAGGCTAGCAAGGTGTTTTACCCGGAGCTCTCCGCGAGTTTCATTGTGTTCCCTTCAAGCCGGTATACGCTGCAAGCAGCGATAAGTTCCAGAGATTACGATGGGACTGAAGGTCCATGTTGGCTATAGACTTACCGTATGAGGATTTACCTACTGCAAATAAGATTTGCTGAATTTGCAACCAGTGAACTACAATTGTCGCCAGTAAGCGTTTACTCAACCCGCACGTGCTCGTTGTTCGGTAAGCAGTAAGAAAAGCTGGCTTCGTCAGTTGACGTGTCAATGCTCTCACAACGTCTTCGTGGGCCTCCGTTAAAACGCATCCGAATATTAGCACATATGGGTGCATGATCGATATCCACACATGTGTTCACAATCTAGCGACAGTTCTGGACGCAACCTCTTCCTCGGTAACGGCTTGCAACGTGATTGATTTACGTCCAAGTCTGTTGGGAGCCAGGTCACCTCCCGGCGGGTGCTGCTTCGGAAGTTAGCGCTCACAAGAAATAAGCGGGCATTGTCATACAAATGCATCAACTGCTCAACCTTATCAATACAGGAGCCTACGCCGTGCTGGACGTCAAGCTTCGGTTCGTCAATGAATAATGGATAAGGAAGGATGACAGAAGAGGACGCAGCAGACCAGCATTGTATTCGGACCGAGGACGCTTATACTTATACGTTGGTCTCACCAATCCTCTAAACTTTGCCTTGCGGATTTGGTTGTAAGCCCCCGCTTCACACTCGATTGCCCACACCGTTTGGTCGGTGGGCCGGCTTGCTCAGGCACGCCATTCTTCATCCGCCTACTCGGGGCATGGCAACGCACGTGATTTCTGATGCCAGGTTGCATCCGCTTCCGGTCAGATCTTGGCAACAAACCCACCGTCTGATGAGCGAATTCATCAGTTTTCGACTGGGCCTTGGCAATATGCTCGCAGGGTCTGTCCTGAGCATGATTTGCGGCAAACACGCGTTCTTCGGCAACCAGATTTCTCGCTCCGCCCTTTTCGAATTGCGTCAGCTTGCCTCCCTTCGAACCTGATTATGTATATAGCTTTTCGCGCGGCGATTGAGGTGCAGCCGTTGTGGTCTCCTCCACTTCCGAAACAGCCTGCTTTGTTCATCTGTTGTTTGCGCATTTTTTTGTCTCACCTGGTTGCTGACCCTCAACTTCCAGCCCTAACGGGTCTAGTAGAATGTCTCGATGCAAAGCTGCTGGTTCGTGGGGACCTTGGATTTGACGCTGGTTTGGTCTTAACTGATTTATGTTCCTAATCCACCTCTCACATCTAACCAGCACTTGGTAGGTCAATCTGCCTTTCCTGCGGATAACAGCTCCGTTCGACCACCCCATTGGCCTTCGAAACTCTTTGGCGTAGATCATATCACCGACACTTACGTTACGGAGCCTGACATTGCGACCTTCTTTCAGGGGAGTATTGCCGTGCTTTTCTAGGCTCCTCGGCAAAAGGTTATCGAATAAGGTCGCACTCCTTCTTCAAAATGGTACTTCCGTGGGGGACTTCTCATCAGAGGCGTTTGGTTTCAGGGCTTTCCGGTACACGCGTAGGAAAGATTGAATTGCATCCTGTGCAACTCTCCTTTGCTCTGCTTTAGAGCGTGCACGTTTAAAAGCATCCACGAACCTTTTCCTCTGTCCTTTTGAGTGCGGATGATATAGTGGCGAGAACATCCGCTGAATTCCCTTTTCCTTGCACCACTCGCGGAAAGAAGTTGAGGCGAATTGCGTTCCATTGTCCATCGTTAACGTCTCTGGCAGGCCGAAATATCGGAACATCTTCTTCAGCTCGTTGACAGTGCGCTGGGCAGTCGTATGGTCTACTGGAATCACGTCACACAACTTGGTGGCGGTATCGACCAAACCGAGATAGGATACGCTATTGATTGGTCCTGCGTAGCCTAAGTCTATTCCTTGCCACTTTTTCTCTACTTTAGGCCAGGGTTGCCACGGACACTTGGGAGGGTCCCTCGTTGCAAATTGACATGATTCACACTGTTGGCAAAAAGTTTTAACTTCCGGATCCATTTCCGGCCAGTAAACAAGACTGAGTTCCAAGGCTTTCTTGTGGCTGCTATCGGGGTGCCCCGTGTGGAACTGCTACAATATTTGCCTCTGCAATTTCTTTTGCACCACCACTCGACCTCCAAACATCAGACAATTGTCCACGACTGACAGGGCTCTACGTAGATTAGATATCGGCCGCATCGCCGTAAGTATGCCTGCGGTTGGCCAACAGGTTCCTACGTACGGCATCGCTTTCTCCAAGCTTCTGTCCCGTCTTGTCTACATACGAATGATGTCAGCGGTTACTGGTAGTACTCACACAGTATCCGCCAGGATTCGTTGGACATCTGATTCGGAACTGAAAGCTGTAATCACACAGTCATCATTCTTCTTTCGGTATGATTAGATAAGCCAAGCCAGGGCATCCACTTGACCGCGTTGTTGCTTAGGCTTATGCTGTATACTGAAGTCGTAGGCAAGTAGTATAGTCGCACACTTGTTGATCGTTTTTCCGAGCTTGGTAAAGAGATCGATCTCTTTACCAAGCTCGGAAAAACGAGCAACAGGTGATCAACCAAGCTGGGCTACTAGTTTTTTCAAATTATTCTAAGTAGTATGGTCGTTTGTCCTTGCAATCGGCTTGCCGTGAAAGCTGGAATCCCTTCCTTTAACCCGAATATTGCAGCCACGATCTCAGGCGCTTCCTTCTCTATATGACTATGGTTTTTACAGCTGCTGTTTAGTAAATAAATAAATATTTTATTCTCGACAAAGCCAGGCACGCCTTTTGGACATGATCAACATATTGCAATATTGTACATGATAGCAGAATTAGCAACAGCAACAGCGGGAGTAGTACAGTTGGCGACAGTAGTGTAGGCCCATATGGCCCAAAGGTTGTATTAAGTCTATGTCCACAGAATGCGAGATGTAGAGATAATAATCAGATCTCTAATGTGGTATGTTGATGAGGAACTAGTCCGATGAGGTCGCGTACACAGTGTGGGTCAGGTGAGTGAAGGATGAGGAAAAAGCTGCAAAAATATTTAGGAATAGTGGCATGTCACTAATCAAATGGGTAGGTGTGTTCGTGCGAGAGCAGATATATGTCCAGAATTTGTAAATGTGATATCGGTCAACTTGCTAATGTGTGTTAGGGGCGGTGGCTTTATTGAGTGGCGAGTCACATCCGCCACGTCGCAGTGTTGTTAAACAGACATTTGTGGCTTTTTGTAGGGGAATCGCTTGCCAGTCGAAGACCCACCACGTCCTGGAACACTGCCGGCTGGTGATATGACATGGACATGATTGCATCTGACCGATTACCCTCGCGGAGATTCGCAGTCACGTTGCGCCAATTTGTTTCCCATGGCTGTGTAGTCTCCTTCGGAGTCGACCGCAAGTGGTTGGAGCTGTTGAAGTCGGACGACTCAGATGACTTGTACTGATTTGATTAGTTTTCTGGGTTCCTTAGTTTGGCGGGATTACGAAGGGCGGGTGATTTTTTCTTTCTGTATTTATTCAGTGTCCATGGGAGCGTCGCAGGTATGTTTTCAGCGGTGTTCCGTGCAGGTGATGTTATCCTTTAGAACAATGGTGAGAAGAAAAACGGACCGAGCAAACTTCCAACAAAATTGAACAGGACTATGTTATTTTATGAATATAAAATTTACGGTAAAGTTGTGCCGGTTTAAAGCAATGGAGTGACGGGATATGTTATACATCATATCCGTAGTTTTTCGTGCAAGCACGAGACCCGATATTTTCTAAATGTGAGATGAAGACGCTCTCCGAAGTGGCCTAGCGTACGCAAAAATTGTCCTATTTGGAAACCGTGAGAATCAGGCGGTGCTAACCGGTAAATGGGTTGGGGGAATTAGAAGAACATAGTGAGCGGTTTAAGGTGCACTTAAGATATAGGTTGAGCGATCGGTTGACAGCGCTAGAGCTTATTATTCGAACATGTATGTGAGCCAGTGAAGTTACTACGCCTGGTTTGAGACCCATGAAAATAATAACGTAACATGTTCAGTAATCGGATGCTAAACAGCTGGGTGAAGGGGTGAGGCGGAGTGTCAAAGTTGTGACGAGAATGGGACTAATATACTACAGCCGTAGCGACAAATCCGTTGCAATGCTAACCCGAAAGGGGCCTGGAATAGCGGTAAAAGATAGGGACTTCTAGAGTGCGGGAAACAAGTCATGAGGCTGTTACCTAAACCAATAAGAACCTTCGTCGATGGCAGCCGATGCTCAAAAGAAGAGAGGCCTTGGTTTGAGAACTATAGGCAGTTGGAGCCTGAGAGGCCGAACTAGTAAAAATGGTTTATGAATGAGAGCCACAGTAGCAAAGAGCATCTAACGTAACCTGGGATATTGCCTTGACGCTAGTGGAACCTATACGGCCATCGAACAGTTGCGAAATGTACCAAAAAAGGCCAAACAAGAGAATGAAACGTTAATATGAGCTGAAAAACATGATAGTGGAGCCGGGAGACAATACTTAATCAGAGACCGGAAATTTCAATCTCGGTAGGGGACAAAGCATACAGGTGGTGTATCGGACAGAGACGATTATCTTGAGGCTCTTACTTATACCAAAGAGAACATTAGTCGATGGCAGTCAATGCTCAAAGGAAGAGAAACCTTGGTTTGAGACCTATAGGCATTTGGAGCCTGAGCGGCCGGACTGGACCAAAAGGTTTAAGAATGAGAACCACAGCAGTAAAGAGCATCTATGGAGTCCTAATATGTTGCGCTGACATTAGTGGTAACTATACCACCATTGAACAGTTGCCATTTGGTTCAAAAGAGAGGCCAAACAAGAGAGGAAGACGTTGCTGTGCGCTGAGATGCATGATAGTAGAGCCGAGAGGCAAAACTCAATTATAGACCGGAAATTTCAACTTCTGTAGAGGCCCCAAGCACACAGATAATGAATTAGACGGGGACGAGTAACATGAGGCTGTTGCTTATACCAATGAGAACCTAGTTGACGGCAGCCGATGCTCAAAAGATTAGAGGCCTTGGTTTGAGACCTATACCCATATAGAGCCTGAGAGGCCGGACTTGTCCAAAAGGTTTAAGAATGAGTGGCCCAGTAGGAAAGATAATCAAACAAGGCCTAGAATGTTGCGCTGACGCTAGTGGCACCTATACCGCCATTGTACAGTTGCGATATGGACCAAAAGAGAGGCCAAACAAGAGAGGGCGACGTTGAGGTGAGCTGAGATGCATGATAGTGGAGCCGAGAGGCAACACTCAATCAGAGACCAAACATTTCCATTTTGGTAGGGGGCCAAGCATACAGCTAATGAATCAGACGGAGACGAGTATCTTAAGGCTGTTACTTATACCAGTAAGAACCTTACTCAATGGCAGCTGATGCTCAAAAGAAGAGGCCCTAATTAGGGACGGTGCAGCGGGCGCGATAGCCTTCCATCCTCCATACGGAAAAACGGGAGCTAACAGCAACGACACCATAACTGGAAGCATCCATAGCAACGACAAGTTTGAACTTCGGATTGAAGTGAGTCAAGTGTACATCAGATGTGCGAGCGGCTTTAACCGCATCAAAAGACTGCTAGCACTCCTTCGTCCATTTCCAACCCCTGTCTTTTGTCAGCAGCTGGTTCAGCGGACCTCTGGTTTGGTGCAGGCTTGGTAGGGAAGCGCTATAATGGCTGACGTGCCCAATGAACGAGCGGAGTGCTACAACGTCTTCTGGCGCTGCATCTTTTTATGGCTTCAATATTTGCGGGATCCGGGCGTCGGCTAAGTTTGTCGATGATAAACCAAAGAACTTTGATACTTTCCAATGGGAACTCATATTTTTCAGTCCGTAATCGGAATCAAGCTACCTGGAGACACTAAAGCTCCCTACCTAGCGTTTGTATCAAGTCTTACGGATCTGGGACCATGAGCAAAGCATCGTCCAGGTACACTGCTTTATTCGGGAAAGCGCTCAGTAGGGTATCTATTATTTGTTGAAAATGGCCGGTGCGGTTTTCACTCCTAACGGCAGCCCGTTGTATTGAAATAGTCCAAGGTGGGTAGTTACCGTCACTAAAGTTCTGCACTGATGGGCAACTAGGGGTTGCTTTTATGCACCGGCTAGGTCAAGTTTTGCAAAACATTTCCCCCTGCCGAGTTTGCTGAACAAGTCTTCTAGTACCAACAGGGGTTGTTGATGACCTTCCAACACGGAATTCAAACCTGTCGAGAAATGGGCACAAATATGGACTTTACCGTCTCCTTTTGTTACCATCACGTTAGGGGTTGCCCATTCGGAATAGTGAACTCGTTCGCTTATCCCTTCAGATGTAGTTCGTTCAACATGACTTATGCTAAGGACTGGGTTGCGTAGGGCACCAGGCGTCATGGTCTAAGGACTGGCTTGGCGTCTGGTTTAAGGCACAATGCGGTTGGCTAGCCAAACGACCTCCTCGTGGTGCCAGCTGGGTGGTTCGGGTAAATTTCGTTCCAGCAAATGGTTCGGCGGCTGTGTTCTAGGATGTAGCGGGATTTTGCCTGGCAAGCGTTCTCCTCATAAAAGTCCACAGATATCCGTTTAACAACACTGTAACGTGGCGGATGTGGCTTGCCACTAAATAAAGTCATTGCCTCTTCCCTTTTCCGGAGGATCATTCACACATCACGAACGTCATCCTATTCGAAGCGTTCCATTGATTTCCCCCTTTAATGGAGAAGCCAAGGAACAAAAACACACACAGAGTCACATTTACCTAATCACGCAAAATGGCTAATTCTAAATGGAGACATAAACATACTTTTACATGGTAACAGACATACATTCCTATATTATTAGTCAAAATATACTAGTTTGTGCACTTGCCGATCCTGTATGTCCGTATTACCATGAGCACGCCTTAATGGCGTTCCTCGCAATAACGAGACTAAACTATTTATTTATTTATATAAGTTGGAGCAATGCATCGTGACGTCGTTTTGTCTCGGCAATATGACTTTGAAATATCGGGTTTGCAGTCGATGGTTACGACATCAGATTGCCTTGTGGTGGCTAACATATACTGTTCAATGATTGAGCAAGTAGTTTCAGTTAATCTATCCAGTCGAGCCCCAACAAATCTAACCCCGGCTAATCTGCCAAGAGACAAGTCGTCTGGATGTGTATTTGCCGAAAGATTAACTGACAATTCAGTTCACCAAACAATTTTAACGTACCCCCTGAAGCCTTCCATGCCGTGTGTCCCGGTTTTATGGGTGTCGGTAGCCCCAGCATGCACCGTTTTACGAGATATCAGGGTGATGGCTGAAGCGGTGTCGATATGTAACGATTTAGAAGCCGTTGATTTTCACTATTGTGTATTTGCGCTCGTTGGTCTCGTCAACCTTGAAAGTTGCAGTGAAAGCTCTGGTCAAACTGGGACGCCAGAACTATTAGGCATCGTTACGCTTCTTGTTCACAATTGAACCATTTTCCAGACCACATGACTTCTTGGGCTCTTTTCTGTCGCAACGGTATCAAGGGTGAATTTTGAATAGGCACTCGCGGACACAATACCGCTCTCTACAAAACCAACATGCAGTGGGAGGTTTAGAATGCAGTGAACTGACGTGAGAAACTCCTTGTGGGGAGTAAAGCTGTCTGCATAGACCAAACCTTGATTGTTCTGATCAGACAACCGCTGATTAATTGCGGTATCGTGCTACAGGTTCGTTATGCATCGACACTCACCGATCACTTGTGGCAATGAGACACCCGGATTCTGCTCAGTTTTGTTCGGTATCCTTGTCTGAATATCGGTATCTTTGGATGCTTGTGGAAGACAAACGTATATGAGACATTAAACTGATCAATTTTCACCTTGTGTAGTTGTGACCAAACACCCGCCCTCAACACGACTGGAATAGTCGACTCTGTCTTCGTCTTCATTTTTTGTTATTGTCAGACACTTGTGCCAGAGGTTGAACAAAGATGTCTGCTCTCAGAAACTTCGCGACAGGGCCGCGACCACTTCAGCGAACGACCAATCGGTACATTTTTAGGCAACATAAAAGTGGTGAACTGCTCGTGTTCGGCAGCAACCAGCTTCCGCAGCATTAATGGAATCTACTTTCCCAATGGAAGGTTGGCAGAATCAACTCGAAACACGCTTTCATACTTGTGGAACCAAGTGACAAATGTTATGCCGGCATCAGCATCATAATGAAACTCACTGATTTGCTGAGGAAGCGTTGCTGGTGAGGGAGCATGTTCACTTGTCCCTAACCCTGGGTTTGACTGCACCGTCAGCTTCTTAGTTAGCATCTCGAGCAGATTGGTCTGTGATGCTTCCAACTGCGCCAGTTGTTGCTGCAAAAGCATCTGCAATTATTCACAAATGTCTGCCATTTCTGGGTGCGCTTTTACTCGAGTCGCCACTGTTATAACGCTAAACATGCAATCGACCAGTTGCATCACGCCTGCTGGTAAATCTGTGCACTTAAGCGTGCTGTGTTTGACGCTTTGGCAAAGCCGACAGGAATGAAGACAGAAGAATACTCAGCAGACCAGAGCTGTATTCGGACCGAGAACGCTCATATTTGGCTGTAAGCCACATTCGATAGCCCACACCGTTTGACCAGTTTGCCGTCTTGCTCAGGCAGGCCAGTCGTCATCCGACTACCCGGGGCATGGCAACGCGCGTGATGTCTGAGGAGAGGTTTCATCCTCTTCCGGTCAGACCTTGGCAACGAGCATGATGTCTGATGTGCGAATTCATCAGCTCTCTGCTGGGCCCTGGCAACACGCTGGCTGGGTCTGTCTCAAGCACGGATGGTGGCGAAACCGCGCGCTTTGGCAAGCAGCTTTCTCGCCTCGCTGCCATACAGTTATTTGTTCATAGTATTGCTTGGTCTAAAACCCAAACCACGCCTCAGCTACGGAATGTCTTCTTTCAGTTTAAGCCTCCCCCACTTAACTGACTGCTCGGAGGTCTATGTTCACTTAACCACTTTTAAAAACGAACGGCTCCTGCTACTCAGTTAATTCGTATCGTACCCCACTGTGCGCCCATACGGCTTGCTTTTGACGCCGTAGCATTTTACCCTCGGTGGTTCACCTAACCTATTGCTGCTCCGAAGCGCCGTTTTACTCCACAACTACGGGTTTCATAGTATTACTAGTTCTTCAGTCCAATAATAGTTCCAACTACTGTCTTTCTTTATGCACTGTCACCCTCAGCAACTTAACTGACTACTGGACAGTCCATGTGTACTTATTCACTTAGCACAGAGCTTTTTTTGCTACAGTTAATCCGGCCCTTACTCTCACCTATCCATGCGTCCACTGGATTGCTTTTGACACCGTAACATTCCGCCTTCTAATAGATCACCTAAGCTATTGAAGCGCCGATGCTCTATCTAGTTCTACACTTGCCGGTGCATTGGTTGACGTTCTGTTGTTTGTTCACCATTCGATCGCCACCCTTCTTTCCACCAGCAACTTTCTTCCCTCCACATTAGTCCCACTTCTTTTAACTGATACCTCGTTGACTGATCACCGGATCTATGCACTAAGCCTGCATGTACTTTATAGTATTTTGCACGTTGGGCCATGCTTTTTGTTGCATAATCAAGGAACATTTTTACCGTTATATCTTTTGCACAGTGCATTATACTGTCACAAGCCTAAATGTATTAGGATAGAATTTCCACACTGCTTGGTTCCATGATTGTCCTTTCCGGTATTCTCTCAACCTGTTCCCCCTTTCCCATTTACCCAAATTTGGGAACTTTATTGAGATCCAAGATTGGACTGAGGAACTGTCTCCGTCTGAGATAGAACTAAATAACCTGCAACGACTCGCCTTGACCATGGCCTTATATCAAAACCAACCCCTTGCACCCAACACAACGACTGATGTCAACTGAAGATAGCAAGACACGAATTCCTTGCCCTGGCAAGTACCCGAAATCAGATTAATTAAGACTCCTTATAATCTGGAAATTTACCTTACCTGCGCAATTATTCACCCTGCTCGACTGGCCTTGACACTATGGCGGGCCCTGACTGAGCTATGTGCTCAGCCAACGGAGGAATCAACCGACTGCGAATAACCGTGAAAAATGGTTAATAAGAGGCATTGCCAGATGTACATGACGATTCAAAGCAATCTACTACGGTGTTCCAGGACTCGGTGAGTTAACGCTTGGCAAGCGTTCTCTCTATACACCACCACACTGATCCGTGTATCAACACTGCGCCGTGGCAGGTGTGACTCGCCACTAAGTAAAGTCACTGCCCCCAATTACATTCTGGCATATGGACTAGAAATTTTCACCATTTTATTGAAACGTGCAAAAGAGACACTCGCAGTCTTCGTGTACTGTCCTCACTTTACCTACTGTGCTGTTCTTGTTTACTCTACTCACATATGAATCCAGTTCATCTTCACCACCCTGACAATTATGCTCCTCATGAGTACTTCTTCCTTTTCTACAACCTTTATAACGTTTGGCTGCAGTCAAGTACGTGCACTATAATGTACCTGGCGCGCAACATAATTGCTTTTGAAGTTTGCGCATGCCTGAGTTGGCGTGCCTCAAGGTTTTCGAGCATAAAATATTGTTTTATTTATGTATCCCTGCTTTTTGTCGCCACACCATAGACAATGTTTTTCTACCTAGCTCTATATCACCCACCTGAACCCGAGCCATCACCACATCACTAACACCTTTCTTCATGGCTAATAATTCTCTCAGTTAGATATTTTTATATGCCATGCCTTCAGTCAAATTCCTGCAATGCAAGATGTACCTTGTGGTAAGATGTCACTTGTAAAGGCTTGATCACGCCTGATTTGGTGTGCTTCGATGAATTGGACAATCAAACCTTTATGACTATATGTAACATTTTATCGCGCCGAACTCATAATGCCGTTAAGAGGACACCCTGCTCAAATGGCTCAACTTTGCTGTCGGAGACGCCCACCATATTGAATACCTGGCTAGCTAAGCACACGCATTGAAAGCAAGGAAAATGTTAAAGAAATCTCCACAACGGGTTCGACCAATATTTGTCCCGGTGTTAAGTCGTAAATGGTCACTCAGCTTTTGTCCAATGGAGAACAAGACGCACTCAGGCGTCTGCATAAGGAAGAAAATATACTAATCCCACCAGCGGATAGAGGACGTGTGACAGTGCTAATGCATGGACCGGAGTACGTAAGCAAAGCTAAAGAATGATTATTGGACACAGTTACATGTCGTCCGATCGATCAGGATCCAAGTTCAAGGTTATTCAACCAGAACAATGCAATACTGAAGAAGTTGCAAGCAAGCCATGCGATCACTCGTCGGGGGCAATGGTCAATGAGTGTCGTTGCTTCAAACTGATGCAATTCCATCGACTACCAAAGGTGTAAAGGTGAAGTCCCCTTCCGCCCAACCGTCTCATTTCCCGGAAGCCCAGCTGAGAAACTAGCAAAAGATTTGTAGTGGTGTTTAAAAACATGGTTGCCAGCTCCGAGCATAACGTCAACAACGCAGAACACTTTCTCAGCGAGATGCTTGACGTCCAGTTTGAAGACAAGGAAATTATACGCTCAGGTGAGGTCACTGCCGATTCACTTATATGAGTCACGAACATGATAAAACCATGATGGAAATACTTCAAAATCAACAAGCACAGTGACAACCATAAAACCTGGGTTTGTGGGAATTCCCGAACCTGTGCGTGCGAACGTATTTCCACATCGTTGGGCAAGTATACCGGCTGCTGCAAGGAACGCTAATGAAATTCCCAATAACTGGACTAATTGCCCATGCAGTACTGCAGAACATAGTGCGCATCACACTATCATCCATCTGCCCAAAGCTTTGGATCCGAAGCGTGACGGACACACCTTTCATTGCGAACCGAAATAGAGAAATGCGACGCACTGGTTGCTCAATAATGCACGCGATAACATGAAATTTATTAGTGAAGTGAAGCATAAAAATCTGTTGGCCTCCTTGGATATGCTAGTCAATTGGAACAATGAGCGGACACTGCAAAATTACATATATCGGAAGAAAACGCGTGCGGATGAAGTAGTACATTACCACCGCACCTACCCTATGAACCACGAAAAGCTGCATTAAAGTCTATTCGAAAGAGCAGAAAACCACTGCAGTGCAGCTGAGTTGAGCAGTCTAAAGGAGAAACACCTACGCCAAGTATTGCAAGGCCACGGTTATGTCAATAAATAAATAGATAAATAGTATATTTTGAAAGACTGAGACACGAAGGTGTAGACCTTAGGTCATAAATATGCAGAAGTACACGTACAAAGCTTATAGAGCAAATATATTTGTAAGACGGCTTTGACGTTAAGTGAAAGTTAATGTTTCACACGTCACTTATGCGATGCACAAACTTTTTGTTCTCTGACCGTTAAGTTCAAGTAAACATTACAGGATATGAATGCAAGGGATAGTTTGCATGAGCACAAAGTGCCAGCAAACACAAGACTGTTTGGGATGGCTGCGTCCAAATCGAAATACCCATTTCTTCTTTTCCGTGAAATGTTTAAGCTAAATTCGATGCATGTTTCCAAGAACTGATCATCCAGTCCAAAAGTAAATTGCAGTTTTCTCGTTGTTTGTGTTAGTCGAAGCGTAGAACTCTGGGATTGCCATGCACTATCGTACACCAGAAGAAGCTTAAGGAACTGAAAGCTCCCGCAACAGCAACAGGCACGAGAGCAGACCAACCGACGAATAATGCCCCTGTAGATCAACAACGGTTCTGAACTGGTGGGTTACCTTGGTCACATGGAATTTCGGTGGTTCACAAACCAAGTGCCACCTCATGGAAAATGCTTTCCCAGCCCAAGGATAAAGTCGAGCAACGAAACCAGAACCCTCTTTTCTACCAGCTAAAGTGCAGCGAATGTGACACAAACTAGTTTGGGCAAACTGGGAGGAAGATTCGGCAAGTATCACCACGCAAACCTGCCGTAAGTAGTCATGATCCGAATTGGCTGGTTATCGTACATGTAGACCAAGAAGGGGAGTAAAAAGCATGCGAGGGATTTTCTGGAAGCAAAGCACTCCACAGCTAATTCTATGAACTAACACATTGAACTGGACGCAACATACGCCAACCTACAGCTGAAAGACCGCCACCGCAATCAATTAAATTTGGCAGATCGGAACACCAAATAAACGGGGCAGACGTCATAATTTAGCACTGGAGTACCCAAGCATGGTTCACGATGCATACGTCAGAGGGGTCAAAGTCAAATGTCAACTTACTGACCGACTATCTTAACAAGGACAGACCGCCCGACCGTTAGGATTGATCATCCTCGCGACCGAACGCGGAAACCCAGAAAAGCGCAAACGCACTATAATCAACGCACTCTTATCAAGCTTTCGCCACGCTGCGCTATTTGCTACACGCTTCACAACGACGCACTGAGGAGGTCGGTACGACTGGTGGCGAACATTTTGCAACACTTTCGCCAATATAAGCGAACAGTCCAACGGCCAACGGACGCAGCTTTCGAAATCTTAATGTCAGTTGTACCAAACTGGGTTGCTTCAACTCAGCTGGGTGCTTCACGTTGTTGCTGTTCCAGTAAATGCTGCGGCGGCAATGTTTCATGATGTGGTAGTTTACCGCCTCTCGAGCCTTTTCCCTATAAAAACCACTAATGTCAGTTTAAAAACCAAGGACGTGGCGGATGTGACTAGTTGCCATATAAATCACTGGTATACGCACTCCACGGACGCCAGTCAGCCAGTAAAAGGTTTCCCTATCCATCCTCATAAAGGTGGCTCGATAGAACACAAGCACATCTACAGCTTCCTGTCCATCAGTTTAAGCGCCAAGACGAATGCCGAAAATAGCTTCAGAACGAAATTAGTCGCCAGGACTCCGAAAAAGCGGCGGACAAACCACAGCATTTGAAACCTCGGCAAGCTGCCATGTTCCAATTGTCGCCGAACTGAATTGCTGATGAGCGTAGGAACCTTAAACCAACTTACTGAGTGATAACAGTGGTTCACCACTACCGACACGGTGTCGAGTGGGGGCACTAGCAACTCGGCTTCGGAGAACAAATCACTTGGCTCCATTTATGGACATCAACCATAAGTTAGACCATTCTCAGAGTCTATCCAAGGCGCCCTGGATTGCCTCAAGAACCCCCGGGATATCCACAATATTCCGGAGATTAAAGTCGTCAGCAAACATAGTGAGGACACTCCTAACTCCCCGGGCATATCATTTACTAGGGTCACGAACAACAATGGCCTTAATACAGAGCCCTGCGGGAAGCCACTAAGAATGGCTTACCTGAGCGGAATGCAACTCCTCACCCGTAAGCACTGTCCCCTCCTTTCAAGGAAAGCAGACCTCCACTTAGGGGCGCAACCAGACGTACCGTAAGATCGCAAGTTTGGTGGGAGTCGAAGATGAGGAACCTTGTCAAAAGCTTTCGGAAAGTCCACGGATAGCACTTCTACAATGTAACCACTCTACCGTTTCAGTCCAGCATTCACGAGCTACAAAGAGATTAGGCTCACACGAAAATCCCTTGCGGAATGCATATTGCGCAACACTGAGAATATTAAACGTACTCGGGTTGTCCTCCACTGAATCACTTATCAACATTTCAAACAGTCTGACAATTACGCTTGTCAAACTGACAGACCGGTAGTTCGTAGGAAGAGCGTTGTCACCGCTCTCAAAATTCGGACAGGTGGTTGCCTCCTTCCGTTCTGAAGGTAGCAAGCAGCTGTCAGGCCATACTGAAAAGACGAAGGTAAGAGGATCACTCGGCTCAGTGGCCACTTCGCGCAACAACTTCAGATGAAAGGAAACAGGACCGGCAGCTTTAGAAGGAATAATGTCTCGCAGTAGCTCGTAGACCTGGGCCTCCGTTAAGTTAAACACAGATAAGCAAGAATCTACTGGAACCTTTGAACCAGTTCAACCTGTGGTAAAGAGATCTTCCGAACAAAAAGCCTAGGATGCTGATAACTAAATATTCAAGCCTTGTCATAGTCAGTTTGCGCCCTTGGTCACGTCTGCTATCGATAATGCCGGTATAGACAGTTTTGCCCCACTGCGTCTTTTAACGTAGGCGAAAACTCCTTGGGATTAGCTGCGGCCGAGCCAGCTAAACCCTGCTCTTACAGGAGACAAACAGTCCTGAGATGTTGCTTACAATTATTTTTAGTCTCTCGACAACTATCATGAGTGCTGGCCGGCAGAGCTGCTTGGCAGGTTCGTCAGCCTCTAAATCGTTTGTTGAGTAGGTACTCGCCTGTGCTAGCTATACCTGGAGGCTGTGCCCGTAACCCTCTTTTCCTCATGAGTGGAATAAAGGGAGTGGAAACCTCTGTAAAGTATGACTTAAATGTATCCCAGGCTAACTGGACAGAGTCGGTCATCGAGATATCACACTTCAGGAATGAAGCCTTAGCTAGCCTTGCAATAAGGTCACTCGGCAAGTATTCGGAAGTAATTCAGCGGCGGTCTGTTGGTGTGTTAAAAGAACACACCGTAAGGATAAGCATGCGTACTTGCTAGACACTAGAGGTGCACCGTACTAATTGTCAGTCACAATGTCGAGGGACCGCGACAACCAGATATAAGGCAGATAATATTTAGTTTTCCCTGTACCTAGTGGGGAAGCCTATAAACTGGTGCAAAGGCACCTGGCGAATCAGCGCAAGAATGGCTGCAACGAGTGTTCCTGACGCCGAAATGCAAGTAAAATGAGCCCAACAGACTAACAAAAGGTTGAAACCCATAAAAATAAACAATGAGCGCGTACTGAGTGTGAATAATGTTAAGTTTCCCTCTGGCAGAACTTCCGGGACTCCTGTCTAGCATTACAACTGTTAACTGGGTAGAGGAAATGCACAAAGCAGCCGACAGGGCTTCAATTTTCTGATCCGATGACTGAAATTTTCTGGTCCTCAACACGTGTAGGTACAGCACACATTCAGTAAAACCATACGGCCTTGACAAACAACGGAGTGAGCAGTTATAACTAGACTGTAGTCAGGAAAACCTACCTCATCGTACTTGATATCCAGAGATAACCCTGTTTCTGTGAAAACAAGTAAATCGGGACGAGATTTATCTACATGTAGACCCAACACGTGCAAGTCGTTAGGTTGCGGACGTTGCTGTGTACAAGCTCGAGAATGTCGGCACGACCATCCTGGGGTCGTGCGCCATCAGTATGGTTGTCGATGCCCTAGTAGAACATTCGTAACAGTAAAGGTAGCAAACTGCACAGAAACTGCACAACCGTCCAGTTCTGCTATTAATCCATTGCTTGAAGCTAAATGCATTTAGTTTGACATTTGTTAATAATTTAATGATTGACATGTATTATAAGTGATATTATTTGTCCATAACACGTGGGGTTCAAATGCATCGGTGGGTCATTTTATTTGCAGTTTCGGTTTTGTAACACTGGTCGTTGCTGCCACTTGGTTTTGCACTATTGTTTAGCTCCTTTGATAACGCGCCAACTCAGGCACGCCTACCAGGTTTTCCAGCTATAGATTGTTTGAAACATGTATTCATTTTCAGCATGCCGCGTCGAAAAATTTATCAAGTAACTGCACTGTTTCCGTCTCGTAGCACCATTGACCGTGCAGCAAAAAGTTACATCAGGAGTTAGATACGAAGCATTGCTTCAGTTGTCAGCAGCTAAGCGACAACAAGGTAAGAGGATTTGTAACATATATTACTTATGATTGCTCACAAAGCGTAGGCATCTGATAACGTTACCAGCTGCTGTGAAGATGACAGGGACCTCAATGCAATGGTCCATAACTTGAGAAAACTTATTACAGAATCTCAGGTACCAGAGTCGTTTGTTCGTCTGCTGTTGAGGCTTGTGAAACCGGGCATGCCATTTTTGTCAAGGGACTACCAGACGCTGATGCGAACTCCAGGGAACTCCCGTATACGAATGGTTGCGCCGGACACTTACAGTCACGTAGGTCTGCTGAGAGGTTTAAAGCTGGCATGCCCTGTTCTTTAGCTCGCGGCTGAGGACACTGTATACCATCAATTGCTTATTGACGGATTTAAGTCTTTTGATGCATCCAAGGTGCATGTATGGCCGATCCTATGCTGAGTCATAAAGCCAGTGGTCACAAAGCCATCCATTCTTGGTGTCTATGCTGGGGCCTCAAAGCCGGATGACTTGGACGATTATTTGTACGACACAATTCATGAGCTCCGTTCTTTGCAAAGCGAAGGATTATTCTAACTAGGAGCGGTTATCTGTGATACTCCGGCACGCGCTTACATGAAACGCAAGAAAGAACACAGGTTATTACAGCTGTGGCAAATGCACTCAATGTGGTGAGTATGTGAGCCGCAATGTGACACACCCACTTACGGATAGCGCACAGCGGACTAATGCCTCCGTTCGAAGGAATGCCAGCCAACCGTCGCCTTTTGCTGCTTTGAATGTAGATTCAACTGAAGATTTTCCAATTGACTATATGCATTCAGTATGTTTGGGTGTGATGCGCAGATTGATCAAAAACGGGCTCACTTCACCCGTGGACAGTGGATTTCGGCTTCGCAGGGACGATTGATTTTAGCGAACGAAAGCTTGCATGACTTCGGACCTTCTTAGACATCCGATTTTCCGCATAAGCTTCGATTATTGGACTTTCTAGACCTCTCATTTGCTATTTATATTATGTGCCACCCTCACTTTCACACTGCCTTATTTGATTTCCTTATTCCTTTAATCCAGGTATTATTAGATAATTATTTTGATCTTTACTCACCCAGTAAGATGACGTAGAACGCGCACTCACTGGTTCATCTGCCCGCTGCCGTACAGAAGATGGGGACTTTAGGCAGCTGCTCAGCGTTTCCCTTTATGTCTCACTGGTTTTCCATCAAACGGTTTATTCACAATTACACACGTCCGGTTGTTCAAATCATGCAGCATACGTCGGAAGCAGAACAGGTTCCTGCTACTTTCAGCAACGCAAGCACGGGTGGGAAGGTGGAGGTGTGTACATATAAGGGTCACAAAGCATTTCGTTGGCATAGCACTTTGTTTTCCACAGTGAAGCCGGATGACGTCGTCATCATCGATGCGAAACCCAGAGTGCTGGCGAATGTGTTTGTGAATGTGTCTGGGAACATGGCCGTGCAATGCCGGAAAATTATGAATCTTCGAAATCTATCCACGCATAGCATGCATTCCTCAACAGCATACATCTTCCGTGCATCGCAATTGTCAAAAGAGGTATGTAGCTTTTCCGCCTGTCATATTCTGTTTAAGTGCATCATACTTCCCTTAACGAGTTCCGTGTAATTTACCCTATGCCACACAGTTTTACACTCTAACTATTGACGTCTTTCTTTTTCAGCACTGATGGCTTATCAAGGATACAGCGTTGTCAAACTAGTTGACTCCGACGATTTAATAAATATTATCAGGAACACCTGGCATCGGGAAGTAGGTGCGTACGCTCAAATACCTTCCTTGGGCGGTACGCCCTACTATGCGGCTGTACAAAATCACGCTGCACCCGATGTCGATGGGGCCAGCACTGCTGTGTCCATCATCGTCAACACGAGCGAGCCTTATTTTTAGCATAACCATCTTCGTTACTTAGCTTCCAGCACGCCCGAGAAATGGAACGTCAATCATAGCGCGTCATGCTGCCATTCACAGACAACACCATTCCCATGAGTCTTCCAGGTAAGCCTCCTATGTGTGAATGGTATTTTGTATTTTCCGTTAGACGCCGGCCAATGCGTTCCATCTGCGATGATGGAGACTTTGCGCGCCTGAACAAATCCAAAAGACCTGCTGCAGTGACCTACGCACGTGCTCTCAGTTCTCTCTTCAGTGGCATTAGTCCATCACGTCCAAGGCCATCAACAAACAACTGTAAGTATCGCATTTATACTGCTCTTATTAACCCTTAATCGCGCCGGCTGCTATCGCTCACGTTGCATCATCCAAGCTGGTGATACTACAGGAATTAAAGGCGATTAAAGGTAAGACATCACAGACGCATTGCATTGCACTCAGCTTTATTTTTAGATGAATTATGCTTCCTCCGATCAGAACCGGTCGGCCATCGCCGCATGTCCGAAGCCATGTTGCAGCTGCTGCAACGACAGTCCCAAAGTCTTGCACCGGGACTTTGTTTGCCATTCATCTCTCACAGTGAGCTTGAAGTACGCTGAAAGGCTGAAGGATCCAAATATCAAAAACAGAGTCGTAAGTCATTCTTATTGTTAACAGATTTTCAGGTCAACCATTTGTGTGCTGTGCACAGTGATAACCTGTAACTCGACGTCCGAAGTACCATGGAGCGACTAACGATAAGATGGGTTGCCGCGGAGATCAACTACTCACGCGCAGAAGGCTTGTTTGCATTCAGGCGAACAAATAGGAACGGCATTGTACAAGGTAGGTTGATGTACAGTAATCCATAAAACCTACAAATGCATCATTCGGCAACGCATGGGTGATGCAGCCTTGGATGCTGACATTACACGGCACATCAAAACGTGGTTGCATTCTGCACGGCACAAGAGACCGTCTGTTGAGCAAAGTAAGGTATTCAGCGCGCTCGAGGTGAGTCCACTGCTTCATTATGAGCATCTCTTGCCTCCTACAATGTCCATCGCCGAGGCAGATTAACCATCTTGACAATGCTGCTTTTTGCTACTAACGATTTGTGTACTACCAACCTCATGTACGTAAAACGTTCTTAAACCCCGGTTCTCACGTTCTTTCGCCTTGTGATGCTCTTAGGTGCGCGGCATTCTCCATTTCCTTTTCGGACCAACAGCTTGGAGCCCCGCCTAGTTATGTTCCCACGTCCAGCAAAGACGGCAATAGGTACTGGATGAACCTTAGGTCCGAACCGTCCATATATTCGTTAGGTGCTAAGTGCCTAGCAGTGTGCTGTCCGTATTCAAAAACCCATGGTACGCAATGACGGTATCTGGACCTAGCGCATTGCCACATATAGTGGTGAATTTCTATTGGTCAACGCTAGCATCATTTTCATAGATCCGCCGTAATCTGGACCAAAGCCCTTTTTAGCCGTCTCACGGTACTAGTTCCTGTCTAGTTTAGCCTAATGCTCTCATGGAAACGTTTAGGAGGCTAAACTGTACAGGACCTGGACTTGTGCTATCGGGGTGGGACCGAAATTAATCTCCGGCTGACAACTGTAAAGTTCAAGCGGGACTGGAACGATAGGAGCATCCCATGAGTGTTCCTCCTTCAGTGGGTCGTTGGATTAGGAGTTGACAGACTTTGAAATACTGATAGACCTATAGCAAAGACTGAACCACACCCTGTCCAGCCAATTAATGCCCAAGTATCCTGTCCTAGCAGTCCCTGCTGGGCGGGTTACGTGAAGTAAGCAAGAGAAATGTTCAAATTCAAGTTCAAGCGGGACCGGAACAGTAGGATAAATCTCAGTGCGTGTTTCTTCCGTGACGCGTAGTTGATCCAGGGTATTATTCGTCCGCGATAATTGGAATCAATTAGAGTCAGCTCAGCGCGCGCTAATCACATTGCGGTCAACCAATTAATACCCATGCGACCTGCACTGGCAGTCCCAGCTGCACCGGCTGCGTGAAATAAGAAAGAGACGTACGAAAGTATTAACAGCGCCAAGAAAAAAACGTAACAGAATAAATATATAATTAATACGAATAAGCTAGGACATGAAGGGGAATGTTGAGAATTGAAGGCGAAGAGCGTCGAGCCGGTGTTCGAACTCTTTCACTGTTGATGTCAATACCACGTTCCCGCGTAGTGCATTCCAGGAATCCACCACTCGGTGTGAGAAACGAAAGTCCGCCCGGACTCCATCTGATCGAGGTTTGTGTAGCTTCAGCGAGTGATCTCGGAGCGACGGAAGCCGAACCGGTTGGAAAATCCCGGACAAATCATGTCCGATTTTACCGGTAAGTATACGATAGGTCTAGACTAGGTCACCTCGAGGTTGGCGATAGTGCATCGAGAACCTTCTCAGTGCAAGTAGTATTCGGGGTAAGAATGGTTCCCCAGTTCATTGACCTGTTTGGTTCCAACTCCCAGCACTCTCCCCACTGACATCCTGTCCCTTACTAAGCAAGCTGGACAAGCCTGGATGCGTATTCCCATAGTGCCCTTTTTTCACACTCTAGTCTGACTTATCTGGTTCTGGCTTTACGGCCTCCTGCCTTCTGACCACTCTAGGACTTCTTAGTTCTAAATGATCTGGTCCCTGCAGACGCAATGCTCTGTCTCCCCCGCCTCCAGAGCACTGCTGCTCATGATTTATCACTAGTATATCCGCTTTATCTTTAACACTTCTATCCTGTTGACGTTCTGTTAACTTTCTGACATTTATAATACGGCTTTTCTCTCCATGAGCCGATATCCTCCTCTTATCTCCATGGTCTCCTGCTTTCCGAATACTGAGCCCATACTTTTGAACCATCGACCGGTCCAAAGGTCTGTTCGCAATACCTCGAGATCTTTGTAGACATTTCCACTTCCCCTTAAGTGTCTCCTTCACGATTACATTCTTCCATTTTTCGCGCTCTGTCTGCCTTCCTTTATCCATTGGACGGATAACACTTCGGGCCTGGCTCCACTCTAGCCTCGTCTGACCAGTCTCCTACTTTCTGACTGTTTCCAGAAATCAGAGACGCACGTGTTCTAGGCTGTGCAGTCACAACAAACCCTGTCCCCCAGCCTAAGAGCTTCGTTTGATATGCTAACGGGCTTTTTATATAGCCTCTGTAGTCCCGCAAATTTTCTTCCTCGTGACATTCACTACTGTTATCCCCACTTTAATCTGACTGCCTAGCTTCATCTTGCTGACTTATCCAGTCTGATCTAAACGCTCTTTTGCTTTTTGACCCCTCTCCAAACACTTCTGCTTCATCTTCAATCTTTCATTCTTTACTGATTCGTGTTCTGCTTGATTCTAGTCGTATTTCGCCACTTATGATATACGTGTATATGCGATATTTAAATAACAATTACATGCATAGGGGTACAATAGCTCAGGCATCGCCGCAATTGATTGACTGCTTTCCAGATGCATTCCTTTCTTCTGTCTGTGTGGCTGTCTCTGTTCGTTTCCTTTTTTCTCCTGAGTCTGTAACAGGTACGGCTACATGCACCCAAGGAATTGTCCTCCGTTTCGACAACAATACAAGGCACACAGTTCCTTTACCTGGACATGAGCGGAAAATTATTAACTTTTTACAACATACTTACCGGACAAATCAATCAATATCTTGCACTGATACAATTCTTCTGCGGCATGAAGCACTGAGCTCAATTTACCTAACAATACCTCCTCCACATGTCACTTGACTGGAGGACTTTCGACTACGGAAGGCACATTCTCCTGTTAATACAAAGCTTGAACAATCGGTCATTCTAAGCTCTTCAATCCGCTTTGACCGCTCAAATGGCCGTGGTTTCCCCTATCTCTAATCAATTTCACTACATACCCCGGGGATCTGCGATTCTTTCTTCAGAACCTATCCTGTCCTCCAAGACTCACATATTTCAACGTATATTCTTCAAGACTCCACGTGGTTCTGCAGATGATCAACACATCACATCCAGAAAGAATGATTAGTTCTTGACCTACCGATCTGGCACAGGAGAGGACCCAGGCACGCAATGGCCGCTCGCATAACGCATCAGTCAGCAGAAAAATGGGACGCAACTTGACTGCGAATAACGGAGCCAAAATACGTTCAACAAGAAACATAGCCAGTTACAACTTGCCATTCAATGGATTGGCGGCAGTGTTTCAGGACGTGGTGGGTTTTCGCCTGGCAAGCGTTCTCCTTATAAAAAGCCACAAATGTCCGTTTAACAACACTGCAACGTGGCAAATGTGACTCGCCACCGAATAAAGTGCCAGCCCATAACTTCACACTGGCAGCTCAATTAGAATCTTCATACTGCATAGCTTGCTCTTCAATTATCTTCCAATGGATCACTCAGGATTCTTTATCTATTATTAGTAGAGGCATGACTGCGATATATGGCAGAACGATTATGTCCAAACAAATGGATCCCGATCCCACTACAACCAAATCGTTCTTTCGCATGTTCACCATCGCACAGTTCCAAGCATGGACAAATGAACAATTTTCTACTGTCACTACAGTTCCCATAAAATGTCTGTACAGCTGTACATACCTGACCATGCCTCAATTGGCATGCCTCGCATAGTCGATAATAAAATATTTATTTATTTTATTTATTTATTTATTTAATAACCTAACAAACATAGCGCCCGTACTGGTCCCAAATGCCCTGCGGATCACCCACAACATTCTGAAACCCTTGCACGTAGCTTTCCTTCAGTTCTCACTGGATTTAAGTTCTGAAGACAACGTGACCCCTAGGTCTACCAATTGGGTAACATGGTGTAGTTCATTACCGCCAAGCAAATAACGCGTTTGGGGGCTAGTTGGTCCTGTACATAAGATGGAACACTTTGCATAATTTATGGGCAACTGCCACAGAGCAGCCCAGTCCCAAAGTATGTTGAGGGCCCGTTGCAGAGTCTGAGGTCCATCGAAGTCCGACACTACGTGCCAGAACTTTAGGTCATCTGCAAACATGAGAGATGGTACCTCCAGCCGTTCGGGCAGCTCGTTGACATACAATGAGAATAACAACTGTCCAAGCACCGTACCCTGAGGGACCCCACTGAGGACTGACTGTCGGAAAGACAGACAAGACCCCACACGAACACACATCTCGCACCCTTCCAGAAAAGTGGTGATCCGTTTTAGTGCACCCCCGGATATTCCACAGGACCGAAGTGTCAAGGAAAGGCGAGAATGTGATACAGTGTCGAACGCCATTGGAGGTGTCAATAAACACTACCCCACCTGCATGACCCCGATCCAAAGCATCTGCCCAACATACGCTTGCAACTAGCAAGTTAGAAATACAGGAATGACCCTTGCGAAAGCCGTGTTGCAGTGGACTGAGCAGATCATACTCCCGTAGGTGATCTTCAAGCACTTCTCTAACCAAATTCTCCAATACGTTGACCAATACGCTTGTCAAACTTACTGGTCTATAATTGGCAGGGAGATGCTTGTCGCCCTTTTTAAAAATCAGGCAAACGATAGCATCCTTCTAGTCCTTAGGAAAGGAGCAGATGCAAGCGACAATTGAAACAACCGCGTCACTCGGCCACATAGCTCGCTTGCGAGTCCGTACAGAAGCTTAGGGTGACAATCAACCATCCCAGCGGATTTAGCAGGATTTAGAACCTGAAGAAGGTGGAGAACTTTCGCCCGCGAAATTGTGACTTGTGTTAAACAGGAGTCCCCGGGGACACATTGCTAGGTCAAGATGCTGTAAATGCTCATTCCGAACAAAGTTCCGGCATACTGCGCACTGAGAAGACATGCTTTTTCGTGATCAGTGGTGGCGGTGGCGCCGTCGCTGCCTAATAACACTGGGATAGATGAGCCAAATTTAATACGCCTTTTGGCGTAAGCGAAGAATTTCTGGGATTCGCGGTGGCTGAGTTAACCAGCTCCATCTCATAGCTAAGTATAGCAGCTCGTAAATGACTCTTGCAGGCATTCCGAGCTTCATGATAGCGCCGAAAAGTACATTCTGAGAGCAATGTACGGTAAGTCCGCCAGCACCTTGCCCGTCTATTCATTATCTGGTTTGCGACTGAGTCTAACCATGGTGGCTTCGCTTTACTAATCTTCTTTACCGAAAGAGTGATGTGGGGGTGGTATGTGTTATAGAGGAAAGACTTAAAGGTATCCCAAGTCATCTGTATATCATCATCCGGCAAGATGATGCATGGGAAACTTACTGCCTTGGCTCTAATAGACGGAAAGTCGGCATGCCAAATGTTCGGAGTCCGGACCGTGTGTGAATCGTAGTCTCCAATGAGAGCACAAGTGAATGACAAACACGTATGGTCAATGGCTCCCAAAGGGGGGCCGTACTCAATGTCACTCACAAAGTCAACCGACTTTGCGAAAACTAGGTTCAACAGAGAAGGAGCATGACCCACCATGTACCTGGTGGGTCGATCGAGAAATTGGTGTAAGGGTACTTCTAGTGTCAAGTCAACAAGCTCGGCAGCCAACTCTGTTGTCGCTGCCTCATAAGATAGGTCATGCCACTTTACTTCAGGGACTTTGAAGTCCCCCATTATCAAGCATCTGTTCGCAGAGTGAGTGCGAATGAAGTCAACTAAACTAATAGAAGCGCTATCAGGGCTCCTATACGGCAGCACAATTTTAAATGGCGTTGTTTCGATACAGACTTCAACTGCAAGGGCTTCCACAGCTTTATCAGCCGAGTTAATGGTATGTGTTTGGATATGTATACACCACATCTGCTATACAAGGCGACACCACCGCCACGACGATCAGATGGAGGTTCAGATCCTAGTATTGCGTAGCCCTGAACGTATAATGCACTGTCTATGACATCAGAAGACAACCAGGTTTCAGTGAACGCGAGTACATCAGGATGTGAGTGGTCTAATAGGGCCCCTACTTCACACCTCTTTTTTCGCAAGCTACGCACATTACTAAGAACTATGTGAAAACGTTTGTTATGGAGAGCTCCGGGTCGTATGCTACCAGGATTGGCTCTGGTAGGGCGGAAGTGGACCGTCGGCTCACCACCCGAAAACCCACCAAACAAAAACCTTTCTCGCCAGCTTCGCGACGCGCTTTAAGCTTTTGATGGCTTCCTTAAGCTTCATCCTATTTGCTAAAGGTAGATCCGGCTGTATACTCACTCCGGAACCATTTAGTTTGAAGGCGAATCGCAAAGGAGCTTGGCGATCCTCCGGTGTAGACAGAACCACGCGTTATAGACGGGGTCTAAATTTAGTACTATCACCCTATATGTTTCCAAGCCTAGTAACTTGTATAACAGTAACCCAAGGAAACCGGGATGAGAGTTATTTAGAAACCTAAGGTTTGAACCAATGTAGATCGGCAAGCATGCGATCTTTCGGAAGAGTCGCAGAGGACTCCGAGATATTCCTGAAGATAACGCTGCTGCCCGTAAATTCATCACTGCGACGAGGGCTGTTTACGGCACGCGTCACCGTAGCAGTGGCCGGCGCAGCGCTTGAGTTCGTATCCTCCTTAGTAGGAACAGCAGGTGCACAGGGGAAGGATTTCGGCAATGAGATGGAAGGGTCTGCTGCCTTCGTTTCGGGGACGGAGCATCGACAGAGCCCACCGTTACACCTCCTAGCTTGGGTTTGGTTGTACTGATGGATTTTTTATCCTGCTCCGTTTCGCCTTCGCATATATACTGGTCTGTACAACTTCCCCTCTCACAACTAAGTTCAATATAAGTTCAGGTTGTTTAACATTTTCAGGCGCCGCCTCAAAAGTTGGTGAATCCTTCGAAGCCGTATTATTTATGCAATCGTCTGAACGCACGCTTGTTCTGAGATGGCCTGTACGTTGAAGGCTTACGATGATTTGATCAACTTTCCCCTCTAAAGGAATAAACAAAGATAGAAGAGTACCCACTCTATTCAGCAAAGTTTCAAATTCGTCATTTGGGACTAAACGACATGCTTTGTGCCTCACGCAACCAGGGCAATTATAAGGTAAATTATCGCTGTTTTGTAGGAGGATATACGGCTGCCTATCCAACGCAGTGCAAGCCTCATGGAACCAAGAACTGCAGAGGTCACATTGCATGCCCAAGAATAACCAGTAACTGGTTCTGAGCAATTCGCTTTACCACAAACAGCTGACGAAGCGGTCAGTGGGTCCGAGGGAGACTTGGAACCGGATATCTTTACCATAACGAAAGAGGAAAAGCTTTAACAGATAATAGGAACGTGAACCGGGGTACGTTAGGCTACAATGCAGACAACGTAAGTAGCAATCAGATAGAACCCGGAGTGATTTGTTTGCACAGCTTTGGACTCACCAGAACAATAACAGTAGCAACGAAGGAAAAAACAGGCATTTCTGTGGAATACCCTCCAAAAGCTGTTCTCCGATGGAGCTGGGAGAGACCGCAGGAGAAAGGGATCGATCAGCTTCGCGCGGTCGAATATCAACCCGATTTGTACTCGATCGATGAGATATCGACAACCGCCGAAATATTTTGCGTTGAAGTCTTCAAACATTAGACAATATAACAATTTAATATCCTCAAATGCTGGTACACTGGCAGTTTATGCTCAGAGTTATTCAACACTGTTTCGATAAAAGGCTTCCGAGAAGGAAAACTCAAGCGGAGAAACACGACAACCACGTCGTGACAAAGGTAGGCACACAAGAGATTCCGAGTATGTTGGCACTTACAAGTACTTTCGGATTACAAGACAAATGACAAAGCCAAATTTTCTATGTGGAGATGTTCAACTACTGTTATCAAAGAAGGATTTCAGTAAAGAAAATCTCGAGCGGAGAAACATGACAAGCAAGCCGTGACCTTGACACCCAGAAGGCAAAAGAGAAAGTGGAAGGAGCGAAGCAAGTAGAATACCAAGATATTTGTTATTAAAAAAGAACTGACGAGTGAATGTGAGTCAGTTGGGAACAAAGAAAGGTTGTGTTGCCATCCAAGAGCATCGAGCTTTCGCGCAAAACCCTTAAAGGTAGTTTCCCTAGCCACGAATTTCCGTCCTAATCCTATCAGGCCGGGCTTTATGCAGTCAATTATAGTGTTAATACCTAGCTTTTCCCCAATATGGGTGAAAACAGCAAATAAGGATTATGTTGTAATTTGTTTTTTTAACTCGAAGCATATATGCTTTGCGGCGTGGCCTTGGCACGCTGGATAAACTCCGGATTTGTGACGTCTTCACTGTAGTACGTCTGGTGTTTGTTTTAAGCCAGCAGGTAAGATGTCCACTTTATCCTAGCCTAGGAGATCATTGTCACTTCCTTTCCTTTGCCTTTGATTTTTCTTGTTGTTGCAGCAGTTACTTGCTGTTCGTACACACCCATGTATTTACCTCGCGCTCGGCCCTCTGTCGGCAGTTTTGACGTCGGCATTCACCTCGCCACGAAGTATATCAGGCACACCCTTTAACTAGCTCAGATTTTTATTAGGTTTTATTGAAACAATCCAGCCGCCTTTGAAGGTTTATGTTGTCTTTCAGCCCCTCGGTTTGTTTCGACCTTGTACCTCTTGGACACGGTAGCCCTCGGAACCCTCAATCGGACGCATACCATACATACGTTTCGTTGCCGTGTCCTCCTTCGAATGGGTTCTACTCATCAGTATGGTAACCAACAACGATATGGTTCAGCTGTCCCTTGCTGCTAAAAATGTAACACGCCAAGAAAAGCCAAGGCATATGAAGTATGATCAATTTTGGTCAATTTGATCAATTTCCAGGTACCTCAACGAGTTTCGAACACAACAGTGCCGCCTTTTCTTGGAACAGCAATGTCAGTTTCATCGTCCTTATACTTGTTTTCATTGGCATTTTCCCAATCAAAAGCGGAGAAGACCTTTTAAGCGTCCTGATGGAACTTTTAATTACAACCCTGACGTTTATTGTGACAAGTACGACGAGGCAACAGGATCATGTAATGATGGCGACCAGTACGTAACCTTTCTCATATTGACCTCGCTTCTTTTATTTGTTCATATTCGTTACCTTAGCATATGCTTACGCGTTCCCCTTTTGCTGTGATTCAACGCCTTAATTTCTCATATATTTCTGGTGTTCTGTCATCGGTCTATATGTACAACATTCGAGAAGCATGACCCCACCTGTTTGTTGAAGAACAAGGATAAGCTAGAGCTTCCCAGCGAGGTAACTTCCAACCACCAAGAACTCATCCTAGCCTTACTGCATTGTTAACATGTTTTCCCCACTCCTTACTCAGCGCAAATCACTTTCAGACCTCCAAAACCCAGTAGAGCGTTTGTAAGCCACGCTGATTTGTACTTAAAATTAGTCTCGGTGACACGGCTGGAGACAAACATCTGTCACTCACCGGAAGCTCATCGGTGTTTCGCGCCCACGGTTATATTCGGTGGTTATCGTCGGCGGGTGGCTGAGTGGTATACGCGTCTCGTTTGCAACCATAAGGTCACCGGTTCGAGTCCGCGTACGGGCGGACGTCCTCGCGGTATACAGCCCACGCGCGACGTGGTGGTGTCGTGGCAGCGAAGCGCCGTTACGGCGTACACCTGGCGATTTATTTTATTTATTTTAAGTTATGCAATATATTACGTAGTGTTGTTCTTTCGTGCCGTTTCTTCTGTTCGCACTGTGCGTGTGACCCAAAATCTTATTATGGCGTCTAAACGTACATCTTCGCAAGCAGTGAATTTTTAACTCTCTGTTAGGGACATGTTCAACTAACGACTTATCACACTACTATCGTCCTCTTTCGGCTAACTGGTAAAAGGTTACCTCGGCCACCATCAAACATTTTGTTCCCCATACTGGGATCTACAGAAGATGGTCCCCGTTTTAATTTTTCGGCATGACACCTATCCTAATGCGGAAACTTTTCAACGAACTTGGACCTGTTTTATGAAACATAGTTGTCATTCAAGTTACAGTAACAAAATACATTTCCTTACATTGGATTGGTGGCATCTTTTTCCCTTGACTGTCACTGTGGACTTCTTAGAACAGCCACGGGACGCCTCTACCTACTGTGGGACCATGGTTGGCTTGCGTTGCACCACGCATAGCTCCATCCATACCTTTGTAGTATTTTAAATTACCGTTTTATAGCAAAAGCCAGTTTTACTGCGCACCAGAACCGGACGGACTTATTTTCACTTGTGATGACAATGTGTAGTCTTGGTTCTTGATTATCTAATCGCTCTACATGGGTACATAGTAAGGAATTTACCCCGGCCTGTTAATCATCAGACTGTTCTCGCAAGATGGCTAAATCCTGTCTTGTGAAAAGTACCGATTCTCGGCTCTCCTAACTTAGAGATACAGCTGTGGTACCACTGGTTCTCCCTAGAATCGACTCAATTCCGATCAGTTCAGTTAAATGACTATGATTTCGGCACCTCGGTGCATTGAATCCAGTTACCATGGCTCGCGTCTTTAGGATAACGATACATAACAGCTGTGTGAAAATGAGGTAAACGAGAACACAATGTGAATAAAAGAATTCTGGGATCCGGATAGGATGTTAACAGTCGGATATGAGAAGCCGAATGTTGGAACGCATCACATTGCACTACGCCGTGTCTGATAGGTTCTTCATTGATGTGAACCATCTCGATGCCTCCATTCAAAGACACGCATTTTCCTGACTAAGTCCTTCAATCAACTTTACGCCTTTTTGCCGCCATCTACTGGCCACCCCACGAGCTCGCTCAACTAAGGGCGGCGACAGCGTCTAATGCACACCGGAGGTAGTTGACTTAAAAGATACGGCTGAACCAACGTAAGTGGTTAGTTTTTGAAGCACTAGTGAAGAACCAGGGTTTCTTCCCAAACGCTAACTGACGGACCTCTGCTCACTCGGTTTCCACCAGATGTGAGCAGTACTTCACAAGCACCAGTAGTCAGAGTCAATCATTTACTGTCTTCAGTGCGACAACAATAGCAGTAGATCAACCAACGGGATTTATACCGCTGCCGTAAGATTTCAGTGACTTTGGAAGTGAAAAATAGGAGAAACTGGTGGTTCAGTGTAGAACCTACATGCCCTAAGCAAGTAGTCAGGGCCAAAGTGCCTAAACCTTAACAACGGCATGGTCACAAACAACTGACTGCCTTGCTACGATAAGGTGGCATCGGCGAAACACATTCCTTGTGGCCTTTACTGTCCCGTGCGCAGCTTTCATTTCCGTACGAACTGGGAAGATCTGATCTACACAGTATCATTTGCCTTAGCGCTATACGCCCACCACTGGCTGACAGGCTGAGTTCGACTCATAGTGTGTCATGATGTGCTTCTGCTGGCGGCCCTATCTACAAAAAAGTATCTCTCCGCATCGCTAAAGCCCGATCAGCATTTGTCACTCTGAGGCACTTGTGGCGTCGTCGTCACATCTCCCTTTCGATAATGGGCCGTGTTTACGGTGCCTCTGTTTGTTCAGTGTTGCTGTATGGGAGCGAGTCCTGGCCACTTCGCGTAGAGGACATGCATCGTCTTTCCGTCTTGGACAACAGTTGGTGGGTGGGGATCGAGTGTTTGTGTTGGCAGCATCTTGTTCACAGTGATGACGTTCCTTATCGCATCTTGGGGAATGCTTGTGTTCCTTTCAACAAGCGTGTTGTGCTGCGCCTGTTGAGATGCCTCGGTCACGTCCTGCGCATGTCGTCTGAACGTTTTCCGCGCCGCGCTCTTAGCTCATCCAGGACAGGGTTGGAATCGACTGCGTGATAGTCTTGCCTTCCACCTGCAGACACCATATAAACTCGTTGACGTAACATGTCGCCTCCGTTGAATCGGTACGTCTTCATGGAAGGTGACCCAAGGATGTAGTATGCCAATAACATGCTTGGAGGTGTGGCATGCAACCGGAATCAATGGAAGAATTGTGTACAGAATTGTATGGATTCACATGTTTAGTGCACCGAACATCGAAACGGACAAAAGAGAAGAATTGGTGCGTGAAAAACAAACTATTCTCATGGTTTTTTGTTGTCTCCATGTTCATTTTTTGGGAATAAAAGTACAATATGACGAAAAACAGAACGAAACATTTAGATATTTTTCCACGCCGATTCCGGTTCCGTATTTGACTGTCACTGTAGCCTCCATAAGACAGCCACAGGACGCCTCTGCCTACAAAGGGACCATGGATGGTTTGCGCTGCTCCATCCCCCACCTTCCTATATACAATGTCGACCCACAGGAATGAGACCGGGAGGCTGTTGTTGGGAGCCACGTTTCATCAACGGAGCCGGCCCACAATGCTTCAACAGGCAAACTGAAGCACTAATGCCTAATTCCGAAATCATGCGTACCAGACGTACACAAGGCGGTAGCTGGGCCATTGCCCATTCCACAGTGGCTGCTTATGTAGCGCTTGTACAATCGTACTTCTTTCTATTCGCATCGTCATTGCAGTTTCTTTTATTTACTTCGATCAGTACATTCTTCTTCGAATCTCGTTCTGCGTTGTCGATCCGGTCTGCTACGTGCGTCTTCGTTGTGTTTACTCGGCGCGGTGATCGCTCAAATTTCTAGGAAATATCGCGCTGCGCTAGACTCCGGATCTCACCACTAGACTGGGAATCATTCGAAGTCGGAAGCCTACCGCTGATCATTGACTGCTTTTCTGCCTAAACCGACTGAACGATAGCTCGCCCGCTACTTATTTAGTGACCTCGTTTCGCATTTAATTTTGGCTTTCTTTAACACTACTTTCCTTTGAAGCTCAGAACTCCCGTCTTTTTTCCATGTCATTTTAACGCGTTTCCCCTAAAGCTACACATGAAAATTTGGTTATTTTTGTGCCTGCTTTTGATACGTCTAATCCTCATGTTTGGTTTTTATAGTTGGAGGCACTTTTCCGTTGTCGCAGTCCATCGTGTTTTCTTTTGTTCCTGCACACCCCCACTTGTATGGCCGCTGATGTCCTAGATTTACTTGACCCCATTCCCACTGATGCACCTTACAACAAGCTCAAACTTGTTATTCCAAAGCGCACCTCGCCTTCCGATAAAGCCCGACTTCAGCAACACCTCTCAGGTGATAAGCTCAGTAACTGCACACCTTCACAACTTCTCCGCTACATGTGCTTTTTAGTCGATACTACCAAGTTCGACGACGGTGTTTTGCGTAAGCTTTGGACAAAATATCTCCCAACAAACACCACAGCGATTCTCGCCGTGTCCGCCGTTGATGTATACTTGGATAGGCTAGCAGACTACAGACAAAACCAGTGAATGTTTTTTAAAGCTTTCGATTCGCCTACAACTCGCTTTCGGAAAGCTATTCTCTCGAGTCATTAGCTTACGGGTTATCTGAAATTCAGCTCAAACTTTCGAGCATTCGACACCTTCACAGTTTCAGATAGACGAACTTTTTCGCGGAAAGCAGTACATCACTGTTACTAACACCGACATTTTGGTGACGCAGCTGGGACTTGTCGCCTTTGTTGCGCTCACCCCAAAGCATCTAGCACAACGCAGCAGGGAGACGATCAAGCCAGTCAGTAATGGCGACGGCTGCCGCTGGCCAACCGTCCAGTCGCCTGCTTTAGGTCCACGACTCCGCAACCAACCTAGTTATCGGTGTCGAGGTACGCACTGAACCTTAAAGAACGGGAAAACGCTACCTACTCTCTACCGGAATTACGCTTCAGGAGGTTAACTACAAGATCCACACATACGGCCAGAAACTGCTAACCCTTGCTCTCGGACTCAGGCGATCATTTCCCCTCGTCTTTCTCATCGCGCACATCCAACATCCTGTCATTGGCGTCGACTTTCTTACAAAGTATGGCCTGGTTCTAGACCTACGGTGCAAGAAACCGTGATAGTGTCACATCACTTATCGTCCCGGTCAAAGTTTCCTCGATCAGCTCAATCGGCCTACGAATGTCGCTCCCCACCGATGGCATAATCAGTGAATTACTTCATCAATTTCCTACTTTAGTCTACAGTCAAATTTTCAGACTTAACGCATCAGATTGTGCACCATATCGTTACTATCGGACCTCCAGTTGCTACTCGACCTCGGCGGTTGCCTCCCGACAACCTCGCCACAGCTAAGACTGCATTTCAGCATATGCAGAGTTTCGACATCATCCGACCGTCCAGTAGCGCATGATCTTCTCCGTTGCACACGGTTTCTACAATGTCATGCGGGGGCTTGCAACCATGTGGAGATTACCGTGCTCTGAACAATGCTACTGTCCCAGACAAATATCCCATCCCTTGCCATCTTTTTTGTCGGTTTACGCGGCAAACTAATTTTTTTAAGATCGATCTTATCCGTGTGTACTATCAGAATGGTATTGCCCCCGAAGATATTCCCAAAACCGCCGTAACCACCCCTTTTAGTTTATATATATATACATGTATATATACATATATATATATATATATATATATATATATATATACAGGCAAATCCGAAACCGGATGCCGCCAACCATATATAGGCGGCATCCGGTTTCGGATTTGCCTGTCACTATGTCCAGCGACAGGATGCATGCGCCTACGGAGGGACCATGGGTGGTTTGCGCTGCACCACCCACAGCTCCAATCACACCCATATCCAGTGTAAACCTGAAGGAATAAGACCGGGAGACATGTGGATGGGAGCCACGTTTCATCAACGGAGCCGGCCCACACTCCTTCACAGGCAAACCCAGGCACGCTGTATTTGGGAATCAAGTGCACACAAGGCGGTGGTTGGACCGTAGTCCGCTCCACACTGAGTGCATGGAACCGCTCTTTGATCCTAACACGGCCACAAGGACCGTGCACCCCGTCTCCTCCAGCAACGACCAACTGTTTTCTTGAACCAGTATGGACGAAGTAGTGGTTAATAGACAAGTGGGCACCGTGTCAACATGCACATCAAGCGCATCCATACCGGGGATATCAAGCAACAGCCAATCGCTTGAAAGATAACCAAAAATAAATCGAGTAATGCATGAGGAGACGGTGACATAAATTAATGAGCATATGAAATAAGTTGTTTACAAAAAAAATCCGAGATAAGTTCAGGGGGTCAGAAAGTATATTCTACGGAAATGCCACAAACACGAAATGTCATCAAAATTAACTACAATTGGCTTAAGTGACGTGTGCAAATTTATAGAAGAGAGTACAGGTAGACATTTATATGAGAAAGAAGAGCATTAGGACAAAATTGAAAACCCACCACCTGAAATAAAGAGACTTAACATGCAAGCACGCGGTTAGTAAATCGAATGCAGCGTACTTACAAACGCTGCGCCGATTCTGCCTACGTCCTCTGCAGAATCCATCGTCGCTTCGATAGTGGTCCCGAGTGACCTCGCTCATGGCTCACTAGGCCTGCCTGACTCAGGCACTCGCGACCGCATGTGCTACAGCACCATGCGCTCGATGTCGATGGAGTACAACCCATCGGTGGTTGCCGCTTCCGCACTTGCCGCTTCTTCTCTGCATGTATGAGGTCCTTCTCCCGCACTTCACCAACTGCCTTCGTGATTAGATCGCGCCATGCACGCTGATTAACCGCCTTCGATTCCCATGACCTGCAATCAAGATTAAAACATGAGAGGCTCAATTGGATCATGTCCAGAGAACGTATCTTCGGTTTCCCCACATGCCGCTTCTCAATACTCAGCTGACTACATAAGAGTTGCTTCGGTATCCGCGTTGAATCCATACGGCTCACATGACCGAGCCACCTCAGGTGTCTCAGTAAAACTATGCAGTCCACTTCATACATCCCACTTTGTCGCTACACTTCCGTGTCAGCAACTCTGTCGCCCCAACCGATGCGCAAAATTCGTCGCAAACACTGCTGATGGAACCGCTCGAGATATCGCACATCCCGTCGGTACATCGTCTACATTTCACTGTCATGTAGAAGAACGGACAGCACCATGGATTTGTACACCATCAGCTTCGTGCCAATGGTAAGCTGATGGTTGTTCCACACTCGGTACTCAAACTTCCCGAATGCCGCCGCTGCCTTCGACACGCGGATACGTAGCTCACTGTGTAGCTGCTGATCAGTCGACATCACACTCCCAAGTTAGCAGAAGTGGGAGTAGGTTTCCAATACTTCAGCACCAATGTTGATTCGCGACAATATTGAAGATCGCACCTCCGGTGAAGGCTGGAAGAGACAGACAGTTTTGCTTGTCCGAATTTGACCGCTGTGGAAGGCAGAGCACTAGTCATGTGCTGCGACTCATGCGCACTGTGTGCAAATAACACAGTCGTCGGTGAACAGCAACCTACGGATAGTGGACTTACAGACTAGGGTTCTCGCACCGAATCGACGGATGCTCAGCAACTCACCATCAATACGGTGCTCCACACGAACACCGTAAGCACAAGCGGCATCAAAAGCACAGGACAACGTTGCATGAAGATATATATTAAACAGGGTAGGAGCTAAGACACAGCCTTGCTTCACACCAGAGACAACTGCAAAGTCATCCGAGGTCTCTCCACTCAGCTGCACCCTCGCTTGCATACCACTGTGCAGACATTCAAGTAAGCTTACAAACTTACGCGGGCAACCAAACTTACCCAACACCAGCCACAATGCCTCTCGATTCACCGTATCAAACGCCTTGGTGAAATCAACAAAAAGCGTGTACAAAGGCTGGTGTCGTTTTCTGCACTTCTCCTACAACTAACGCGCCGCAAACACCATATCTATAGTGCTGCGACCCGAGCGGAATCCACACTGCTCTTCCGCCACGTTAGGTTCCACAACCTGACTGACGAGGCGGTTGAGCAGGATTCGGGCAATCACCTTGCCCACACAGCTCAGCAAGTTGATGTCACGATAATTCGTGCAACATTGCTTGCTACCTTTGCCCTTGTACAGTGGTAGCACAAGGGCATCCTTCAGCTCAGCAGGCACCTCCTCCTCAATCCATACAGGTTGCACCAAGTGGTGTAGCGCAGTCACCAAAGTGGGTCCACCGTGTTTCAATACTTCAGGCGGGATACCGTCGGCCCCAGCACACTTGCCGTTTCGCAGCTGAGCAAGTGCTCACTGCGTCTCATCCAGTATCGGCATGTCCGCCAGACTCGTCTTCACATCGTGCTGCTTGAGGCCGTTCAATGTAGGCCAGTCAATCTCTGAACGGTTCAAGAGACAGTCAAAGTGTTTCTGCCAGATCTGCATTATATCTGCGGCCTGTTTGCAAGTGGCGCCTGAACTACCATCGATCAGCGTCAGCGCCTCCAATCTCGGTCCATGCACCGCCTTCAAGGAGTCAAAGAATTCCTTGTGTTGGCGGCGTTCGGCGTAGCATTCCATCTGCTTCGCCTTCTCCGTCCACCATGCATTTTTTATGCGACGGAGCTCTCGGGTCAGTCGCCGTCGAAGTTTGCGAAATTGACTCTTCTTCCCTAAGTCACTGGGGTCTGCGACATGTGCAGCAAATGCTGCATTCTCCTCCGACACCAATGCGCCAATCGTCGCATTGTTGTCATCAAACCAATCAGGCCGCTTACAGTTTGCGCGCCCGATGGTCTCCACGGCAGCAGCTGTCACCTGGTCGCGAATGTGCTGCCACAGGTCACCCACTGTGGCTATGCAGTCCACATCACACAGGCGTGCAGCCATCGCCTTCTCCAGCTCAGTACGTTTCGCCCCAGTACCGAGGGAGAGGTCAAATTTACACCGATTCACGGCGGGAGTGCAATACATAGATTTACGAAAATATATGTACAATTTGCTGCGCACCTATTTGTGATCAATGCCACACTCAGCTCCACGCAGTACACGTGTCATGCGCATTTCACGCATGTCATGCTGACGTACGATGACATAGTCGAGCAGGTGAGCGTGACCACCCCGTGGGTGCGTCCAAGTTGCTATATCACTTGCACTCAGTTCAAACCGAGTGTTCGTGATCGTCAGGCAGTGAGTAGCACAAAGTGAGAGCAGTCTGTCACCGTTCGCATTTGCTGAACCAATGCCATGCGAACCAATAACATCTGCGCACACCGATGCATCACGCCCAACGCGTGCGTTGTAGTCACCCAGCAGAAGTAGTCGGTCGCTCCTCGGCACAGACCATCATCATCATCAACAGCAGTACATCAGCCATTTGAACTGATGCTTCGCTGCCATACAACCATGAGGACCTATTAAAAAAAGAATAAGAAGTGGGAGAAAAGGGGGGACTTACCTGAAAACCTCAATGTCCTAAGCAAACAATAACGGTCAAGGCGCCTACACCTTGTGTAGACAACATACCGTCACAAACAGCTGGCTATCGTGCAAACGCGACATCGGCGAGACAGCTTCCTTGCGGCTTTCACTGCCACGCGTCATAATCGGCCATTACCCCGCAGATAACTCAGCACCAAACACACTTTAAACAGGCAATCCAATTAGGAGACGGCAGCAGACGCGCCACTGGTGTCGGTTGCGAGCCATGTCCTGTAAAGTTTCGAGCCAAGCACAAGGCGAGTCAGGTGGACTCCAGCCCGGAAGGCGATACGGACCAACGGCACCTAGTTTGATCGTCAGTGACTTCATTTCCCGCTGCCAAGTCAACTTCTGTCCACCTCGAGCCTTGTGCCACCCTACACCTGGCAGACCAAACGAGGCCCTCCTAGGTAAGCGGTGACCAGGCATACGTAGCACGTGTCCGAGCCAACGCAACTTATTCAGTGCTATCTGTTGTTCTAGGGAGCTAGCATGATTATCACCACCTAGTACTCGCCTATGCACATCATTGTTGCGGACATGCTGGTGCCATCCCATACCAGCAGTACTTCGCAGACAACGATGATCAAAGACTTGAAGGCGCCTCAGATCTTGAGACCGAAGGGGCCACATTTCACTACCATAGAGCAGAGCGGCCCTCACTGTGGTCTTGTATACACAGCGTTTCAGACGGAGGGAAACTCCCTTCTGTCGCCAAAGATGCCGCAGATTCAAGAAGGTAGCTTTTGCAATGCGTGAGGTAGCTTTTGCAATGCGTGAGCTGACGTCAGTTTCTATGCGCCCATCATTGCTGTTGCAGCTGCCAAGATAAGTGAAATGATCAGCCACCTCGAGTTCCTCGTTAGCAAGCGTCAAGGGGTCATCAAGTTGCTGGTGGTCCTGAAGCAACACTGCACTTTGAAGATGCGAAGTGCATGCCAAATAATGGGACCACTCTAGACAGCCTATTCAGGGTTGGTTGTGCCGCCCCAACATCGTCGGAAAGCAAGAAGATATCGTCCGCATAATCTAGATCAACTAACCTTTCACCAGGCAGCACTTCAGCGCCTACATCTTGTGATTCCGCAAGGGAACACTCCGTGATAGAATCCACGACGAAATTGAACAAAAACGGGGAAATCAGACAACCCTGACGAACGCCACTTGTGGTCGGAAAGCTATCCGATAGGACACCGTAAACCCTGACGCGGCCTATAGTGTTGTATAGAGCACGAAGGATGTTCACATATTTCGTGGGAACACCTTTCCGAGCAAGTATTTCGAACAGAATCGATCGATCGACAGAATCAAACGCACTCTTGAAACCAAGGAACACAGCTATTGTCGGCCTGCGGTATGCGTGGCTCTGCTCTAGCACCTGCCGCAAAGTGAATATATGGTCTATACAGTCACACCCTGGGCGGAAACTTGCCTGCTCTTCCCTAATCCGAGATTCCCGTTCTACAGTGAGGCGACGAACGATAATCGAGGCCAGTAATTTTGTTACAACTGGCATTAGGCTAATATTCCTGTGGTTAGAACAGTCTGCGACTGCCCTTCTTGTATGTTGCCACTATAATCCATTCGTTCCAATGAGCCGGGACACTCTCCTCCACATACATCCACATAAGGAGGTCAGTGCTTTGCAGTAGTTACAGGACATGGCTCGCAACCGACACCAGTGGCGCGTCTGCTGCCGTCTCCTAATCGGATTGTCTGTTTAAAGTGTGTTTGGTGCTGAGTTATCTGCGGGGTAATGGCTGATTATGACGCGTGGCAGTGAAAGCCGCAAGGAAGCTGTCTCGCCGATGTCGCGTTTGCGCGATAGCCAGCTGTTTGTGACGGTATGTTGTCTACACAAGGTGTAGGCGCCTTGACCCTGAATGTTTGCTTAGGGCATTAAGGTTTTCAGGTAAGTCCCCCTTCTCTCCCTCTTATTCTTTATTTCATCGTCCTCATGGTTGTATGGCAACGAAGCATCAGTTCAAATGGCTGATGTACTGCTGTTGATGATGATGATGATGCTTTGCAGTAGACCTCACCTCCATCCTTAAATAGTGCAGGTGGGAGGGAATCCGGGCCAGCGGCACGCAAACGATTGTGGGCTGTGATCGCGTATCGGACTTCGGCCTCCGACGGAGGCTCTAAACTACCGTCCATGGCTCGTCCTGCATCACCTAAGTACGAAGAGGTCCGGGAGCAGGGGACCAGCTGAACTGATCTTGAAAGTGTTTAGCCCAGCGAGTCATACGGCGCTCCTTATTGTGTATCAGTGCATCTGCGCTGTCTCTGATTGTCTCACTGACGCCTGGTTTTGTGGGACCAGTGGTGCGGATTAGTTGGAAGAGCTTGCGGTAATTGCCTACTGCTCCTGCCTCCTCCATTTCTTGAGCCCTACTTGGCCACCAGGCTTCCTTGTCAGCACGTAGGCTCTGCTTTAGTTCACGCCTAATAGCCCGTCTGGTCACCTTGTGTTCAGAACCAGTCGGGCGGTGTCTTCTAGATTCCAACAGGTTCACGGACCTCTCGGATATCCAGTGACTGGTGCGGTGACGATGGATAGTGCCACAAGCAGATGCTCCTGCGTCGTGCATGGCGGCCGAGATCCTATTCCACTGAAGCTCAGTGTCATTAGGACAAGACAGCGAAAGTTCGGTACGCAGTGCGTGTTGATAAGCTCGCCTGACCGAGGACAGACAATTTCTCCGTTGCCAATCAGAGGGGACACTTGGTGCGCTTCCTGGTAAAGTTCATGGAGAAACGACAGCGTACCAAGGCATGATCAGAGTTGACGCAGGTACTCCAGTACGAGCGGCAATCTAGGATGGAACCACGCCACCTGTAACTTATGGTTATGTGGTCAATTTGGGTCCATCGCTGGCCAGCTACAGGAGGACGCCAATTGGCACTTCGGCGCCCACTGTGTCTAAAAGCAGTGCTACTAAGAAACAACTGGTGCTCCGCACACAGTTGCAGCAGGCGCTCGCCGTTGTCAGTCCGTTCGGAGTTAAGTCCATACTTACCACCCAGCTGAGCTTCTGAAGAGCTCAGACGCCCTACTTGTGCGTTCATATCCCCTGCAAGTACTATAATATCTGAACTAGTAGCACTGCGTAGTAGCGTGTTCAGTTCGTGATAGAAAGTGTCCTTGACAGCATTAGAACTGCAGTCGGTGGGAGCATAGGCGGTAATCACAAACAAACAGCGTTTTTTACTGCTTCGTGAATCAACCTTAGCTGATGTCGTCAAACGGGCTGCACCTAAACGGCTGTTTACCGGAATCCAATCAGGCAACGATGGCTCAACCTTAGAGCTGAGAATGATACCTACACCAGCTTGAACCGTGAGTGCTGCGTCGACGTCTCCGGATGCGTGCAACCAATAAGGAGAGGATAAGCCAGGTGCAGTTAGTTCAATAACCCCGTTAGGGTCATTAATCCTAGTTTCGGACACACAACCACATCAATACCCAGTGTGTCCAAGGTGCGTGCGAGTGCAGCCTGTTGAGTTGTTTGTCTTAGAGTGCGAACGTTGAATGTCGCCATGGAAACGGGATAGCGTGGCCTTATAAGGGACTTTTACCGATAGGTGCTGTGGGATGGTGGCTGCAGATGGTTCTACTCCAGTAGCACTTCGGTTGCTGTCAATTAAGCTGGGAATTATAGAAGAAAGCTTAGTAATGGGAGTAAGAGAAAAAGGTGGAAAAGAAAGAAGGGAGGCGCCAGCAGTGGCATATTTCCTCTTATCCGCCCTGCTGTATGCAGCAGATAAGGCGACCCTTGATAATCTGCGCGACGGCCGATGCAGGATGAAGTTTATGTTTGCAGAAAAGGTCATGGTTGTATGTGGGCCGAGATACTGCCAGGGCGCCCAGATCTAGACAGGAGGACGATTAGGGTCCTCACCCAAAGAACAGTTCTGTTATAACCCGCTGAGTAATAAAAAGACCGAAGTGACACGTTTATTCACACAACTGAGGTTAAAACCAGCTGCCCAGAAGAAACGATCCAGTTCCTCACGCTTACCACACACTTGCTCGAAACCGATCGATTCTTACCTGCCTTGTGGTTGGCTGAAAGTTCCAAGCTAACATACCAACACGCTCGCTGGAACTCGATCGATTTTCACATGTTATCTGTCTGGCTGACATACGTGACTTGTCTCACACCTTCTACGGTCAAAAATAAAATGTTACACATAAGATCTGAACTGGGGGCATGTATATGTGGAATATCTTCGTTCAAGTTCCACTTCTATACTCACACCAACGCGTTGATCTGGTTATGGTTCTATTGGCTTAAGCAAAGCTTACGTATCTAAAAAAATTTATAAGAGAATCTCTGTAGTGTCATTTTACTGAACTTGTTTGGGTGTATAACGAAGTTTGATGTGATTCACATGACGTGTAGTCAATCAGTTTTGGCGTTCCACTTCATACAGGACATTTCTTTTTCTTGCTTTCACGATTGCGGGAGTCTAACGTGTATGTGCATCCCTGAAATTGTGCACAAAGACTGGGTCACCGGGATGATAGCACCTCGATAATACCCAAGGAAGGAACATTAGGTTTGCGCCGGTTTACTGCATTACTGCCGTGCATAGATTTACAAAAATATATGTACAATTTGTTCTCCCAGTAACTTGTGATCAGTACCACACTCAGATCCATGCAGTGCACGTGCAGTGTGCACTTCATGCATGTCACGCTGGCGTACGACGACATAGTCGAGCAAGTGGGCATGACCATTCCGTAGGTGCTTCCAACTAGCTATATCACTCGCACCCAGTGTAAACTGTGTGTTAGTGCATCAAGCTATGAGTGGCGCACAGTGAGGGCACCTGGTAACCGTTCCCATTGGCTGTCACAATACCATACGGACCGATTTCGTCTGACCACACCGCGATATCAGGCCCAAGGCGAGCGTTGCAATCACCCAGTAGGGATGATCGACCGCTCCTTGGCACAAACCGTGTCACTGATTGCTACCCGATATTTTCTATCCTTAGGATAATACATGGTTGAGCCTTACGTTTTAATAAAAGTGAAATTTGTTTCCAAGTCACAGGCGGGGAGTTTGCATTCGCTGACTGATGCCAACCGGCTCTGCCACCAGCTGGCCATTTAAACGGTCGGGTGGTGCACATCCAACCCCGTGTTCACGTGGTGCTGTGGCGTTCTCCACCCAGTAAAACGTGTAACCAGCACCAGCTTCATGTAGCTTACCTTGGTCAGCTAGCTAAGTCTCGCTGAGGGCGGCAATGTCGATCCTTTAACACGCGAGTTCCATCGCGGCCAGTGCACTGCGTCGCTCGGGTCGCCCACCCTTGTGCCCGTCGAGTAGTGTGCGCACGTTCCAGCACCCGATGTTAAGCGCTTTGTGCGCGGGGACATACGTTTGTGGTGTCGGAGCATAGTATGTGTCGTGATGACCTGGATTGGAGGAAGTAGTGGGTTAGGTGAAACGCGGACGGGAGAGTACGTGTAAGCGAAGAAGAAAGAAAGGAGGCGTCAGTGGTGGCATGTTTTCACTTATCCACCACGCCGGTTGAAACAGATAACACGACCCTATTTCTAGTGCCGCTGCGCAACGGCCGATGCAGCATGGAATTATTGTTATTGTTATTATTATTGTTATATTATTATTATTATTATTATCATTATTATTGGCATAATTCTCGGTTGGGATTGGACTAGGATACTTCCAGGGCTTCCACACCTGACAGGAAAACGATTCAGGTTCTCAGCCAAAGCTTCCATGAAGTTTACACCCTAAAGACAGCGAGCCATGCGTCATGAGTCAGTGAGCCGACTCACGAGGAACTGTTTGTCCTGGCTCTTATTTAGACGAAGGGTATCACCCAACTCCCACCCAGCGGCCGCCACGAGGATGGGTCCAGGACATGAGTTCAAGGTACAACGGTCCAACGGTCTGTCAGAATCTAGACACCACAAGCCCCAGTGCACCATGGGCTCTCTGGCCAGGCATATGGTTGGTGGCATCCGATTCCGCATTTGACCTGGCTTGCCGAACTACCTCTTCGTGGTACCAGCTTGGTGGTTCGGGGGGTACCCCCTTCCAGCGAAGTGTTCTGCGCCAGTGTTCCACCTCGGTGGGGAATGGTAGTCCAGCAATTGTGCTGGTTTCATGGGGAGTATTGGGCCCCTGTTTGGTGGTCTACCAAACGAATGACGCATGAACTGAACATTCAGTCAGCGACTCCCAATGGGCGCGATTCCCTAAACTCGCCCCGCTGCCTTGCGGGTAGGTTATTTAGCCAAGGCCTCCGGTTGGGGTCTCTTAAGTCAACTCCCCACTTCGGCTTGGGCAACTGGGTAGTTTCACGCCCTCTCACAAAACCATGGACTGTACTACAACCTGCTTATCAACTACCGTTTCTGCTTCTCACATTCACGCGACCATCACACGCCAATTGTTTGTTTGCTAAGAATCCTCACTTTCCGTTACTCGATTTATGTGTTCAACACTCTGGCTGCGATTCCGGTTGCACAATGGACCACGGAGTCAACCTATGACTCTCCTTCCTCCCCGATCGTCGTTCCGTCTGGCGTGCTTCAACGTTCGGACACTCATGCAGATTGGACAGCAAGCCGGTCTAGAGCGCATCCTAGAGTCCCTCGATATTGATGTCTGCTGCTTTTCAGAAACCCGATTGTAAGATCCCAGCACTGTGCTTACATTGACATCCTCCACTGACCACGAAGCCAGATATCACCTGCGTCTTTCTGGAGATCCAGAAGCAGCCTTAGCGGGTTTGGCTGGTGAAGGTGTGGCACTATGTGCCAAGACAGGCGGCACTACTGAACTGGTTCCCGATTAACAGCCGAATGTATGCAGTTCGGCTTCGGAGTTCATGTCGAATCAACAAGCGCAGCGAAGAGAGACGCAACTTGTTTGTGATCTCCGTGTACGCTCCAACTGACTACAGTGGTGGCTCGTCAAGGACGAATTCTACCGGGATCTACGTCAGCTCTTGACTAATGCTAAAAAGTCGGATGTCGTTGTGCTTGCTTGGGATTTTAATGCGCAGGTTGGCCGCCTGTTACCATACGAACGCCACCTTGGTGATCACCACGCGCTCGATGTGAACTGCTTTGATAACGGAGAGAGGCTTCTCACATTGTGCGAAGACAACCATCTTTTTCTCTCGAGCACTAACTTCAGGCACACGAAGAATTGTTTCACAACGTGACGTCTCCCTTCACCAACACAACTAAGGTCTCCAATTGATCACATTGCAGTTAGCTTCAGATGGCGTGACAGCGTACTGGACTGCAGGTCCTCTTGGTCCACCTTTGTTGACTCAGATCATACACTGGTCTGCGCGAAAATCTGCATGTGTTTTGGTAGGTCCCGAAACAGAAAGCACCGCAAGATTGATGTAAACAAATTAACTGATTCCTCTGTCCAGGTGAGCTATCTGTCTTCACTGGCATACGTACTCAGTTGCAATCTACCGCAAGACGTGGAGCAACACTGGACCTGTATAGAGAAAGCGATGACCATTTTCGGACAGTCAAGCTGCGGCCTAGATCGACGCCCTTTAAAGACTTGGATCTCTGCTCGTTCTCTGGAGCTATTCGAACGCCGCAAGGGTGTCCCAGCGGAATCAGATTGAAACGAGCGGGGCCGTTCTGCCAACCGGATGTTGAAGCAAAACCTACGTAAGGATCGCGAGGCATGGTGATCTGAGCGTGCTTTAGAGATGGAGACTGCTGCCCTCTCTGGCAACACTCGTAGGCTTTTCCAACTCATTCGGTCCACTGGCCTCAGGAAGCTTGGTGTCAGTGAGGTCATTTGTGTGGTGGATGAGTATCTGATAACCAACCAACTGAGGCGTATGGACCACTGGACCGAGCACTTTCACTCGCCGTTCGACTGGTCTCCACTGTCCATCAGTACACCTAGTTATCCACTCTGGCTCATCCCATTGAATTCACCCAGCGAAGCGGAAGTCTGACTCGAGACTCGACGCTTGAAGCGGTTCAAGGCTGCCGGCTCAGACGGACTTCTTACGGATGTGTTCAAGTACGGTGGCGTAGTGATTATTAATCAGCTGACCTCACCGTTCGCAAAAATCTGGCATGAAGAGAAAGTGCCTTCCTCTTGGGGCGAATCGGTTATTGTCCCGATTTTCAAGAAAGACCCTCGCGGGATTAGTCTTATTTCGGTTGCCCCCAAGCTTTTGGCATCCATTCTGCTCCGTAGACTATCCCCAATGCTTGAATCATCTCCATCCCGGTCGCGGATGCGGGGATCAAATCTTCACGCTCCGCCAACCCCTCGAACATCGCCACATTTATCACACTCACACTATGGTTGCATTTCTAAACATACGTGCCGCTTTTGACTCCGTTGATCGATCTGCTTTATGACGTTGCTTGCTAAAGAACGGGGTGCCAAAGAAATATACTGCCATCTTACTGATATCTTACGAGCACTTTACCTTCATTTCTCCTGCAGAGTGAGGTTCTATGGCAAGTTTTCCTCGCAATTCGCTGTCGATAGCGGTGTGCGACAGGGACGCCCTATGTCCTCATTCCTCTTTAACTTCGCAATCGAAGAGGTTCCGTCGTGTGCTCTAGAAGGTTTCCAACATTTTTGGCCTAGAGCTTCTACCGGGTGAGCGCGCGACCGACTTAGCTTAAGCTGATGATATCGCCTTACTTGGTGACAATCCTCAGGGTATGCAACTCATTCTGGATCATTTAAGCAACTTGAAATTCCCATTTAGAATTAAAAAGAACACGAGACCATAGGTGAACAATTGTTTTCGATGGTTCTCTTCAGACCCAATGGTCGACGCCGAGAGCCGGCGCATATCGTCTGCGCGAACTGGCCATGACCCGCTTGCATATAGCAACAGCGCCCGAACAGTGGCATTGTAAACGCGACTGTTTACCAAGCGGACGACATTCTGACGACGCCACAAGTACTTCAAGTTGACAAACGTCGACCTGGCCTTGGCGATGTGGAGGGGAACATCCTTACCACTATACTGTGTGACATCAATTCTTACTAGTCATCGTTAGCGTTGCTTGTTACTCTGCTTATCTATTTTTGCCACCTTCTATAGTGTGCTTGGTCACCTGGGTAGTTTAACATTGCCTACTTATTTTCTGTCCAGTTGCCCCTACGCCCACAGGAATGCGGGTGATACGGAAAGGCGATATCACCCACGCTATTTCAAGACTGGAAACTGCATCTATGAAACAACTGAAAATGGCTCTTGCGTCAAAAACGGACTCCACTGCGCATTCGCCCATGGTCCAGATGATATTCGGCTGCCCGTTTACGACATTCGGGAGGTGCAAGATGTTTCGTCCAAGTTTGTTGTCAATTTGCCCGCGAGTCTGGAGAAGGAACGGGTGCTCAGTGAAGATCCAAAATGGAACGGTGAGTAAGCACATTTTGGCTTAGTAAGCATCGGTTTTACCCCAGTTAACAACATAGCGCTAGCATTCTTTACTTGCTTTTCATCGAGGGTGCTAAGGTGTGTGTGTCCCAGAGCATTGATTGTGCATGCTCATTCTTTTGTGATACTTGAAATCATCTCACTTTGTTTTTTCGATCATCTTATTCTTTTCTTTTGCTTTTCTTGACATGTTGCATTTTTCACACACTTGGTCTTTCACTAGGCTTCTGACCACGTGCGACTAGTGACTCCAAAACCTTTGCTTCCAAGGGTTGCTATTCCATTTTTCATTCGCTTACTTTTCGAGATGATGGTGAATTACAATTTAGTTTTCTGAGCGTTTTTGTTATTTCCAAATCGGACACAAGAATTGTCTATCAGACAGTACGTTATGAAGCGTAACCTTTATCCAGGTTATTAAGAGACTTTGTAGCGTATAATCTGATCACCACAAATAATGATGTTCTGGAGTGGAGGTGCCTGATTCTAAACATTGAACGAATTGAACTAGGCTAGTGAGAGTTCAGGGAGCTTGGTGAACATACCTACAAACACACAATCGGTCGCAATTCTTGCTTCTTAAGTCTTTGTTATATACAAGGGTCATTCACTAAATAAGGTGACTTTTTCAGTATATGGACTTGTAATACAGATAGAAGCTTACTTTTTGTTTATTTTTGTTGTTTTACTTCTTTTTCACATAGATGTAATTTCTTTTGCAGATTGAAAAAAACTTTGAGAGTTGTAGCGATTAACAAAGATGGCCGACCAAGAAGCATGCTCCAGGATTAAACAGCGGTCAGTTATCAAGTTTTTGGTTGCTGAAGAGTGCAAACAAGTTGAAATTCCTAGGAGAATGTCAACTGTCTATGGTGCCGCATGTTTCAGCCGAGAAAATGTCTACAAGTGGGCAAAATTGTTTACAGAAGGACGGAGCAGTGTTGAGGATGAAGACAGGCCTGGGAGGCCTACAGAAGTGAGGTCTCCTGAGGTGATCGAATCAGTCAATGACCTCATTCAGTCGGACAGAATGTTGCCAGTGGATGACATGGACGATTTTGTGTGTCGCCCCAACAGATAAGCTCAAAGTCCTTGCAATGTCATCCACTGTCACCATTCTGTCCGACTGAATGAGGTCATTGACTGACTCGATCACCTCAGGAGACCTCACTTCTGTAGGCCTCCCAGGCCTGTCTTCATCCTCAACACTGCTCCGTCCTTCTGTAAACAATTTTGCCCACTTGTAGACATTTTTTCGACTGAAACATGTGGCACCATAGACAGTTGACATTCTCCTATGAATTTCAACTTGTTTGCACTCTTCAGCAACCAAAAACTTGATAACTGACTGCTGTTCTGTCCTGGAGCATGGTTCTTGGTCGGCCATCTTTGTTAATCGCTACAACTCTCAAAGTCTTTTTCAATCTGCAAAAGAAATTACATATATGTGCAAAAGAAGTAAAACAACAAAAATAAACAAAAAGTAAGCTTCTATCTGTATTAGAAGTCCATATACCAAAAAATTCACCTTATTTATTGAATGACCCTCGTACTTCGTCCCATTAACACCTTTCGTCCCTTCGTCATTTCGATCGAATCAGGTGTAATTTACCTCATTTATTCACGTTTTGCAGCTTCCTTTTTCTTATAGTCTAGGAAGTGCACTCAATTTGCAAACGCTAAACTGCTGTTTTTGTGGGTTTGTTACACTTCAGAACATCGAGCCCACCTCGCTCTCCTATGTACATGTGCTGTTATAGTGCATTGTAGAACCAAATTGCGAGAATTTGGTTATATCGTCCAATTATCTTTGCATCTTCTGGCTTTGCGTCACATGTGATGGCTTCGTTCCGTCGTTTATTTGGCACTTTTCCACTCTTTTATAAGTATCAGTGATCTGGCAGCCATCATTGCACTTTACCTATTTCATCTTGTGGCAGAAATGTTCCACGTGTTGGCGTTCTATAAAACGGAGCTGTGTCGGAAACCACCTCGCATGTGCCGACAGGGCTACTCGTGTCCCTTCTATCATAATGGAAAAGACAAGCGAAGATCGCCGGAGAAATGGCGTTACCGGAGTACCCCGTGTCCCACCGTTCGTCCGAATGATGAATGGCAGGACAGCAGTTTGTGCGAGTCAAGGGATTCGTGCCCCTACTGCCACACTCGGACGGAGCAACAGTTTCATCCGGAGGTTAGGACTACTTTTTCCACACGTAGTGCTTTTACTGTGTAGCCCGTAATTCATTTTGCTCTCCCCATCAGACATGTCAAGCTTATCATATGAACTACGCAATCGTCTCTTTTAGCTGTTTACTAATATTCGGCTTCACTCTTTTCAGTGGTTAAATTACTTGATACATCTCACATTGTCTGGAGAATTTATATCGAGGATAACAAAATCGGACAAAAGCGGCGGTACGGCAAACGACGTTTAGGGGGACGAAAAATGTCCCTTACTCGTTACTAGCCATATCGTCTCGTCTTCAGCCTGAAAACCACCAGTTAGCAATAAAGGGAGCACAAAATCAGCAGTAACCCCTAAACTGGTGCGTCGGATGGTTCCTCATCATCCACCGACACGATCGATTCCGTGGACCTCATCTTCGAAGCGGCGGACACAAAACCTTATGACCGTCCACTAATGCATCTGCATGTCACCAGTTGGTCATCCTGGGGCTTCCACCGAGCACGCCGATGGTCACTGAGTGCTCTGCTAACCCAATCCGAAAGCATTTCGGTTCACTTCGTTTATTGATCTCATCCTCTCTCTACGGTGAGTGGCTGTACCCACGAACGTCGCGGATTTTTGGATCAACGTGTGCTGGATACTACTTTTGCCTCAGATTACTGTGTTATCAGCGTTTTATCTGTGTGAATTGTGTACCAATCTTCTTCCTTTGGCGTATTTTCCAAGCGGTGCAAATTTGGCGACTATTCTTTGGCTACTTCCGGAGATCTCATTGATTTGCTCTACTGCCACCTCTGTCCGCCATCTTGGATTTGCTTTAGCTTGTGATGCCGTTTCAAGCTACTTGTGGTTCGTGTTCGAAAGTTGTGTGAAATAAGGCTCATGCACTTCGGTGCTTTGGCTGTGATGTTTTGTTCCATCTTTCGTGCATTGGCTTATCCGTTGACGTGTTTAGAAAAACGCCCGACATCCGACATCGTATTTTTCAAGTTCTGTGTGATAAATGTCGCGGTACAAGACATCAGAATACGCAGAGGTCGCAAATAACTACGGGAAAATCTCTCTTTCAGATAGAAACAAACCGTTCAGTACGTGGGATTAAACGCCCTCGTGGAAGTACCTCTGTGACCTCGCCTTCTATTGTCACTCCGCAATCTGTACCACCACCAGCGTCTTCGACCCCGGCCGAGCCCCAGGTTCAATGTTCCCCACCGATGGAAGACTCAGACTCGGAAGCTACGAAATGCCGCTTCACTGATCGGTCCGTGAATTTCTCAGAGGCTGTCTGTAAACTTCTGAACACCGAGGATCCATGGACCACTCAGAAGCGCAAGGGTCCACGTATTCGACTTCAGACGTCACCTGCTGATAAACAACAATCCAATCAGTTAAGCGCCACTAGTTCTGCTTCCACAGGTTCATCACTGATTTCGTTGAGGCATCATAATCTCATGGTCTTCCCCGTACCGGAGTCAAAAGATGAAAACCCTCAGCTCCGTTATGATCACGATGTTGAGTTCCTCCGGGGGCTAATCGATAGACTTAGATGTGGGCAAAGACAGTGTGACGATTAAACAAGTAATCCGACTTGGCCAGAAAACTAACCAGTCATGTCGATCTCTCAGAATCACCTTTGCAAATCCCAATATGCCGCAACTCATACTGTCTCATCTGTCAAGGTTGAAAGGCATAAAAGTTCACATCCGCCGAGACTTGGAACCCGAAGACAGGGATCGTTTGAAAACTGCGGTCATTGAGCTCAAACGCCGTACAGAGGAAGGTGAGACTGACTTACAAATTGTAAATTTTCGATTGATCAAGAAGGGTGTACGAACCCGTATCAACCTGTTGCTCAACCTCCAGGCACGTCCCGCAGTACCTCCGTGTGGCATCCGCCAACGTGTGCATCCTAATGAACAAACGTGACTAATTGTGCCGCTTCGTTGTCTCGGAGCGGCCGGACATTTTAGGACTTGCAGACACATGGCTGAACTCCGACGTCATACCAAAAGAAGTCGTGTTGTCAGGATACTCTTGTTTCCGATGCGACCGAAAATCAAAGGCTCACGATGGTGTTCTGTTGTACATAAAATCGTCACTATCAGGCAAACTTACCAACACCTATCGGAGCGATGATAGTTTATACGAGCAGTTATGGTGCACAATCCGCCTCAGACGCGCAGAACTAATAGTGGGGGTTATCTACCGGAGCCCATTAAACCGTTGTTGCGATTGGCTACCACATGCACAGAAGCACATGAGCCGCCCTCAGTTCTTACTGATGGGGGATATAAATTTACCTAAAATATTTTGGCCAGACGTTCGACTTCGTCCCGGTCATGGCAACGTTGAGGCACAATTCGCTAAAATGACTATTGAAATCAGGGCAGCGCAACATGTCATCCAACCGACGCGCGTAACTCCGCACTCGGCGTCTTGTATGGACCTAATGTTTACAAGCTGCATGCAGAAGCTGAACGAGATCGGGGTCATCGAACCTCTGGCGAACAGCGACCACTGCTCCATTGTGGCAAGCTTAGAACTGTCGTTATCATAGTACAATCAACGATAGCCGACATTCAACTATTGGAAGACGGACTTCAACTGGCTCGTCCAAGCTGCAAGTCAGACTGATTGGACACTACCACAGGATGCGTCACTTGAGGTCTGTTGGTCATGAATGAAGGGGAAGCTTAACTCGCTCTGTACTCGGTTCGTTCCCCTTAAGTATTCAAAGATCGGACCTATCAAGCCGCATTGGTTTGGTACGGAATATAGACAGTTAGCACGACGGCGTCGCAAACTTTGGGATGGATACATCAGCTCGGGTTGTGATGAAGATTACACGATGTACAAAAAACAGCGTAACTTATGTAACGCCGCAAATATCAAGAAACGCCGACAGTTCGAAGCGGAGCTAGCATCCTCGACCACAACTGCACCCAAAAGAATATTTGCCTACTTGAAACGTCAACTGAAATCTGGGGGCGACCTACCGGTCTTAGAGAGCTTAGGCGGAAAGACGCTCATTTCAAGCGCGGAGCGCGCGGACACCTTGGTTACACACTTCCTCACTGTATTTTCCAGTAAACCAGGGGCGGTTTCAGTACCTGCACAGGTTGCGCCAGTCTTGCTCAACAGCCTACAATGTGATGCAGTTGAAATGTATCAGCTACTCGTAAACCTCGATGGTGCAAAACCCCCCGGACCAGATGGACTTCAATCACTAATACTTAAGACCCTATCGAAGGTCATCTCACCAGCCGTGACAAACCTTTTCAATAAATCGCTCTCTGAAGGATGTGTCCCAAACGACTGGAAATGCTCGATAGTGAGACCGCTTCCCAAGGGTGGTGACCCGAGTAAACTAGAGAACTATAGACCTATCTGTTTGACTTCGGTATTATCCAAAGTGCTCGAGAAGGTTGTGAAAAGTGTCTGCTATCGTTTTTCGAATCGATGGACGTATTGACGCCAGCGCAACACGCCTTTACGAAAGGGTGGTCCTTCATCACCAACTTGATGTACGCAAACCACCAGTGGGTACGAGCTCTCAATGAACAGAAGGATGTTGACGTGGTCTACATCGACTTTAGTAAGGCGTTTGACAGAGTGAACCACGAGGTACTCCTTGGTAAACTGAGGACATACGGAATCAGTGGCACGTTACTTCAGTGGTTACACTAATTTATTGTGGGACGAAAGTTTTTAGAGTACAGGTCAATGACTAGGTGACAGACTGGTTCCCATCGGCTAGTGGCGTGCCTCAAGGAACTGTACTTGGGACAGTATTATTTCTTATTCATATCAACGATCTTCCGCAGCAGCCCCATTCACCATGTGCCCTGTTTGCAGATGATTTGAAAATCTGGAGGATCATTGTGAACCAGGACGACTGCGCTCGCCTCCAACATGACTTAGAGCGACTGTCAACGTGGTCCACAGAAATGCAACTCCCTCTTGACGCAAGCAAGTCGGAGTTCATCAGTATCACCAGACGTCCAGCCACTCGATCACACACCTTGGACGGCCAGTTGCTCCGTCCCAACACATCTGTCAGAGACTTAGGAGTTCTCTCACGACATGATATGAGATCACTAGAAAATACAGAGAAATTGTACCGTGCGGGACTTCGTATGCTCTGGGCATTAAGACGCAGTTTCTCCACATAGTCTGAAGAAACCGTCCCTCGTCTATTCACCTCGCTCATTAGACCAATCCTTGAATATGGTGCCCCATCTTACCATCCGATAACCCAGTGGGAAACTGAAAAGCTGGAAAAAATACGGCATATCGCAACTAGAATGATACCGAGTCTACAACAGCTTCCGTATGAAAAACGTTGTGAAAGACTCGGACTCTACACACTACCCTATCGCCGAGTAAGAATTGACCTTATTATGACCCATCGAGTGCTACACTTAAATCACTTCCCCATACTTCGGCCAATATTTCACCTGCGGGAACCCTGTAACACCCGAGGACACGGTTACAAACTCGGGGTCCCCAACATGAACAAAGTATCACATCAGCTTTGTATCGAACGGAGAATCGTAAACTTATGGAATACACTACCCGAAGGATTAATATAGGTCGATTCCGTAAAGTGTTTTAAAACCCGTATCGATGATTATTTCGGAAAACTGTGCTTTTGTAAAACGATACACATACAATGCCAAAAGAAGACATTGTATGCCCGGAAATAATGACACTAGTACAAATTCCTAACCGAACAAGGATAAACGATTAACGGACCAGACACAACTGCTGACGATTCACAACTAAATGTTTTTGATTTTTCGTAATTCGTTAGAGTTGTACAGAAACCTTTCTACTTGCTCTTAAATACAGTCTCAGTCTTGTTACCGATCCATATCGCGAAGAAGAATACCAGTTTGGGTATTCAGATCCGTTGCACTTCTGTGACCGCAACACAACCGATTAACTGAACAGAATTGCAGTACATGGTTCGCAGCGTGGTTTACTTAGGAAATGATGCCATACGAAGCAGTGCAGTGAAATGCTACATGATCCCGTACAACACGCCAGTACGTTGAGAACTTTTCTTAGCCCCATCGGATATTAGTTCTTCAGTGGCGACTATCATGGTGCATTGTCTCAAAATGTCCTCGACATGACTACGCCTCTAACCAGTGCAGTCGTACGCTTTTTACTACACATACTGATGTCACTGGATTTCCACAAGTAACTATGGCTTTGGAATCGGGCACGAACCTTTACATTATGCACAGCAAACTCATCCATCCATCCTGCTGAGTCGGTTACTTAGTAGTGTCTGTATTTCGGGCAAATTATCTTAAGTTGGCCAGTAATGGTCATTGCGACTGCAACTTTCGGGGAGGAAGAAACATATCACACCCTTGGCACATTCTTCTCATTTTGAACAGCTACACGGTTTTTAGAAGCATGCTATCCGGGAACAAGCTGCGATACCAATATAGTCCCCAAGATAGAATGGTTACGCGATTCCTAATTCTCGTCGATTTATTTTATCCCATGATTATCTCCAAACTACCATACTGTGGATGAGTAAATCGACTGGTCAGCCAGTTTTTATTCCGTTCGGCTCACGCAACTCATGCATGGTTGCCACTGCCATCGACTTTCACGGACTACCCTAAACAGAAATTGGACTAATTTCATATTCCATCTATTCGTTTTCTACCAGACAGCCGCGTGTCTGCGCTCATTGGAGTAGATGTGATTCGTTTAGTCTTTTTCAACCCCTATTACAACAGATGCACTGATGACACCGTTCTGGTTTTCTGCTGAACAGCTATGAACCGGACTTACGTGCAGGATATCCAGTTACCATCACGAGCATTACGATGATGGTAATAATGATCAAATCAGTTGGGGAAACGAAAGAGAAGAGAGAGCATGAGCCGGTGACGCTGTGACCGCACAGGTACCAGCCCACTGACGAAGCCATTTGCTCTGAATTCACCTCAAGGTGCGTTAGCATGCGAGTTGAGTAAGTGTTCACTGAATACAACTGATGGTCACTGGGCGCATATCCACCAGAAGTTATCAGCAACAGGCATATCTTCATGCGACATTTCCGATTGTAAGCCTAGGCATTGGGTCTCTATGCAGTTTGTGGAACTTCTGGGTGCTCACCAACACATTCCGGCTGGAAGCGATCAAAACGTGACTCGCAACAACAGTACGAAACTGCGTGCTAGCCCTAAGAGACCGCGAAATCTGGTGGTCTCACTTTGCATGGAGATGGAAATGGCTGCTGCCCTTGGCAACCATCATAAGTTAATCCGTCGGATACGCAAAGCGGGCAGCAGGAGCCTGTTGTTAGCAAAACTATATGCGATGAGAGTGGGCGGCCGATTCACGGCTTGTCAAAACACTTGGAGTGTTGAGTTGAACACTGAACCCATGTTTTCTGGTGACTTACCACTTGTCGTCAGGACTCTTGGACAGAAAACAACTGGATGCTTTATCATTGGGCATGCATTTTAAAATTCCTCCCAAGATGACCTGTGGAATCCATATTGAGGCCCATTTTGAAAGCCTAATCGATCAACTGTCTAACTTGAACCCGACGACCCAGGAACACCACAACTGACTTAACGTTAAGCTTGTCGACATTGCGCTCGGTTACATGATAACTCCGATTCACCAACACTGTTGTCTAGATAACAATCACACAAAAGCTTAACGTGATCTCTGAAGGCCAGAGATGTGTTAATTTTAAAACTAAACAAGGGCACATTTGTTATGTATAGATCAGATTATGTAAAAAAGATGTATACTATCCTAAAGGATAAATCCTAATTTCAGAAGAGTCGGCCGATGGCCGAGCGGTCTGCAGGCCTGGCTTGCAATCATAAGGTCACCTGTTTGAATCCGCATAGGAGCGGGCGTCTTCGCGGTATATTCAGCCCACGCGCGACTGCTGGTGGTCACGTGGCAGCGAAGCACCGTTACGGCGTAAAGGTGACGACTATTATTAGTATCATTATAATTTCAGGAGAACAAAAGCGGAACCACGGCATTTCAAATTGAAAAGAGGGTAACCAACCAGCAAAGTGTGTTACTTCAACGCAGTATGTCAGAAACGGAGTACAACTTCCTTAAGTCCATGGAAACATGCATCCCTCAAATCTATAGTTTGCCAAAGATACACAAGGCTAACACACCATTAAGGCCGGTATTCTCCATGTGCAACTCCCCGTACGACAAATTGGCACGTTGGTTAGTCGACATACGTGCACCAGTGAGACAAATGATAACGACCTACACCGTGAAAGACACTTTTGACCTGATTGATTGTGTGCAAGATGTGAATATTGCCGACAAGGTTGTCTTCTGTAGACATAATCTTCGCTCACTAACATCCCATTAAAAGAACCGGTGGATTTGTGCGAATTTATCACGAATGGAGAAGTAATCTTGCCAATTCCAATGGAATATCCCAGGGATTTACTGCTTTTGTGTACAAAAATGTGCATTTCTTGTTCGACGAGCAAGCATATCGACAGGTAGATGGTGTGGCTGTGGGAAGTCCGCTTGGCCCGGTACTGGCTGACATCTGTGTGGCAATAGTCGAATCGAGCTGTGAACCCTACCTAAACCAGATCTACCTCTATTGCAAAGCTTTCCTCCAAGCTCGGTAGGGACTGCCTCCTGCACTGACCATTGATGGGAATCAGCTAGGAGTCGTTCAAAAATTCAATTACCTCGGCAGTTGTATCAGCGCTGTTGTAATTGAAGACTTCACAAACCGTATAGCAAAAGGTCGAGACGCTTTTGCTAACCTTCGCCACCTATGACACCGACGCGACACCACTCGCTTCCCGAAGGTTAGAGTGTACGATGAAGCCGTACGTTCGACCCTGCTGTACGGTTTTGAAACCAGGCTCATTAAATCGGCAAACAGAAAGGGGCTAGTTACATTCGGCCACCGGTGCGTTCGCAGTTTAGCTGATATCTGGTGGGAACACTGAACTATAAGCGTGTTCGACGCCTTGTTTATGGCGCAGAATGAAGAAGCGAATCGCTCAGCACCGTTATTTCACGCACCAGGCTCCGATGGCTGGGCCACGTGTTGCGTATGCCAGCTCACCGACTCCCGCGACGTGCGTTGTTTGCGCGCCGGGGGTGCGGATGGAAGAAGTGGAGGGGTGACCAAGCGATAACTTGGTCAAGAGGAATGAAGGCGCTTACTCCGAAGTTGACCTCGGTTGGAGCCTTTCGGCTCCCTGATTGGGGTAATAAATAAGGTAAATCGTCAACTGTCGCAGCGCTTTGCTGCCACGCGACCGTCGCCAGTTGGACGCGGGCTGAGTATACCGCGAGGACGCCCGCCCCTACGTGGATTCGGACCGGTGATCTTATGATTGCAAGCTAGGCGTGCAGACCGCTTGGTCACCGGCCCAAATACGATGAACACGTTTGGTTGGATACACATGTTGATGTTGCTAGGAGCCGACCTCAGTGTCGTTCGTGTTGTGTGTTTTTGTCCCTCCCCCAACCACGATCTCAATTCTTATGCATAATATAACACTTCTTTTTGCGGCACAATAGCCGGCTGTTAGCTCTCCGAAACCATGTCCATCCGTTACTGGTGATTCAGCTGGCATGCCTCTGTTGCATATCTTTTTTTCTATTCTTTTGTATTGCGGCACAGTAGTTAGGTGTTTTCCACCTCTAGCTAACGTGTATAATGATGATGTGCATATACACGCGATATATGAATGACACCTTAGTGATTGCTCCAAGTGCAGAGACTGCTCAGTCTCTTCTCAGTGTGCTCAACAACACACCCCAACGCCGGTTTCGGCCGTGAACTAGAAGACAGCAGTCGTCTTGCTTTTCTCGATGTATTGTTGGCTCGATGGAACGCTCTGGACTGGCCTGTGTGAGAACTTCAACAGCTTCGCGCCGGTCCAGTACAAACGTTGCCTTGTCAAGACGTTGCTCGATCGTGCCAGTAGAATATGCAGTGCTGTCTATGTGGAGTCGGAATTATCGTTCATCACACAGACATTATGAGCCAATGGATATCCAGAGACATTCATCAGATTTCACAGTCATCCGAAGGAAAACAAAGCAAGAGTACTTACTGTGCACAAAATACCCGTCTATTTACAGCTACACTTCAAAGGCAATGTGGTGACGACGCAAATTGAACGACGAGTGAACACAGCTATTCGTCATACATTCAATGTTGCTAAACTGTCCTATCTGAACAACCGAAAAGCTGCCAATGCCCCCAATCAAACTCAACCGGTATCCGCCACAATTCCTTGCATTTCCCAGTTCGTCTGTATCTGCAGAAGCAGTTACATTAGCAGAACAGATCGTTGTCTGAGTAAGCGGATTAGAGGGCACATTCCGAAGCGAATAGCTGAGTTGATGGCACAACAAGCAACCGGACAAGGAGCATCAGGCAAACTGCCGGCATCATCCCTCGCCAGACACCTAGTCAGTACAGGTCATCAAGGTGACCCTGGGTCAACTTTGACGGTTATCGACCGAAACAAAAACGCCGGGGTGCTGAAGTTTGCCGAGGCTGTGGCCCTAAATCTTTACCGTCCCACCCTTTGTGTGCAAAAGCTACTGACAGTAGCCCTTAAGCTTCCTTGGGGTTTATGACAAATGCCTCAGTTCATCGATCTTCTGTTTCGTTTATGCGTTCCTTTTTATCTGACCAATCCAAAATGATTGTATTCTTTCTTCACATGATCTATATATGTAGTTAGATTGCAAGTGATCAGATAACACGAAATAATGCCAGCTTGTAGTGCTCGTCTTCTTATTGTTTTGTTCAGACTGATACAGGGAACTCAATGCTTTTTAGCTTTGCAAAACTGTTTAATCAGCCTGATTTATCAGTTTCCTTACCGTCCAGCGAGCGCCCTTGCTTCTGGAGCGTCGCCTTTTGTCCGCCTTCGCGCGCGGAAATCGGGCGTTAGAACAGACTTTAAATTGGATAAAGCTGCAGGGCTAGATAAGCTTCCTTCAACGCTGTTCAAATTTGGAGAACCAGGTTTCATAGATCACTTGCATAACTTAACTAGTGAACCTGTGGGGGCGGAGGAATGTCTGATAAGGCTATTGTCGCTCCGTTATAGTCCCAATTTTCAAGGCTCACGTCCGGAATGCGGCAGTGGTGGTGAGATGACTAACCTCTATTGCCTCTAGGTTACTTACCTCTGTCGTTCTCCGCAGACTGGATGGCGCCTGTGAAAGCCAGATGGATATTACATCTGTGTGACTCCTTTATGCTGAGACCGTTGCTGCACGTGCGCACACTAAGCAGCACTCGCGGGCACTGGTACAAGTTTTGTAGTGCCGAATTTGAAGCGGCTAGCTAACCCTTACGTTTCGTGCGGCTAGTGCTGAAGTATTGGAACAGTTTACCCGAGAAAATAGTCCAGACGAGATTGATATCGGAATTCAAGAAATTCTTGAATTACGGATTATAGATCTCGAAAGCTCGTCGTACTTGAATTGGGTGTAAATCTAATGTTGCAAATACGTAGGAGTGAGTGGCTATATTCCGCGAACGTACCCGATCCAGTTAGGATGGGGCAACATAGACCTGGGTTTGCTCACTATCTGACTGCGGTACTCATTATTCAGGAGATCCAGCTATTGTGACTGCGCGTTGTCGATCAGATGTGGGCGCCTTAGTCCTCTATGTTTTTTCAGGTTAGCTAGGTTTTACAACATTTCTTTGTGCCCTCTTCTTCCTATATGGCGTAATAAGTGTTTTTGCAACCACTTCGATTTGTCAGTGTGTCGTCGTTGATATTGTCGATTTGTAACCTCCAGGTAACGGTTTGTCAGAATTGTACTTGTTAAGCAGTTCGATCATCGTAACTCACAGCTCGGTAATGGAGATTACCCATATGGCTTCACGAATCAGTTAAGTACGCTGGCCGTCTTGTTACAACAGGGACGACGCTGGCTTAACGAATTTATTCGCCTGTTTCCTCATCTGTTTGAAATTTTGGTCGGGTCACGCGATTGCTTCCACTCACTAACGGTAGTGAGAACGCGAGCGGGCAGGAATAAGATTCAGTTCTTTTATATAGAGAAACAACCTTCCTTATATACGAAGACGCGTAAACGTAAATGCCAACCAGAGTGCTGAAAGCGTGCACAGTCAAACCCACTAAGGACCGAACAAATAAGGATTCGATTAGGCACACACACAAAGAAAGCGATAGCATTAGTGTCGGAGCGTCAGAAGGCAAAACAACGACTAAACAGCCATTGGGTTTAACGAAGTGACACCTTAAAACAAGCACCTGTGAATTACCACAACAAAACCAAAGTCTGTAGTCATGGCTGCTCATGAATGCAAGTGCACCTGCATTTCATTGCTTTTCTAACGGAAGAAATAGCTTAAGACGCTATACGTAAAATTGTTCAACATTTAGCCGTGCCCCCATTGGAGATGTCAGCTTTTTGTTAAACTTTTTGCATAACTTACAAAACCCGCTGTACAATGTTACGTCAAGGGCCATCGGAACGCATCGGTTATCATCCGCCTGTGAACGTGCGGTCTCGGGAATGTCCGTGCATTTTCGACACCAATCGTTGTGTAGACTCCGATCGATTGATCAAAATGCGATTCGGTGATCGAATTGTTTCCGCACTCACTCAGCAGATGTATTTGCAGGTGTTTCATTTTGTGTTTTAAGTGCTTCGCCATCGCATCAATGGGCTTCTTTTGTACCGGCTCAAACTGTTCCAATGAGGGATCTAGAGGTCTCACACACATGTCATAGGGCATTCTTGCGACACACCACCAAAACGTTCCCATATTTTATGACTTGGTATCGAACCTATACTCAGTCTTGATGAAGGTCCACTTTAACCCCTAAGACCCGTTTCCTTTGGTGAAAATAAAACACTAGAAGTAACTGGCCACAATTCTCAAGCAACGCAACGGTCTATGTATGGTGGTTGGAGAGATCAACAACTTGTTTGTTCCGTCACAACAGCTGTCAGTTACCGTTCTCTAGTCGGGGGCGCACTGTGCCGATGCTTTGTCGCCTTCAGCGTCACCGTCTGTGCACCGAACTTTGCTCTGATTTGAGTCATGCTGACCCAAACTAACAGTGATCATTTACCTCGCTGACACCATTCATGCACAACAAAGTGCTCGTCACTAAAGCATCAACTTTCGTGACGGAACTTGGGCAAAGCAGTCGAAAATTTTTGAGGACACTGCTGTCTTGTGTGTGCTCGGGAAGCGGCACACCGCCGCGGACCGTTGCCGTCTTTCGACGGATCCAACATGGACTGCAACCTTTGGGAAACGATGTAACTCATTTTTCTTGGCATTATAAACTTTTTAGGTTGTAGATTCACGGGTGGCCTCTGATTAGTCCATCAAAAGGATGACAAATTAGGAGAAACCAAGCTCCAAAGTTTTGTGTTATCCATTACAAAATCGAGGTTTTGTTTATGGCTTTCAACCCCTCAGTTTCTACTAGATCTTATCCGTAAGGAAGGTGTTTGCTGAAATTCCCATGGAGAGACCTCAACCGGAAAATCCCACTCAATAGTATGATCAAAGAGGTGATGAGAGCTACCCAGTTCGGAAGTGTTATTTCGAACTTCCATGTTGCTATGTTTGCTGCCGTCACGCTCAATTTTGACAAGTTTATCATAATCACCGCGCAAATGTCGTCCGTTGTAAACGGAACATCTGCGACCGCGACCAACCGCATGTGTGATTTCGCCTCCTATGTTATGGGCTACGTGATTTGTGGAGATCAGTGCTGAATCGACGGGCAACGGCCGAGTCCACTGTTATGGGCAACCCATGAATCACTCCATACCACTCGACCTGTAAATTGTCTCCTTCCATAACGAACCACCGACCTATTTTCAGCCCCCTACGAGAGCGATAGACGTTTTGGTTATCTGGCAGATCTCAGTGGCAGGCGCAATGACAGAATCATTTCTTCATGTTTAATCGGTTATATCCTGCTTGGTGGACCACTTTTCTGCAAAAATGCGCTTACTACCTTTTGATCTAGTCAATGCACGCCGTTTCGGTGGTCGAACGGTTTCCCTAACGCCGATTTTGTTCCACAGACTTCGTCACCAATCATAGTCGAGAGTAAAATATTTATTTATTTATTTTCATAGATGACGCCACAAATGGGTTTCACAGTAGAGCCATCCGACATCACTCAAATTTATAGCTGGAACCACCTTGCCTTCGGTTGTTACTTTTTTGTTCTTTGTTGTCCCACCGCCATTGGATGCTTTTGATAGGAAGGTTAAAGCCTTGGTGCTCGGAGTGCCTTCATTCTCAGTGTCAAAAGGAACCCAGCCATCGGTCCCAGTACACTTACCAGTTAAATCTTATTCCTTGTACCTGTGTCCTCGATTTCCGTCCGCGCTGCGCGGCTGTTTCTACTCGCACTCCATTATCGGCGACAATATCCTTAGAAAACCAGGGCCGCCGCGCATCGACCGTCAATCGCCTTTTCACGGCCTGTCTGTACTTTACGTTTGACGATTGGCCACGAGTTCCGCTCTTGCTTCCGTCTCTAGGCCAATTTATGACCTTAATTGTCACGTGCATCTCGCATGCTCTGCCTTGTGCCGTTTGCCACAGCTGTGTTCCAGTGCACCGCTCTGTGCATACGCGTGTTAGCGCTGCCTCACGTGACTCTCCGCTGATAATTTAGTTGTTGGATTTAGTTAAGGCCGTTACGTGTGCTCTGGAGCCGCGTCTTTGGATCGATTTACTAGCCGGTGTATGCGTTTCGGATTGGTTCGGCCATCGTGATTGTCAGGCTAGCGCGCGTGGGGAATGCATCCGGGTGTAGTGAATTGTTCTCATTTCTTACACATTCAGTACCCTGCGGGTTTTGTAAGCCCCAAGGTAATGCTCCTTTGCGCTTGGCTTGGTGTTTTCGGACGGGCAACACCTGATGCCGTTTAGTGTTCCTTTTTACACGAACACATAAATAATCATAAGCGGACAACCGCCACAGCCAAATCAAATCCCCATGATACCTATATCACAAATGGCGAATTATCCATGGTTCTTCGTCGTTGCAGTTGATCTTCACGCTTGCATATCAACCTGCATTGTTCCACTAACCTTTATCTCCCATTGGTGTCAGGCCTGTATGCGCTTGATACGGATGCTGACAGTGTTCACCATACCACAGCCAGGATAAGTAACTGCCTACCGAAACAGTTAGATGTACTTGCTGGTCACACCTCAAAATTACGTCCAGTTGCGTCGGAATACAAAAGTCACATATCACCAATCCGACAAGCACTGACGCATGGGTCCCCACCGCTCTCATCAAGGTACGGTTGTCCGTTCGGATATTCCCTCCCTGATTGCTCAATTGAGGCAACATTCCAACTTTTGGCTGTAATGACCCTTGCCTACTGACCCTGTTATCCCGTTTACTACCCTGGTTCTCTATGAACTATGCAGCAGCCATGCATTTACTTGGTTGGCCCAACAAAGGTTTATACCATTAGTGAATTGTGCTACTCGGCAACTGAGTCAGCACATTGTTTTCAGACCGATCGTTTTTCGAGCACCGCGTAGGCCTGCTGGTGAGGTCTATGACGCAGCGACATTACACTTCTCTGTTTCTCACCTTTAGCTAACGTGTAGTGATGATTATGATGATGATGATGTATTTAATCCCTTTTTTCAAGCGATCTATCAGGTCGTTACGCTCTTCTGCAATGTTTACAAGGTACTTGCTCATCCGAGCATCTAGGATGTCTGCCCCAAGTCTCTCATCTGTTTGGTTACACTGGGGGTTGCACTCTTCTTGTAACCTTATTAAAGTGGTTCCATCAGGAACTCGTTACGGCACAGCCACGCACTGTTTTCCTCTGCGACGACTGTTTCTCAATGTTTGCGTCAGTGATGTGCTTGTTTATGGGATTGGTGCGGATCTGCATCATTCGTGACTCTCATCCACACACACCCAATCTTATCCCTTTGTTTACACTTGATTTGTGACATTTGGGGATGGGGCTGTACATAGAACAACGCAACGTAACCACAGTTCGTCTGACGCAGGCGCTCTGTGACGGGTCACAGTCAAAATGACCAGGAAATCCGGGAACGAGTGCCACCAGTTTCAACTACGCATGTGCATTGAACAGTGTTGGTGTGCTCCCATTCTTGTGCTCATCCATCACATGACGATAAATGCGGAATAAGGTATAGTGCACATTTTCCCTACCGGGTACTAGGTATTTCTGGCTGGAACGAGTCTGTCCTGGCGTTTCACGTGGATGTCAACCACCTCCCTACCGTGCGTACATACATGATTCTTTTCGCCAGCTACCCATGATGTTTTACTGGGTTTGCATTTGTTTGATTATCAGATCAGTGCAATCTTTCTGATGTCGATGAACGAGCTCACCGCGCTACTCTTGGCCATTTGTCCCGGGTATGCACTAAATTCATTCTAACTCAGCAGTGGCAGTGTTGACCGCCACTTGATGGATGCTTGGGGGGGGTGCTGATTTGATTCCCGTTGGTCTCGATTTAGCCCTGCTGGTAACCCCTCCCCCCCCCCCCCAGTGCAACGGTCATGTACTGCCACGCCCAAGAATTGTATGGTGGTGTGCGAGGTTTTTTAGGGGGGTAACTTGCGGTCAACATTCGCTACAATTTGCCGACATTTACCAACCATTCAACGTGCCTCGTAGGTACAGCGACCCAAGCAAAGTCCTGCTATCCCCTCACATACTTTCTGGGCTACATAGATCATCGCCGTTCAATCAGTCCCACACATTTTTTGTACCAGGTGATCAGAAGTTTCTGAGTTTGACCAGCAAAAGAGCACAAAAGTTATGAAATAATGCATTTATTTATCATACACACCTATAACACTGATGCATGTGGTACAGTATACTTTCAGTTTTTGTAGACCGTTCAGCCAAAGATCCTTTGACTAGGTCTCAAGTCAGCTGTCAGCAGCATGCTGGACGTCAAAAATGTCTTTTCAAATGTCGGCCGATCGGTGGCCGAGTGGCCTGCGCGCCTGGTTTGCAACCATATGGTCACCGGTTCGAATCTGCGTAGGGGTGGGTGTCCTCGCGGTATACTCAGTACACGCGCGGCTGGTGCTGGTCGCGTGACAGCGAAGCGCCGTTACCGCGTACAGCTGGCGAGTTTTTTATTATTATTTATCCTTCTTGTATTTATTCAAGTTCATGGACCGATAATAGTTCGAAGAGGTCATGCCGAGCGAGTGGGTGGCCGCGGCGGATCAACAAGTAAACCCAGGGTGTCCACTTTGGCAGTGACAACATTAGACCTGTGCACCCGAGCATTATCTTGCAAACAATTGTATCTTTGGTATATTTTTCACGTCGTTTCACTGTAATTGTCCCTTTCAGCTTGGAAGATGCCTCACTTGTCAGCACTTCCACACAACTCGCGTGCAACCTGCAGACTTCACCTGGCCTGTTTTCTGTGTGTGCTTTGCGCTTCTAATTATATCGTCCTTTTCGACTTGTTTATTCGGCTGTCAGTGCTCACTTTCGCTCTTCAGAACAAAGCACTGCTTTCTCCTGTGATAATCGTGCTCACATTTGTACACAGCCGCTATCGGATACGCCTGGTTAGCCCGTACAGGCAGGGCAAGCACCAGGCATCGTTACCACGCGACCACCACCAGTCGTGCGTGGGCTGAGAAAACGGCGAGGGTCGCCCGGTCTCCTACGCAAGCTCGAATCTATGGGTTGCAAAGCAGACGTCTTGTCCTTCCGGCCACTGGCGATTCGTAGCTTATACTACGCTCTATCACTTGGTAGATGTGCTCACAGTGAGCTATCAGTGATAGTCTATATTTTCTGGCGGCTGTTTTACGATTAGTTTAGTGTGTTTGGAGCAATCTTATGCACACCATACTGCGAAAACACGTAAACCTTTTTCTCATTCATGCCCCGCACTTGAGTGATTTTACACAACCGGTTGTTTGAGGGTGAATTGCACGCAATCAATTCGTGAGAACTTCATTACTTCAATGGCGAGAGAAGCATTTAACGACATTTAATTAGCATGTTCGAAGGGCAACGTTTCTCTCATAACCCAACCTTCGTACGACCAAGTGATCCACCAAGTTTACCAACCGATCATTATGGATACTTGATCCCTTCTAGGTGTATTTCGTAGGGCTCAATTCAGTGAACTATCTTGGTTCTTGATCGCACATACTACTCGCTATGCTCTTGAGACATCGTGGGGTTCGAGTTGGTATGTGATGAGCCCCGCGCTGCAATACCATTCACTGCGCTTGATAAGGCATCGTTTGCTGCCGACATAGTTCGGTTACTGACGATCTGGACGAAAATCAAGTGATTAAACCATGCCCTCGTCCCATTTTCAGTTGTTGTGTCTTTTTAACGATTAGGCACCATCGACCTGTGTAGGCAGTGTTTGCGTTTTCCTTAGCATTTTCTTTAATGTTACTTTGTGTTCGGCTTTAGGGACGCAACATGCTCGACCTGCTTTGCAACCGCGTAACGGTCCATTGAATGATACTGGCCCAAATCACCATACATCTGCCCACAGACAGCGTTCAATTCTCCATAAGGTGGAAAACACAGGTTCATAAAGAGCGACTTTCGAGTTACAGTAATTTCGTCGGGCGCTAGTATGCTTTTGCTATAACGCTACCAATCTATTGCCTAAATCATACGAAATAATCTTCCTGAACGCAGATGTTCCTGACCTTGTGGACGCTTCTGTGGGCTTGGATCCCCACTTTATCTCGACATCTATTCATTTAGCCTAATAGTTCCACTTTAACTTACCACATGATAGTATGTATATATATATTTATATATTTGCAACAGTCTATGAAAAGACATTGCACCATCGGAAACCATGGAACTCAAAACAAGGTACAGAAATAGTAAAAGAAAACACAACAATGTCCACGGTTTCGTCAGAGGGCGAAATACTACCCGGTTGCCCAAGCCGAAGTAGGGTGTTGACTTAGGGGACACCACCCCGAGTCTTTGGCTGAATAGCCTGTCGGCAAGGCAACGGAGCGAATTCAGGGAATCGCGCCCATTGGGAGCCGGTGACTGATTGATCAGTTCATACGCCTTTCGTTTGTTCCTTTGCCAAACAGGGGCCCAATGCTCCCCGAAATTACAGCATCAACTTGCTGGAATACAATGCTTCGCCAGGATGAAGCAAGGGGCAGTGACTTTATTTAGTGGCGAGTCACGTCCGCCACGTCACAGTGTTGTTAAACGGACATATGTGGCTTTTTATAGGGAGAACGCTTGCCAGGCGAAAACCCACCACGTCCTGGAACACTGCCGCCGAACCATTTGCTGGAACGGGAAAATCTCGAACCACCCAGCTGGCACCACGAGGAGGTTGTTCGGCAAGCCAGCCCATGATAGTATGTAGAGTCAAAACTTATGACTGGACCGACATGGAGACGATGTTGCCGAAGCAACCCTTGACTCACCATTCTGGTGTACTTTTGATATCGGCTGAAAGGATGCAAATGTTGCTGCTCCTCCGTTGGATGTTGTGTGTTCAACTCCAACCGCGTGGCATCATGGTTTGTGCTTTTGATTACAGCACGGATCATCTGCATTGTTACTTACTGATCTTTCTGTTTGTTTCCTCTCACTTGCAGCTCGTTTTTTAATACATCCACTAAGTCCACCAATTTTCTGCTTACTATTGTGATAGATCTACAAATCTACTAAATGCAATGATGTGATCAATTCTGGATACTGCCCTCGCGGTCCCTTCTGTGCCTTCGCTCACTCCAACTGTGAACTGACTGCTGGACGCGATTTTCTCGCCAAATTGCAACAGGAACGTATCTGCTCCAACCCTGACCATCTTATGCTGCCGTGCTCCAACGCTACTTGTGTTGCAACTGCGGCTGCTGCATTGGAGAGCGCACATTTACATGTTTTCGGCACCAGCGTTTGTCCCGGTGTAGTTGCGACCGTCGGAATGCAGCGCCCGAACGCATCATCGCAATTTTTCCATAGAGGTTCGAACCACCCGTTTCCTTCGTTTACTTCTGGCGACGGTAAGTTCCATGGTTTTATGCGACCAACTTTTGTGTTACCATGTGACATTGTGCTGTCGTCGCGCATTTTTTACTTTGCATTTCGTCACCGTTATTCCCCCTTATTTTGTACTTTTACGGCCGTCATTATTTCGAGACCACATTTCATTCACGTTCGTGGCGTGCAATACCGACCTCATCGAACTGCAGCCACGATTGGCAATAATTTTCCCCCTTAACCTTCCTCCATTGCCTGTTATTGATCCATCAAACACCAGTTGACACATGTGTATAGTGATTTAACGTGAAAGCTAATCGAATTGCTTTCACTGGCAAGTAATCATGTGACATTCAGCAAAATCGGCTGTGTATGGTTGAAGTTCGCTACGGCCATCGATCAATCAGGTCATCTCGCGTCTTTATGGAACTACCGCATTGGGCCACCAGGAGCAGGACTGCTCTCTATAGTCCTTACAATGTTACAGATTTACGACATCAGAGGTGTAATGTCATCTTTGGTCGGATATGGCAGAACTATCGCGAAGTAGTTGCTTCCGATTCCATAAGGGAAGCCAACATTACCTTCGCACCTCTGTGAGTGCCACTATATAAATGCCACAACGATCAAGTCCCAAGATGACCATTGTGATGTCCCTTAGTGTATGTTTACTTGTGGTTCCCTGCATGGGTATGCTTACATTCCCGCATGCAATCTTAAGCACTTTCTGCCGACGCACTGAACTACACGGGGTATAACCTACGAGGTAGATGTATGACTAGGGGACTCATCAGGCAGGGTTGGGTATTGAGAGAGGGTCAAGTATGGATTTAGGGGGGAGAGACAAAAGTTGGAAAACGAATACGGTCCTATGTAGATGGAAATTGGGTATTGCCCACCCGAAAACACTGCACAGCCACGACGCGTTTCGATGTAATTTCATCTCATCAGGTGGGGACAGCAGGATTTGAACCCACGACCATTGGAATAGCAGCCAACACTACTACCCCTTTGGCTACCGGGTCACGATGGGCAATGCTTTTTGTCACAACGGTAGATGACTAATTGGAGGGTCAAGTTTGGATTACACGTTGTGTGATTGGATTGCGACACGCAACTTCAATTTAATGGACTGTGATTCACATTGAAATGAACCTTAGTCACTGCGATCGCTGGGACCGTATTCAAAGTAGATGGAAATTGGGTATTGCCCACCCGAAAACACTGCGCAGCCACGACGCGAATACGGTCCTATATTCACCTATCCACCCCGCTTTATGCGGCGTTCTAAAGCGATCATTCCGCATCCATGCGATGGTCAATCTAACATGAAACCAATTTTAATACAAGTCCAATTAAGCTTTATCCACTCATATCGGTACATATTCACACCAACACTGCGGCTTATCATACAACAAAGCATAACTGGGAAATAATAATTGGTAGCAGAACACGAAAATTTGCACCTTCATTCAACCATGCGGTCATGAAAGCGGTGTTTCAATCCCGTTGGGTCGATTAGTAAGTGGGATAACCAAGGTAAGATCGAGTTTCGATACGATGAGGTACGAGAATATAAAAGGTTAGATTTTGACTGTGTGTACAACGTGGATATAGTGCTGTCTAGAATAGCGTGTAAAGGGTGTGTGGAGTCATTTAAAATCTTGAATGAAAAGTTGATGCATGCATCGGAATGTTTGTTAACACTGAAATCTATAAGCGTTTCTTTCCCTAAACCAGAGCAACGAGAAATAAAGTTTAGCGAACAGACAGGAAGGACATAATCATTTTGAAGAAACCCTGGGGAAATAACCGGGGAACAGTATGATCATTGAGAGTGCATACATTCGGTCACAAACCGTAGAATTAAAGCACGGCAAACGGAAAGCATTTTAAGTCTGAGGGCCCAAAAAGAGAACCGTCTAGAATTTTTAACTTTTTCAAATACGTGTAGATCATGTTAAATTGTGAGATAAAAACTCCGATATATCTAATGGTATATGTGCGAGGGATGCTTTGGTCATCTATGATCACCGGAGGAGAGATATGTACGAAGGACTACAGTCTGTTGGGATGTAGCAAACTGAACCTTAACACTTGGAGGGGTTGAGGGAGAGGGACCGGGAGCTGGACCGTCACTAATTGGTTTAGGCCTCATTGGGGTTTCGAAGAGTCCTCGATGAATGGGGTTGCGCAACCCAAGACGACGTCATCAGCATATTTACAGCCTATGATGTTTGATGGAATAGGGTAACTTTCAACGTAGGCGGTGGATAGAAAGGGGATAGGACGGTTCCCCTGTAAAGCACCACAATTGGTCGAGGGTTCAGAAGACTTTTTGACGCACAGCTGCATGAAGCGGGCGCGATTTGTGAGGTAATCACGCACCACACTACACACATGGAGGGACGCCATTTTCGGACAGACTGTTGAGCAGTAGTGATCTGTCGATGCTTCCAAAAGCATTAGTGGAATTAGGAAATAGGAGTCGTACGGTCTTGCATCTTTTATCTAGCGCTAACGCAATTTAATGGCATCTAGTGTACAGCGACCTGGTTTATAGTCAAACTGTTTGACATCGTAAGTACGATTTACTCTGCAAATGCGGAGGATCAGTAGTTTTTGCAGTACCTTTAGCAGCACGGACGTGCACAATTGGCCGACATTTCCGAGATCCATTTTTTAGGCATTGGTGTTATTCTGATTGCTTTCCAGACGTCGGGGATGCTACCACTCGTTAAGCACCGCGACGAAATCTGTGTCAGAGGTGTTGTTAAAACATCGCGTTCCTAGTGAATAATAGGCGGGTTTATTCGGTTTTTATGAAGATTCGTCGCAGCTAGACTCAGGTAGATAGCCACCACACATCCAGGAAAGTGCTAGACGACCGTTTCGTCCCATTGGGACTCGTCAGTAACGCCTATCTGCCAAATCCTGCCGTAACCCATGGCTCAATAGCATAAGTCGCTGGCTCGTATGGGTAAAGTCCGTGGGTTCGAATGCGGCAGGATTCGGCGGATGTGCGCTACTGAGGAGTCCCAGTAGGACGAAACTAATGTCTAGCGCTAATTTAGCTGTGTGGTAGCTGTCTGCCTGCGTCTAGCTGCGACGTATCTTCACAGAAAGCCATATATATATATATATATATATATATATATATATATATATATCATTATACACGTCGGCTAGAGGTGGGAAAAACACCTCCGCTATTGTGCTGCAATACATGAAGGAAATACATACACATATATCTATAATACAATACACAAAGGAAAAATAAACAACAGTTGCATGCCAGCTGAGCTACCAGCATCGGATAGGCATCGTTCCGGTAAGCTACCAGCCGGCTGCTGTGCACCCAAAAAGAAAAAAATATTATGCAAGATTATATAAGGCTAAATAACGAGATCGTGGTTGGAGGGGGAGGCTAAGAGGGATGGGGTGGGACAAAGAAACTCCCAGCATGAACGCCACTGATGTCGGCTCCTAGCCATATCAGCAAGTGTGTCCAACCAAACGTGTTCATCGTCCTTTGGACCCCAACCAGGGAGCCGAGACGCTCCAGCGGAGGCCAGCTCAGAAGTGAGGGCCTTCATTCCTCCGGACCAAGTCATCGCTTGGCCACCCCTCCTCTTCTTCCATCCACACCCCCCGCGCGCAAACAATACATGTCGCGGGAGTCGGTGGGCTGGCATGCGTAACACGTGGCCGAGCCATCGAAGCCTGGTGGGGGAAATAACGGTGCTGAGCAGTTCATATCCTTTTCCTTGTCCGTAAACAATGCGTCGAGCACCCTCGTTACTCACGCGGTGTTCTCACCAGATGTGAGCCAAACTGCGAAGGCACCGATGGTCGAACCTAACTAGCCTCATCATGTCCGCCGATCTTAGGGGCCAGGTTTCGCAACCGTACAATAGGGTCGAACGTACCGCTGCATTGTACACTCCACCCTTCAGGGCGAGAGTGATGTCGCGCCGCCGCTATAGGTGCCGAAGGTTAGCAAAAGCACTTCGAGCTTTATATATAAAGTTCGTGACCTCGTCTTCGATCCCAAGGGCGCTGATACAACTTCCCAGGTAATTGAATTTCTGAACGACTTCTAGGTGATCCCCTCCAAGGGTCAGCGCAGGAGGCGATCTCTGCCAATCTTGGAGGAACGCTTTGCACTTCGATGGTGCAAATCAAAGCCCGAAGCGGCTGACAGCCAGTGCTAATCTGTCAGCACGGCTTGGCACGTCTGGGAGCTGTCACAGATGAGGGCAATGTGGTCTGCATACTCCAAGTTAAGAAGTCGTTCTCCTGGGAGTAGCTCCACACCTTCCAAGTCATGTCCTGTAAATGCAATCGCCATGACTTCGTCAATAGCGAAGTTGAAGAGGAAAGGTGACAGCGGGCATCCTTGTCTCACACCACTGGAGATATTGAAGGGTGGCGACAGCTTGCCGTAAGCCCTCACTCTGGCCGTGCTACGCGCATATAATGCTTGGATAATATTTGCATATTTCTCGGGCACACCTTTCCTGAGTAAACAATTCCAAAGGGCACATCGATCAACTGAATCGAAGGCACCTTTGATGTCGAGGAACACGACTAGGGTGAGCCGCCAATATATGTGACGGTGCTCCAACAACTGACGTAAGGTGAAGATGTGGTCGATGCAGCCACGACCTCGACGAAACCCGGCTTGCTCCTCACGAATCTGGCTTTCACGATCGCCAGTCAGTCTGTGAAGAATTATGGAGGCGAGTAATTTGGAGGCGATGGAGAACCGACGGATTCCTTTTAGGTTGCCGCATTCCGAGCGCGAGCCGCCTTTGAAGATAGGAACAATAACGGAGCGGCTCCAGTCGGTTGGGACAGTATCCTTCTCCCAGTTTCACTACTAATTCATGTAAAGCATCAACAAGAGCAGAGCCTCCGAATTTGAAGAGGGCTGGAGGAAGACCATCTGGTCCCGCGGCTTTGTTCAACTTCAACAATCCGATCTCACGTTCGACTTCTGAGCAAGAGGGTGGATCCAAAGGGACAGCCCACGGAGCAGGGCGATCAGTGACCGGCGAACCGAACAATTCTAGCCGATTAAATTGCTTTTCAAAATGCTCAGCCGAACGCTCCAAACGTTTTGACAAATTGTGGATAGGCTGTCCACTTTCATCACAAATTGTTCCACTAACACCAGGTCTCCTGCTGCCCGTTTCCCGTATCAGACGGAATAACTTACGATGGTTGCCAAGGGCAGCGGCCACTTCCATCTCTGACGCACGATGAGACCACCAAGATTCGCGGTCTCTCTTCAGGCTAGCACAGAGTCTTTCCCGGAGCTCTTTGCGAGTCTCACTATGCTCGCTTCCAGCCGGGATCTGCCGGCGAGCGTCGATAAGTTCCAGTAACCGAGAAGAGACCCAATGTCCATGTTGGCTATTAGACACCACATGAGGATTTGCCCGCTGCTAGTAAGGTCTGGCGAACATTTGACCAGTGCCCATCAATTGTCTCCAGTGCGCGTTTACTCAACTCGCATGTCAGCATACTTTGATACGCATTCAGAACAGCTAGCTTTGTCAGTTGGCTGGTGTCATTGCGCTCATAGCGTCGTCATGGGCGTCCGCCAAAGCGCATCCGCAGGTCAGCACATACAAGTGCATGATCAGTCCACACACGTGCTCCAAATCGAGCGACAATTCTGGATGCAGCCTCTCCAGCGGTAATTAATAGCAATGTGATCGACCTGCGTCCAAGGCTGGTTCGAGGCTGGTGGGCGCCAAGTCACCCTCCGGCGGGTGCTGTGTCGGAACTTAGTGCTCGCAAGAAATAAGCGAGCATCTTCACACAAATGAAGTAACCGCCCACCGTTATCATTACGGGAGCATACACCGTGCTGACCGCCCAGATGCATTTCATCAGTGGACAACTTTCCAACTTGTGCGTTCATATTTTCAGCAAGCACAACAGTGTCCGTGTTTCTTCTATGGCGAAGGAGCTGAGGCAGTTGGCGGTAGAAGTCGTTCTTTACCGAATCATCGTTAGACTTTGTGGGTGCGTAGGCAGCGATGATGAATAGACACCTATTAGTCCCGCACGACTTTGAAGCTTTAAACGAGCCAGCCAATCGGACCGCACACATCCGGCTACTGATTGGAATCCAATCAACCAGAGCAGCTTCAGCCCGGAGACTCAGGGCAATGCCAACACCAGTTTGGCCGGTGCTCGAAGCTGCATCGTCACCGGATAGGCGCACTGAGAAAATACTGTTTGCGTCACCTGAAAGAGATCGCAGAGTGAGCACAGAGCTCGAATCTTGTGGGTGGGTCTCTGATAAGCAGCAGATATCGATCGAGAGGGTCTCCAATGTTCGGGCAAGTGCTACCTGTTGACTGATTTGTAGTAGTGTGCGTACAGTGAGGCATGTCAATCTGAAGGATGATCGAGGGCTCCAAATGGAAGCCGATGAACTGGAATGGACCGCTTGGTTGGACATGGGCTTGTCGACAGGAGAGGTGTGACGTTCCGCGTTCACATGTGATTTGGAATTGGAAGATAAATGCGTAGCAAAGCATGTTGCGGGAGGGCCAAGAATTGTTGGGTTGAAAACTTGGGAGATATAAGTGAAGTTGGAAGGGGACGGTAAGAGTGAAAAAGCGTAAGAGGGGGAATAAGAAGACGGGAAGGCTTGAGCAGTAGCATCCAAACCCCTATCCACCCTGCTCGATGCAGCAGATAGGGCACCGTTGATTATCCTCTGCGGTGGCCAGAGCATCAGCAATTTGTTTGAGGTAAGATTCATGGTATTGCGTGGGCAGGATACTATCAGGTTGCCCAGGCCTAGGCAGGAGCTCGATTAGGGTTCTCAACCAAAGCCTTTTATTCAAAAGCCTGACTGCAAGGCAGCAGGTTTGGCGTTCGGCTACAAGGAGCCGGTTTTAAGGAATAAGGAGCCACCCTCATTCCAACCCCCAACCTGGAGGACCAGGAGGCTGTGTTTGTCTGGCCTCTAACCATTGAGCAATCTGGTATGAGTGACTCTGAAAGTGCAAAAAGGGCACCACCCAGCAGGGCTCAATGGGTCGCTGAGGCGCACAAACCATCGCACCACGGTAAGGTCCAGCATCATTGCGATATATATATATATATATATATATATATATATATATATATATATATCATATAAATGTTTAGTGAGCCATGAGCGAGGCCACTCGAGACTACTACAGAAGCGATGACGGGTCCTGCAGAGAAGTATTCAGAACCGGCGCAGCGTTTGTTGGTACGTTGTATTCGATTTACTAATCGCGTGCTTGCCTGCTAAGTCTCTTTATTTCACATGGTGGGTTTTCAGTTTTGCCTTTATGCTTTTCTTTCTCATATAAATCAATGTCTACCTGTACTCTACTCCATTAACTTGCACACCTCGTTTGAGCCAGTTTTACCCGATTTCCATAACATTTTCGTGTTCGTGGCACTTCCGTAAAGTATACTTTCTGACCTCGTGAACTTATCTAGGATTCGTTTGTAAACAACTTATTTATATGCTCATTAACTTACTATTTATGTCACCGTTTCCTTATGCATTAATCGAGTTATTTTCTCTGTCTCCCTCTCACAAGTGATTGGTTGTTGTTTGATATCTCCGGTGTGGCTGCACTTGATGTGCATGTTGACAAGGTGCCTACCTCTCTATTACCCACTATCTTGTCCATATTGGCTCCAGGAGACAGTTGCTCGTTGCTGGAGCGGACGGGGTGCACGGTCCTTGTAGCCGTGCTAAGCTCGAAGAGTAGTTCCATGCACCAGTATGGAGCGGACTACGGTCCAGCCACCGCCTTGTGTGCGCTTGATTCCCAAATACAGTGTGCTTGTGTTTGCCTGTGAAGGAGTGTGTGCCGGCTCCGTCGATGAAACGTGGCTCCCATCCACATGCCTGCCGGTCTTATTCCTTCGGGTTTACACTGCATATGGGGTGTTTGGTTGGAGCTGTGTGTGGTGCAGCGCAAGCCACCCGTGGTCCCTCTGTAGGCACAGGCGTCCTGTGGCTTGTCACAGTGACAGGCAAATTCGAAACCGGATGCCGCCAACCATATATATATATATATATATATATATATATATATATATATATACTAATGATTAGTAATCACCTTGACAGCCTTCATGCTGCCTCGACTGGTGGCGGCTTTCAAACTAAGTCGTTGCTCTGGGGGCCAGTTCTGTCCTCTGCACGTTCATAACGCATGCCAATGGAGGATGAGCAGCGCCACATCGCAGTTGGACACCAGTCACGGCGGTCCGCTGTCGTCACCCATGGCTCAGTGGCATAAGTCGTTGGCTCGTAAGAGTAAGGTCGTGGCTTCGAATCCGGTAGGATTCATCCGGTACGCGCGACTGACGAGTCCCAACGAAGCGAAACGACCGTCTAGCACTTTCCTGGATGTGTAGTAGTTGTGCCTGTGTGTAACTGCGACGAATCTGCGCATGCTTTCAGAGTGACTACTTCAGCTTTGTGAGCTCCTTGTTCATACTTGTGGAAGCAAATAATGTAGAACGCTCAGTAGTGGTGATAGAAAACAGGGTGTGTGTTTGTTAATGAGAAGTTGAACTCAACATTGTGTTTATCTACATCCTCGGTGATGTTTTCTGAAAGAGTTTTTTCCAGAGAGCTATTATAGTAGCCTCCATAGATCACAGCAACTGTGGTTGCTTGAAACGGTCTGCAAGTGCATAGCCTTTAACCTTTTTATTTCAGCCTTTATAGCTATAGACGGACGTGCAATGCGGGCGGTTGGCTTATGTTTATAAGCGTTCCTTTTTCCTCCTCAGTTGCTTGACCAATAGGGATGAAAATGTCATTTCGCAAATAAATTGTCTCAAAACAGACGTTTATATTCTGTGAGATGCTCGCATTGATCTGACAACTCATTTGTGCCAAGCGTTGCTCGCGTATCTTAGAGCCATAGTAGTCAAGGCGTCAACCTTTGAATACTAGGCCTCGAGGTCCACCCCAGCTCAAGCTATTTCCATCTGATGAGTCCAAAGGAGGATGAAACCGGTATAGGGTGTCAGGGTTGAGAGGAGCAACAAGGAACCACCAACTCATTTGTGAAAATTGAAAAATCAGTTGAAGACAGTTGGTTTGAGCTTTACGATGTCATCTGTTGAGCATTTGCGTCGTTCTGGAGGGTCTTTCCGTCAGCGCAACGTAGTTGGCTTTACTGCATAGCTTGGGGCATAGCTTTACTATGCAATGGTCTGGATTACCAAGAGGTGGATGCTTTTGTGCACAAAACGGTCCGTTAGTTAGTAAAAGCTAGATCTAGATGCGCCTCGAGTCTGGTGGGGAATTTCACCAAATTGGCTAAGCCCATGGTGTTAGGTAAGTTGCGTCACTCGCCGACGAAAACATAGATGGAACATTCAAACTTTAGTTGAAATTCCAAAGCAGGATGGTGTGCAAATTTTGTACCTCGAACTACGAAAGTTAGAAAACTGCTCGGAAACCTTGATTTACACTCCAACAGCCTATTAAAGTTGTTGAGTACTTTGAGAGTTTTGATGCGGAGTTGCACCAATTCTTGTCAATATAAGTAACGATAACTCTTGGGCGGTCGGATCTAATGTGGTAGTAACCGTTGAGATTAAGAACTTCATCATCAATGCAACAACGCAACCAAGTTTCTTGCAACACCATAAAACCTGCATTTATGAGTTCACTTTGCTGTAAAATGTTTACTATATCATTATTTTTCCCGAGAAGTGATCGTCTCTTGCTGGACAGCATCAGCGGAATTTGCGCCTTGTTTACGGGACGGCGCTTGAGTCCTGCATGCCAACCAGCACAATGCTTCTTACTTTTTCCTCAGTTTTTCTTAATACTACTTTTGAGGATGTTTCTGGTTTTGTAGCCGTACTCAACTATAGGCGACTTTCGCACCTTGTCTCGCAAATATATCAAATCCTCAATCCCGAGTATGACGGGATCGATTCACTTAAACAAAGAGTAAACTAATTTTGTAATCACAAAGAATCCGCAAAGAGTAGTGTAACATACTATTCCGATGATAACAGCAACGGTCGATTTTGAAGACCCCGATGTTATTCCTGTTTGGTTTTTGGACTGTTGCCCTTCCAAGACACCCAATACTGAGTGGAACTGGGCTTCTCCTGTGAACCGACGGTGGTTTCACAGAGACACTCAACCGACTAGTTTGCTCTCTGGCTCCAGATCAGGAACGGTTTTACTCGCTTCCTACTCAGTAGTCTCCACATGAGGGTTTCCGGGCAAAAACGGTTTATTGCCTTGTTAGGATATCCCACGGAGCGAGTGACCGGATTGTGTGTATTTTGAGACCAACTCACTCCCTGCTCCTGAAAGAAACGAAAATTTCCGGCGCTTCTCACCCAATGTGCCAGCTGGTTGACGGCACTCATTTCTGAATTTACTTGTTATTGCTACTACATTCATTAATAGGACACGTGTTCCTACACACGGGCTTGCGCTGCTGCCCCTTTCAACACGTTCGTCACTTGTAAATTGGTGTGACGTTATCCCAAGGCATAGCAGTGCCCAGGGGATAGATGCAACCTGCCTCGTCGTGACATACGCATTTTCACCAGCTGACTGGTGCGTGATTTGTGCTCATTGGACTTCGACGAAATATAATTGTGGGAGTCATGTGTTGCAGACGTCTCTGAGATGGCAGCTAGGCTGTGATACTTTTCTTGCTGGAAACACTCTTTGGGCTTTTAATTTCTCCACCGACTACTCCCTATTTTTGCCCCACTGTTAGCGGCACCCTGTTTGCTTTAGCAACTGACCTGATAGCTTCGAACGGATGAGCATCGTGCCAGCATTCGTGTCTATTGCACTAAAACGTGACCTGTCACCTACTCTTGTGTAGCACAACCGAGACATCAAAACGTGCTTCGTTGCTGTTGCAAAGTACGAAACTCCAGCGCCCACAACATGTCATCACTCTGCGCGTAACATACTTGGAGGTTGTGTGGGCAACTAGCAATGCACTACGATTCGAACTTAGGTTGGACTGTGCAAGTCAGTAAATTGAGCTTAGCCTTTCAGGTCCCTAACGGTGACAGCCTACTCCATGCAGTCCGAAATCACTTTGAAACCACTATTGCTCTGTGCCTCATCGACTTGGCCACCCTCTGCTGAAGCGACTAGGTAACCCCTTCTCTGTGATCACCGGTGCTTTTTTGCACTGCTCACATATCTGGTTGGCTTATCGGGTTAGTGACGATGACGGCCCACCAGTCTGGTCAGGCGTCCATGTACTCGCCGAATTCAGTTGCCGACATAACATCAGAAGTAGTGACATCGACGCTTTTTAATAACTAGTGTTTCTCGTGAATTTTGGCCTCTACTTACATTTCAGCATAAGTACTGATTGGCTCATGTCAGTGCCTCTGTTCTGGCCACATGTGCTCGCTCTCCTGCCTCCACTTAAACGCTGTACCTCGAAGGTGTTTACTAATCAACAGGTTTCACAATTTACGAAGGTTCAATGTCAGTGTAAATTGCAGCGTCGGTTGTCATTGAGTAATGACGTGAGCAGACCGAATGCGGATTGGGATAGACTTCACTGGCTTATGCAAAGCGAATATGGAGCCGAGTGTGGCGACGATACGGGCCTAAACTTAGTCTCACGAGGCTGAGACGGGAACTGAAGACCATTTAAGCTAAAATTTGCTCACGGTTTGAGCGAAAGAAATAATAGGTATATTCCTACTGCTATGATCCTATGATTCAAATTGTAGATAGTAGATAACTCACGCTTGAAATCGTAATGAAAAAAAGAAAGACAGAAAGACTTGCGCCAGTGTATGGAAACGCGGCGTAGAAGTTGCTTAATCGGCAGTATGTCAAATATGAAATGCTTTGACCTTGAGGACTCAAGGACGCTAACAGCACGGTGAAGACCTTACATATGTAGCGTAAACAAAACCGTATTGATTCATTTAAACTGGACCTTTTTTTAGTGCCTGCTTTATTTCCCTTGATAAATCAGTGTGTAACGAATGCACACTGAACCAGATTGTTTAACCTTAGCTACGTTGGTATATCGTATTTATATACCTTAGAACTAGTCAACGTTTTCTCTTGTCGTGCAGCTGAATACACGCGTTTCCGTCTCGCTCGTTTATTTTGGTTTTACGCTCATTAAAGCGTCCTTGTTGTCTCCCAGCAGTTGATGCGTCTGTAATCCGTTTGTTGAGCTACGCGTTTACAGTCCGGACTTCTCGTCCCTACCTCGAATTTGCCCTACTGAACTTACATAGCTTTAATAGTCCAGATTTTCAAGGTACACGGGTGTCAAATTCCGTATGAGAATGAGAGCAGGGTTCGCGATTAAGGATGTCATGTCCTTAAATAGAAGTCTGATTTTGGACTTCACACCGATTTTCTGCCCGGCTTGGGATGTCGAAGTTATTGATTGATTTCTCGGGCTTCGACCAGTTCGGCCGTGGTACACGAACTGTTTCCTCCGGGATATCAGCTCTCAGATGTTCATGAGGCAAAGAAACAAAACCTGACTACGATTCCTATAACTGACCGGGGCTGTTGGTGTATGACGAGATGCCGTGGATAACGGAAACAGAAGATAGACGGACGAGCGCTGAGCAGCAAACTATGGAGGTAATTTTTGCCGGTCCGGCATATCAGAATTTTGTGGTGGATATTTTTAATTCATTTGGGGTGTTAACGCGTACGCGTGCTATTGCAGCAGCGGAACAGGGTTTTTTGGCCCTGACTGTTTTCCCGAAGAACAGCGGTGGCCGCGCCCATCTGGCTCCTTGTATGGCAGCAAACAAATGTCATCTTTCCGATGTCTCCCGCCGTTTCCATTCGTGAGAAGATTTCCTTTGAGAACCCTGTGATATCATTCTCATCCAAACTACTCAGATGCACCACACTGCGATCGCCCACTGATCCTCCTGAGATTACAATCCATTCTGGCCTCAGTTCGGGCAATTGTATTGTCAGCCGCTATTTTATGCTTCATCCGGTCTCTGGAAATAAATGTACTTACCAGCAGCTCAGCATTGTAATTCTCTTTAGTTTGAAGTTCTCTGTAGCTTGGTTGATTTCTGATTTTGCCTATACCTGGCGTTGAGTGTTACACATGAAACTTTTTCTGTTCTGGAATTGTTCCCATTACATTCAGATATGTGTAGGGGCCTACAGTTTACTATTCCCTGAGGTCCCTCCGACAAGTTACGCGCATCATTGGTGTCCCATCCTTTTGTTTCCCAAGTTTTTGGCCCATATGATCATGAGTGACTTCCTCCTTTTCAATTCAATTCTTGGGGGGGATTTTAGCTACATGGGTGAACAGTGTAACTGTTTCGGTCGCAAGCAACACCGAGCAGAATGGCAGTTATCGCTGTGCGCTTTGTTGTATGGTTTTCACCTTAAAGTACTGTTGCAGAACTTAGTCAGTCTACCACTGTTTTCGCCATGACGTAATGGCCACTCGAAGTGACCAGTTGGTTTACCCTTCTGGTTAGATCTACCATCTCTTACGATCACGCTACCGGAGACCTTACCGGCCCTGTGGCTCTTCAAAGCCTTCCCTTTGTGTAAACCGTTGGGTATGATGATGTTGCGGATTCGAAATGGCGTTTACAGTGTTGTGGTACGGCTAGAGTTGCTGGATAGATTAAAGACCTGACCTCTGTGCACCGAAAACAATAGCATACCGATTGATAACTGCGTCGTATCTGATGAAGAGCATCGGGTGAGTATTGCTGCAGCTCCTCATTTGGTGTCTGGCAACAGATGTGTCTGGTTGAGTGAAACCTCTCGGCTTCCATTCATTAGTCAAGGCAACTAGATCTGTCGCATAAATCATAGTTGATAAACTAAACTGTTTGTCTGTTGTTTACAGTTTTGTTTTTTCCGGTTCCTTTTTGACCACCCCTGTGGGCACTTGGTCCACTCAATTGAAGGTAGGACAGCTCTGTAGTGCATCAACTGCCTTCAGTCCCTTCCCTAGCTGTACCCACACACCAATTATGCGCATTATTCGCTACATCCGTCTCCTCCATTTACCACGTAAGCTGTTTTACCTTTTGCCTAGTTGCGCCAATAACCGCTGAGACAACGACCAGGAACTCACTTGATCAACTACCTACCAACTCTCGCACTGTTCTCCATGCTTTTTGATTGTGGGTGACATCAGTGCTGCTGAACATTGTACAGTCACAATCTACTTACATTAAGATATTGGCAGTATGCCACTTAGTTTCATTGCTTTCAAACGAAAAGAACAACCTCTTGTAGACTTTTCGGAGCTTTGCGATCTGGCATCCTCACCAGCACTGAGCCCTACTGTTGTCCATTAAAATATGCGCTCTGCAGTTCATTTTTCCGTTCCTGTCCTTCATGAGATATACCGTCGAAGACTTCTCACCTTTCGACTCATGTCGCCTGATGCGTGCTGTTACCACAGTTTCTCTTCACCATGTATTTTTATTCGCATTCTTATTTTTCTACCCTGCAGTTGGAGTAAGCGATCCGATTAAACGTACTGCCCAAAAGCCAACTGCGCTTATACCTAACCTCATGTCTCCAATCGGTCCAGTGAGCATTCCGTCTAGGTCAATGATGCAAAACGCAGTTCGTGGACGGCGATTAGACCAATGTGGTTCACCGCATCAGGGCATCGGTTCCTGGCAATCTTCAATCAGCGCCTTCTCTCCGGATCCAACTGGACACTTGACCACTTCCCAAGGTGTTCTGATGGACAGTGTACCCGGAATATTCACTCCAGAACTTTCGTCCACACCCATGGTCTGCTCCAACGGATCAGTCAACCCATCTCAACCCCATCTACCCCTTGGTCAGTACAGACAGCTGCAAGGAAACGGCAAGTCACGCATGTTGCACACCGAAGACGGGATGTTGCGTTTTCTGTGTTTTCTATTAGTCATCTACCTATTTTGCTTCCGTGCCACGTAACACCTACCAACCTGTACGTGAGCGACTAATACACCTGTGGCGCGGTGTCCCTACTATCTGCACTATTTAAGGATGGAGGCGAGGTCCTCTGCAAAGCACTGACCTCCGTAATCGAAAATATCTGCAAGTTAGAGAATGTCCCGGTTAACTGAAGTGAATCGATTATAGTGGCAATATACAAGAAGGACAGTCGCACAGATTGTGCTAACCACAGGGATATTAGCCTAACACCAGTTGTGACAAAACTACTGGCCTCGATTCTCGTTCGTCGCCTTACTTCGAAACGGGAAACCCAAATTTCAAAATAGCGAGCAGGCTTTCGCCCAGAATGGGGTTGTATAGACCATATATTCACTCTGCGGTAGATGCTAGAGCAGCGCCACAAGTACCGCAGGCCGACAATAGCTGTGTGCCTCGACTTCATGACTGTGTTGGACTTAGTCAATCGATGTATTCTGTTCGAAATACTTGTGCGGTATGGTGTTCCTGTGAAATATGTGCATGCTCTATACTCGAACACTACAGGCCGCGTCACGGTCTACGGTGACCTGTCGGGTAGCTTTGCGACCACAAATGGCGATCGTCAGGGTTGTCAGACTTCCCCATTTTTATTTAATTTCGTCGTGGACTCTATCGTGGAGTGTTCCCTTACGGTATCTCATGATGTATGCCTTGAAGTCCTGTCTGGTGATAGGCTAGTTGATCTAGATTATGCGGACGATATCGACTTACTTTTCGACGATGTTGCGGTGGCACAATCAACTCAGAATACTCACCAATTTTGCCCGAAACCAGCCCGCATCTTCTATAGATTTTGGCGAGAGATCACTGAGCTGGTCATACAGATATTCAAACTGAGCCTGCGTGCTGAGCCTGTCTGTCGTCTTCGATGGCAACCGATATTTTGAATATCTGGATGACCAGCTCAGTGATCGCTCGCCAAGATCTATAGAAGATGCGGGCTGGTTTCGGGCAAAATTGGTGGATATCGTGAACCAATTCCTTAATACGCCAATAAGCCAGAGATGTTGCCTGAATGCTCAACCTTGAATAGCCTGTCTAGAGTGGTCCCACTATTTGGGATGTGATTCCCACCTTCAAAGTGCAAAGTGTTGCTGCAGGACTACCAACCACTTTATGACACCTTGACCCTTGCTAACGAGGAACTCGAGGCAGTTGGTCGATTCACTTGGCAGTTGCATCAGCAACGATGAGCGCATAGCAACTGAGGTCAGTTCACGCATTGCAGAAGCCAAAGTTGTCTTCTTGAACCTGCGGCATCTTTGGCGACAGAAGGGAGTTTCCCTCCGTCTGAAAGGTCGTGTATACAAGGCCACAGTGAGGGCCGTTCTGCTCTATGGTAGTGAGACTTGGCCCCTTCGGTCTAAAGATCTGAAGCGTCTTCAACTCTTCGGTCATCGTTGTCTGCGAAGCATTGCTGGTGTCGGGTGGCACCAGCGTCTACGCAACGATGATGTACGTAGGCAAGTACTAGGTAGTGATAATCATGCTATCTCCCTAGAACAACAGATAGCACTGAATAAGTTGCGTTGGCTCGAACACGTGCTACGTATGCCTGGTCACCGCTTACCTAGGAGAGCCTTGTTTAGTCTGCCAGGTGTAGGGTGGCGCAAGGCTCGAGGTGGACAGAAGTTGACTTGGCAGCGGGAAATGAAGTCACTGACGACCAAACTGGGTGCCGTTGGTCCGTATCGCCTTCCGGCCTGGAGTCCACGTGACTCGCCTTGTGATAGGCTCGAGACTTTACAGGACATGGCTTGCAGTAGGCAACAGTGGCGCGTCTGCTGCCGTCTCCTAATCGGATTGCCTGTTTAAAGTGTGTTTTTGATGCTGAGTTATCTGCGGGGTAATGGCTGATTATGACGCGGGGCAGTGAAAGCCGCAAGGAAGTTGTCTCGCCGATGCCGCCTTACCTTTGCACGATAGCCAGCTGTTTGTGACGGTATGTTGTCTACACAAGGTGTAGGCGCCTTGGTCCTGATTGTTTGCTTAGGGCATTAAGGTTTTCAGGTAAGTCCCCCTTCTCTCCCTCTTCTTCTTCTTTATTTTATATGTCATCATGGTGGTATGGCAGCGAAGCATCAGTTCAAACAACTGATGTCTTGCTGTTGATGATGATTGTGACGTTGGTTCGTAGTCTTTTAACCTTGCCGTTCTCTGCTCCTTCATTGCGTTATGCGTACTTTTTGCATTTCTTTCAGTGATATCTACCCAAAATTCAGGTCCGCGTTTGGTTACTGCTCACAGTGGTCACTTCGCGTTGCATCGGTGTAGTGCTTGGATTTTCATACTTTTACTCGTCTCCTATGTCGTTGTTCGGCTAACAATGTGATGCGTCTTCTTTTTTTGTCTCCCCACTCATGCTCCAGTCTTTTCGACTCCTTTTATCTTGGATTCTCACATCCGCGATTCTGCACGACATCGAAGTGGTGGTTCCGTTTCCTCGGAAAGCGGAGTTTCTTCCACAGTCCCCATGGATGATCATCTGTTGCATTCGACGAACCTTTCATCTATACTGGGCACTTCGACCTATCCTGGACGCTCAATGAATTCAGTCCTCTCTGGAGCTCCTTTGACGATATCTTCTGCTGGAATCCAGCAGCAACAAACCTATCGGAGCGCTTCTAAAAAGACCCGTGCGCCATCTGCCGCACAGTTTGCTGGTGGACCCGTCGGTCTGCGTCCCCAACAATATCGTCAAAAGGTCTCTCCATCTGCTCGCACAGCTTCCGATCCGGATACCTTGGATCCTACCCGATCCACGGTCTTACCGGAACGTTCTGCTGCCCTGAACAGAGGTCAGTCATACTAATGCGGTGCAACCACCCGTAGTTTGGGATAGGTGCATTGCATTTTTCATCACTCACCTTGCTGGCAAGCCGATCACAGTCTGCAACTCGCTGGTCTCTGGGCCATGATTGTCAAGTTGAAGATGGACTCTCATCATCATTATAGTTGGCGGAGAATGTGTGCTCATTGTAACCTACGTCCTGATCCTGGTTTCGGGCAAACTTTATCACTCTCTACACACACTGCTTTGTTATTGATGAGCACACTAGTGACTCATCATCCGGTTCATCATCAATATCACATATTTCCAATGCGAGACGATATCCCATTCTTTCGGGCTTTCTCCGGGACCAGCCCTGTTGTCTCGTAGTTGCTCATCACAGCTATGGTTAGTGCTCGATTCACACACAGGATGGGCAATTTGTCTGGCCTAAATCACCTTCCCAGCAATTGGGTTGCTACCTCCTGTTTCTATACCTCTTCGTGTCTCGTAGTTTGCCGCGGTCCCCATTGAAACTGATCTTTACTTCCCTTTGTTCACTCAGAAGTCTTACCGCATGCTACCTTCAGGCCATTTTATTCCCACATCACAACTGATCTCATCTAGGTTGCGCCGACTTGCTGTACCAAGCTGCTATCCAAGGTTACACTTAGGACCTTTATTGGCTCTAAATAGGTATTTTTGCACCACTTGATTCCGTGACCCTGGTGCTCATGAGTTTGCCCTGTAATCCTGAGGTCGCGGGTTCGAGCCTGCTTAGGGGATTGGGCAATCTTCGCAGTGTTTTCATCATTTTGACCGAGGACACTGTGGGTCAGTTGCCACTTTCAGTGCGAAATAGCCCCTCTTCTCCACTAGCTAACGCGATGGTGGTCGTTTGTATCAACACAAAGCATCCTGGTCTGAATTAATTCCGTTGTGTTAACCTAAACAAAACGCGCAGTACAATCAAGTCCCTCCTTACCTAACAGTTTGACTCGCATTCTTTCATGAGTACTTATGGGACTGACATCTGTTCATCTCAACCGTACTAGGATTTTGCACGATGCGATAGAGTACGTGCTCACACACCACTGGGCTATCTCCACTGGAATCTCCCAAGTACTTTCTGACTCACCCATACCGGCCAGGCGAATTGGTCGTGCCACACCAGTCTCGGTCACATCACCTTGTGTAATGTATTGATGATGTATTGATGTGAATCAGCCCATGCGTCCAAATAGCGTACGTTGATTAACCCGACCATATCACTGCTGTATGTGACCAAACTCCAAGCAAATCCCCACCGAACTCTGCAGACGCACTCTAGTCCGGATTCATCACTCTTAATGATCAGGCTATTAAGTATTGTCCTTCATATGAGTACCTGCCACTTGTCTCTGTGACTGCGCTGAGCGACCGGTTGATCCTTTCCTGGCTGTGTTAAAAAGATTCCTGCTTGTTAGATTTCTCCGTGCTTTTGAAATCACGATATCGTTTAGTTTCATTTTTGTATTCGACCACAAGTATTTATGTTGTCCCTCTTTAATTTCGGAGACCTTACTCTCACTTCGTCCTCCACAGATGGTCGTCATCTTGGTATCGGATTATTCATAATACCGAAACAGTAATCTTGTGGTGGCTGTTCCAAGGGACACTCGCACGTGTTATGTGTCACTTTAAATTCAGAATGTCATACACTGGACGATTGAGCACTTTTAACCTTTTCGTGTAATCCAACATTTTGTGTAAGAATTACCAAAACGGGATATAACCGGAAAAAGTGGAGCGAAATCGCAAGCTGGCTTGCTAATGGTTCCGTCTGTTTGATCCAACAAACTAGCCCAATGCGCTTCCATGTTTCCAACAATCTTTCTTGTTCGCCCCTTGCAAACTCACCGGCACGAAGTCCCATGGTTGATAGCAGCCCTGTTTCACCTTATGCAATTTTTTTTACCATGTTGTATCGTACGTGCACAGATTTCCAGGTGTGTGAAGGCCTCTGCTGAAGACCCTTGCGTAGTTCAAGGTAGGATGTAGAAGAAAATTGAGCAGTTCAACCGCTACAAATCAATATTAGGCCAAGCGACCTAAAGCCCGGGAAAATTCTCGGCCTGCAAAATCAACCTTAGCCCACCAGAGGCGTTTTACTCTTGTAGTATTTCACATTCCTGATTCCAGTGATCCAACTCCTCCGATACGCTACGATCATTTCGTCGATTTTACAGAGTCTAATTGATAGACTCCTCGACGTGAGTGAGAACGGCTTGAAAGTGAAGCAGGTTATTCGGCATGGATAGAAACTTGATCAAGAAAGTCAGCCAATTGAAATCACCTTTGTGGACGAAACCAGTCCGAGATTGATCTTATCTCGCCGAAATAGGCTGAAGTGTTTGATGATCCATGTTCGTCCAGACCAGATCCGGTGAGTCGAGAATTGCTCAAGTCTGCCATAGTTGTACTGAAAAGACGAAATGGCGATTGGGGAACAAGTCTCCACATCGTAAATGTTCGGGTCGTTTCCATGATTTCACGAAGCAGGATGAACAAGTAACTCACAATTCAAGCGCGCCCGGCGGTTCCTGCTGCGGCCTGCGTGTAGCCTTTATCAACATGTGCAATCTTATGAACAAGTGCAATTGTCGTTTCGTTGCATCTGAGCGATCAGATGTAGCTGTATGCTGAGATGATTGCCCAGTAAATCTAGCTCAGTGGCTACTCGTGCTTCCGCTGCGATAGACTATCGACTGCACTCGGTGGCGTCTTGCTCTACGTCGGGTCTTCTTTATATGGGAGACTTGTGAGCGTTTGCAGAGGTGACGATGGCCTGTGTGAGCTGCTGTGATACCGAGACCTGCTCGTGGGTGCATTTTAGCGAAGTCCCATGATCCGTTGTGTGGATTGGCTGCCGCAACTTTGAAGCCACATGAGTCGTCCCCATTTTCTACTCATGCGTGATTTCTATTGTCCTCGAGGTTGTTGGCCTAAAGTCCAGCTTATGCCCAGATATTGTGAGGTCGAAGCAACCTTCATGGATTTGGGGTTTGGAAGCGGAGCAGCGCAACACATGCTCAACTCCGTCGTACATAGACTTGCAGTTAACATGCCGTGAACAACACGTGTACGGCGTTCAGATGCTGGAGCCTGAGGTATCAAGCGACCATTCAGGGCTCGTACCCACACACACACACTATACACGTTAGCTAAAGATATGAAACACCTCAGCTACTGTGCCGCAATCTCTAAAAGAAAAAAGCGAATAATATGCAACAAGTGCAAGCCAGCTGATCACCGGTGACGCATGGGCATCGTTCCGGTGAGCTACCTGCCGGCTACTATGCAGCAGAAAAAAAATAATTCACTATGCAAAATTATAAAATGCTAAATAGTGAGATCGTAGTTTTACGGGGAGGCTAACAGAGATGGGGTGGGACAAAGAAGCTCACAGCACGAACGACACTGAGATCCGCTCCTAGCCATATCAACAAGTGTATCCAGCTAAACGTGTTCATCGTCTTTCTGACCCCAGCCAGGGAGCCGAGACGCTCCAACGGAGGCCAGGTTCGTAATGAAGGCCTTCATTCCTCGACCAAATGATCGCTTGACCACCTCTTCTCCCACCCACACCTCCGACGTGCAAGCAACGCACCTCACAGGAGTCACTGGGTTGGCATGCGTAACACGTGGCCGAGCCATCAGAGCCTGGTGTGTGAAATAACGGTGCTGAGCGGTTCGTTTCCTTTTCCTGTGCCGTAAACAAGGCGTCGAACACGCTCGTTGTTTACTCGGTGTTCCCACCGGATGTGAGCTAAATTGCCAAGGCACCGGTGGTCGAACGTACCTAGCCTCTTTACGTCCGCTGATCTAAGGGGACAGGTTTCACAACCGTACAGTAAGGTCGAACGTACCGCTGCATTGTACACTCTACCCTTCAGGGCGAGAGTGATGTCGCACCGGCGCCAAAAGTGGCAAAAACTAGCAAAAGCGCCTCGAGCTTTTGCTGTACACTTCGTGATCTCATCTTCAATCCCACGGGTGCTGATACGACTTCCCAGGTAGTTGAATTTTTGAACGACTTCTAGCTTATCCGCACCAACTGCCGGCGTAGGGATGATCCAGGCCAATCTTGGAGGAACGCTTTACACTTCGAGTGTGCGAAGCAAAGCCCGAAGTGACAGACAGCCAGTGCTAATCTGTCCAATGCCGCTTGGCACGTACCCAGCACGGATCTTTCTTTCCCCTTTTTCCGGTTCGCTGGATCAAACTAACAGCTACTGGAAAACTGACTTCGTCGGTCTTATTCGGGTTGCGAGCCGAGTGAATTTTTCTCTACCGCAAGCTGCATCTGTAGAAGGCTGTTGGACTGTCACCACTTTGTTCTCGTTTTGTTCTACTGAATTGTCGGAAAGTTGGTCCAATCAGGCCACATTGGCTTGACATGTTGCATAATGAATCGGTTTGGCGACGGCGCAAATTGTGGGACAAATTTTTCCTCTCCGGCCCTTTTAATGACCACGAGGTATATAAAAGGCAGCGAAAAATTTGCTACATTGCAAAAGCTAGCAAGCACAGGTATTTTGAAGAACAATGCGCAACCGCTTGCAAAGGCCGCACTTAAAATGATCTTTACTTACGTGAATCGACGCTTCAAGCCGGCAGGTGATATCTGCAAGCTCTAGAGAGCTCGGACGGCCAGCACTTAGCGTGCGTTCGCGTTGGTAGTTCGTTTTGTTTTCATGTTTACAATCTATCAGGTGTTTGTACCGAGTTTTGGTACTGTATCGCGCTTACCGTACTCGGCAGTTTGATTTGAGGTGTGGAACGGGTTGCGTCAACTACTCGCTACCCTTGACTACGCTAAAGTTACTGGCCCTGATAAACTCCACCCACTGATTTTCAAGTCGATATCGGCCATTATCTCACCTGCCGTGACTAACTTGTTCAACCGGTTACTGTCCGAAAGTTGATTACCGATTGATTGGAAATGCTCGGTAGTAAGGCCGATTTCGAAAGCCCGTGACCCTAGCAAAGTAGACAACTACAGACCTATTTATCTGCCACCTACTTTGGCCAAGGTTGCCGAGAAGATTGTGAAGAACGATCTACTACAGCTGCTCCAATCAAAAGATCTACTGACGCCCGCACGGTCACTCATGCATCATTAGCTTGCTCGTGACGAGGCATGAATGGTTGCAGATACTGAACCACGGTGAGTCTGTCGACGCAATCTACGTCGATTTCAGTAAAGCGTTCAGTAAGGTAAACCGTGAGGTCCTCCTCTACCATCTGATAATGTACAGTGTTGGAGGATCACTTTATCAACGTATCCAGGACTTTCTCCTTGGACAAAAGTGTACATGTCGACGGCCGTCTAACTGATTGCTATCCCTTTACTAGTGTCGTACCTCAGAGCACGGTGCGTACACTTTGTCGCAGACACCTCTGATGAAACCGCTCCACATATCTGACATCCCTCCGGTACATCGTCCACCTTCCGCTACCGTATAGAAACGGACAGCTTCATAGACTTAAATGCCATCAGCTTCGTTCCAACTGCAAGACAGTGATTGTTCCACCCACGCTTCTCCAACTTTCCAAACGCTGCAACCGCTTTCGATACGCGGTCATCATCACCAACAGCAGTACATCCCACTTGAACTGATGCTTAGGTGCCGTACAAACACGGTGACCTCCGGAACGAACAACAATACCAGGGAGAGAAGGGAGATCTATAGAAGAACCTTAATGCCCTAAGCACACTCTCAGGGACAAGATGACTACACCTTGTCAACAACATACCGTCACATACAGCTGGCTATCGTGCGAAGCTAAGGTGACATCAGCGACACAGCTTTCACGGCACCGCAGATAACTCAGTACCAAACACACATTAAACTGGCAGTCCGACTAGGAGACGACAGCCGACACGCCACTGGTGTCGACTTCGAGCCATGTCCTGTAATGTATCGAGCCAACCACAAGGCGAGTCACGTGGACTCCGGCCCGGGTGGCGAGACGGATCAACCACACTCAGTTTGGTCACCAGTAACTATATTTCCTACTGCCAAGTCAACTTTTGACCATTTCAAGCCTGCTCTGCATCTGGCAAACAAAACAAGGTCCTCCTCGGTAAGCGATATATATATATGTATCCAACATTATACCAGTTGTAATATACTTGGCTGAGTGCCAAAACACATAAGAAAATAATAGCTTGAACGGGAAAACAACTGCTGGGGTAGAAGAGTCTCACAGCAAGTGCGTCATTGCGTACGGTCCTTGGCCATATCCTCCAGCGTTTGCAACCGGGTGTGCTCGGGGTCCTGTGGTCCCCAACCCGGGAGTCAGGAACGTCCGACAACAGCCAGCTTCAATGTTTGCGCCTTAACGCATTGGATCCATATTTTACATTGCCCACCTTTTCGTCGCTTCCAAGCCACGCCTGTGCTCGTAAAATGGGTCGTCGTGGTAGCAGCTGGGTAGGCATGCGGAACACATGCCCAAGCCAGCAAAGCTTTCGCAGTGAAATGATGCTATCAATCGGTCAGCGAAGTTCGTTAGATCTGAAGACTGGCCGACGGACTTCCTCATTATTGATGTTATACTGCCATCGAACACCAGCAAATGCTTCGTAGACAGTGGTGATCGAAAACAGATAGCTGCTGAACATCGCTTTTGCGAATGGGCCAAGTCTCACAGCCGTACAGCAGAATCGCTCGTACCGTATTATTGTTGACCCGTCCCTTGAGAGAGAGGCTGAGGTCACGACGAAGCCACAGGTGACGAAGGTTAGCGAAAGCAACTCTAGCCTTGGAGACTGTTATATCCCGCTTAGTAGTAAGAAGACAGAATTGACACTGCTTGAAAATATTTACTTGCACAACTGATGTTACAACCGACTGTCCTGGAAAACCGTGAACTACTTACTTGGTCAGAACCAATCGATGCCCACTTGCCATATGCTTGGCTGTAAGTTCCAAGCTAACATACAAACACACGCGCTGGAATTCGATCGATTTCACGTGCAGTCTGTGTGGCTGACATACGTGATCTCTAACAGACGTGCAGGGAGATCTAATCTGTCAAATCTCTAATACTAAGACAACTCCCAAGATAAATGAATTTGTCGACCACTTCCAGCAGATGCTTCAAAAGGGTGAGAGAAGGACATGTGCTTGGCCAGTCCTGTAATTGGACCTTACATTTGGAAGTGGCAAAGCTCAACCCAAATTGGGCTTCGGACATCTCCAGTCTGAGCAGCACCTGCTAAGCGGCTTGGGAGAATTCGCAAATCACAGCGATGTCAACGGCGTACTCTAAGTCCCGAAGGCGGTCACAACCGAGCAGTTCAACGCCGCAGGACTCAGTTGTCCAGGGCAGTACCCAAGATCTCGTCCATGACCAAGTTGAACACGAATGGAGAGACTGAGCAACCCTAACGCCGCTAGTGATACTGAAAGGGGGTCAAATGTCTCCGTATACTCGCACGCGGCCCGAGGTTTCATGGTAAATGACACGGAGAATGCTAATGTACCTTTTAGGTACTCCCTTCTTTACTAAGCAGTCTTAAAGAGCCAGTCTCTCAACAGTCAAAAGCGGCTCGAATGTTCAAGAATATGACTAGTTGGTCGACTGAACCTATGGCGATGTTCAAGTGCCTGGCGGATCGTAAATATGTGATGGACGCAACTGGGACCCGGGCGAAATCCAGCTTGTTGTTCACGCAGGTGCTGTTCCCGTACGCAACTGAGCCTCCGCAATGGTAGGGCAGCGAGTAGTTTGGATGCGACCCAAATTAGACTGATGCCACGATGGTTAGAGCAAATTGTCCGGTCTCCTTTTTTGTTAACAGCTACAACCCCTGCTAAATTCCAGTCGGATGCAAAGGTTTCACTAGTCCAAATCTGATGGAATAATGTCAGTTCGGATGAGATTAAGATCTTCATACTTAAAGAGGGCAAGAGGAAGTTAATCTGGGCCAGGTGACTTGTGCCGTTTCAGTAGGCGAAGCTCATTGGAAACCTCAGCCTCTGTCTGTAGAGAAACATCCACGCATCAGAGAGAACCCCGGAAGAGACTCGGTTGCGCTGTTGGCCAGTTGAATTGATCTTCACAATGCTCTGCCCATCGTTTATGACTGTGAATTAGTTCACCGTCATGTTCACGCAAAATCTCGTTCACTTTTAGTCTTTTGCCTCCCGTGGAATGAATAAGTTGAGTTTGCGGGGGTTTCCTGATGTGGCTGTCAGCTCCATCTGAACGACTCGCTGTGTCCACCAAACCTCGCTATCCTTCCTGAAGAGCTGTCTGAGCTCAGCATCTGTGGTTCTGCGTAGTGCGTTATACTCAACTCCGTCGGGGATTGTTCGACGACTTCATTAATTGGAGAGACTGTGCGGAGATCCAATGACCAGCAGCTCGTCTAGTGAAGCCACAGACCAGGATAGCGGACTTACCTAAGGCGGTCTGGATCTGTGCCCAGTGTGTCTCAACCTCGAAGGATAGAGAACGCAGGTTGGAGGCTAATGTGTTCTGAAACGTGTCCAGAACAGTTGGGGCGGCGAACTTCTCTGTGTCAAGCCACTCATGGCGACGCTGTTTGGTGCCTCTAAAGCGCAGAATAAACTTAGCACACACGAGCGCATGCTCCGAAGTCAGGTAAGTGTGCCATATTGACTTGCAGTCCGTTATGCTGCGTCATCAACGGTAACTAAAGCGATATGGTCAATTTGCGTCCAAGATTGACCAGGCGCCGGAGGTCACCAGGTGACTCGTTGGCGCCAGGAACCTCGGAAATTGGTGCTGGAGTGGAAAAAGCCGCGGTCGGCGCACAGTTGAAGGAGTCGATCGTCGTTGTCTGTCCTGCGAGTACCGTGGCTGTGTGGACCCCCAAATTCGCGCTCATGAACCTCTAGTCTACCGATCTGCGCATTTAAGTCACCGGCTAGTATCACGATGTCCATGCAGCGTTTCTTGCGGAGGAGGTCGGTTAGTTGGCGGTAGATCTCGTCTTTAGCTTCGTCCGGGCTGCAGTCCGTTGGAGCATACGCCGCCACAATGGATAAGCAGCGCTTACTGGTCCCGTGATTGGAAGATCGCACTGAGAATTCCTAGCGGACTGCGCAAAAACGACTGTTGACCGGGAACCCGTCAATAAGCGCTGCCTCCTACGCCGGCGCGACCAGAGTCTTCCGCTGTCGCATCCAGATAAGGGCAAAGTGAATGTGCAATTGGAACATGGGGATGGTGAGAGCAATCGCAGCGTTGTACTGAAATCTTTTAAACGGGTTTCCGTTAGGCATAAAACGTCGATTGAGAGAGTTTCCAAAGTGCGCGCAAAAGCAGCTTGTGAAACAATCTGCACGAGCGTTCGAACATTGGACATAGCTAGCTTGAAGAGCGAGCGGGGTGCAATAAAAGCCTTGCTGGTGGTATTGGAATGTGTACCATCGGTTTTGAGCGGTTCATTGATGAGACCAAAGATACCGTTTTATTGGCAATGCACTTTTGGAGACTAGAAATTGAAGGGGGTCTCCAAGAACAGGAGGGTTGAATAAACATGGAACGAAAAACATGGTTTACGGTGCGGTAGAGTGAGGTTTAGCATGCACGACCACCAGCACCCCGGCCAAAAAGAGAGAGAGTTCGGAGAGCGCGAAACTTGAGCAGAGAGTTGTAACTCCATCATTTCATGTGTTGTATATGCCTACAGCTTCCCACTTGCCCAGGCCGAGGAAGAGGATTGATTAAGTGGGTCCAACTCGTAGTTTTTGGTCGTAGGGACCTGACCCGCTGCCCTTGGTAACCATCGTGAGTTATTCCGTCTGATACGGGAAACGGGCAGCAGGCGACCTGGTGTTAGTGAAACTATACGTGACGAGGGTGGACAGCCTATCCACAACTTATCAAAACGCCTGGAACGTTGGGCTGAGCACTTTGAAAGGCAGTTTAATCGGTCGGAATTGTTAGATTTCTCGCCGACCAGTGATCGCCCTGCTCCCTGGGCTGTTCCTTTGGATCCACCCTCTCGCTCAGAAGTCGAACATGAGATCGGACTGTTGAAGTTGAACAAAGCCGCGGGACCTGATGACCTTCCTCCAGCCCTCTTCAAATTCGGGGGACCTGCTCTTGTGGATGATTTACACGAGTTACTAGTGAGACTGTGGGAGCAGGAGACTGTCCCAACCGATTGGAGCCGCTCCATCATAGTCCCAATTTTCAAAGGAGGCTCACGATCTGAATGCGGCAGCCATAGAGGAATCAGTCTGATCTCCATCGACTCCAAATTGCTTGCCTCTGTCATCCTTCACAGACTGACTGGCACTCGTAAAAGTCAGATTCGCGAAGATCCAGCTGGATTTCGTCGAGGTCGTAGCTGCATTGACCACATCTTCACCTTGCGTCAGTTGTTGGAGCACCGTTACATATATTGGCGGTCCACCGTTGTCGTGTTCCTCGATATCAAAGGTGCATTCGATTCGGTGGATAGACATGCACTTTGGGACTGTCTACTCAGGAAAGGTATACCTGAGAAATATGTGAATATTATCCGAGCATTATATGCGCGTAGGTCGGTCAGAGTGAGGGCTTACGGCAAGTTGTCGTCGCCCTTTAATATCTCCAGCGGCGTGAGACAAGGATGCCCGCTGTCACCTTTCCTCTTCAACTTCGCTGTTGACGAAGTCATGGAGATCGCGTTTACAGGACACGACTTAGAAGGTGTGGAGCTACTCCCAGGAGAACGACTTCTTGATTTAGAGTATGCTGATGATATTGCCCTGATCTGTGACAGCTCACAAACGTGCCAACTGGCACTGGACAGATTAGCACTAGCTATCCGTCACTTCGGGCTTTGCTTCGCACCCTCGAAGTGCAAAGCGTTTCTCCAAGATTGGTCTGGACCGCCTCCTACGTTGACGCTTGGTGGGGATCAGCTAGAAGTCGTTCAAAAATTCAACTATCTGGGAAGTCGTATCAGCGCCCGTGGGATTGAAGATGAGATCACGAAGTGTATAGCAAAAGCTCGGGGCGCTTTTGCTAACCTTCGTCACTTATGGCGCCGGCGCGACATCACTCTCGCCCTGAAGGGTAGAGTGTACAATGCAGCGGTACATTCGACCTTACTGTGCTTTTGTGAAACCTGGCCGCTTAAAGCAGCGGACCTGAAGAGGCTAGTTACGTTCGACCACCGGTGCCTTCGTAATTTAGCTCACATTTGGTGGGAACACCGCGTGAGCAACAAGCGTGTTCGACGCCTTGTTTATGGCACAGGAAAAGGAACTGGACCGCTCAGCACCGTTATTTCACGCATCAGGCTCCGATGGCTCGGCCACGTGTTACGCATGCTAGCCCACCGAGTCCCGCGACGTGTGTTGTTTGCGCGCCGGGGTTGTGGATGTAAGAAGAGGAGGAGTGGCCAAGCGATGACTTGGTCGAGAGGAATTAAGGTCCTCACTTCTGAGCTGGCCTCGGTTGGAGCGTCTCGGCTCTTTGGTTGTGGTCCAAAGGACGATGAACACGTTTGGTTGGACACACTTGCTGATATGGCTAGGAGCCGACCTCAGTGGCGTTCGTGCTGTGCGTTTCTTTGTCCCACCCCATCCCTCTTAGCCTCCCCCTCCAACCACGATCTCATTATTTAGCCTTATATAATCTTGCATAATATTTTTTTTCTTTTGGGTTCACAGCAGTCGGCTGGTAGCTTACCGGATCGATGCCCATCCGTTACCGGTAGCTCAGCCAGCTTGCACCAGTTGCTTTTTTTCTCCTTTTTTTCTATGTATTGCGGCACAGTAGCTGAGGTGTTCCCCACCTCTAGCTAACGTGTATGATGATGATGATGATGATGATGATGACCCGCAAGTCAGCGGGGCGAATTCAGGGAATCGCGCCCATTGGGAGCCAGTGACCGATTGCTCGGCTCATGCGCCTTTCGTTTGGCTGGCTGTCAAACAGGGGCCCAATACTCCCAATAATTCAGCGTCAATCTGAATGATTACAATGCTCCAGCAATGTGAAGCAGGGGGCAGTAACTCTTTAGTGGCGAGTCACATCCGCCCCATCGCAGTGTTGTCAAGCGGACATATGTCGCTTTTTATAGGGAGAACGCTTGCCAGACGAAAACCCACCACGTCCTGGAACTCTGCCGCCGAACCTTTCACTGGAACGGGATAATCCCGAACCACCCAGCTGGCACCACGAGGACGTAGTTCGGCATGCCAGCGATGACCGGGCCCAAGTCAACGCAACTTATTCGGTGCTATCTGTTGTTCCAGGAAACTATCCTGTTTATCGCTGCCTAGCACTCGCTAACGCACATCCTCGTTGCGTACACGCTGGTGACATCCGACACCGGCAATGCTTCGTAGACAACGATGATCAAAGATTTGAAAGCACCGCAGGCCCTCAGATCGAAAGGGTCAACTCTCGCTTCCATAAAATAGGACGACCTTCACTATGGCCTTGTAAATACGGCCTTTTAAACGGTGGGAAGCTTCTTTCTGCGGCCACAGGTGCCACAGATTCAAAAAAGTATTTATACTTTATGTACTACGTGAACTGACTTCATTTGCTATGCGCCTATCGTTGCTGATGCAACTGCTAAGGTAGGTGAAGTGACCAACTACCGGTTCCTCGCCATAAAGGGTCAAGGGGGCATTAACTGGCTAGTGGTCCTGTAACAATACTTTGCACATTTAGGGTTCACAGCGCTTGCCAAATGATGGAATCACTAGAGAGGCGATTCAGGGTTGATTGCGCCGCCCAAACCTCGTTTAAAAGCAGGACAAGATCGTCCTCATGATCAGGATCAGCTAGCTTTTCACTAGGCAGCTCCTCGTCGCCTAGATCGTGAGGCTCCGCAAGGGAACACTCCATGATGTAGTCTACTATGAAGTTGAACAAAAATGGGGAAAATGGACAACTTTGACGAACGCCACTTGTTGTCGGAAACGCATCCGACAAATCACCGTAGACCCTGACGCGGCCTGTATTGTTCGAGTACAGTGCACGTAAAATGTTTGCATATTTCATGAGAACACTTTTCCGCGCAAATGTTTTGAACAGAATACATCGACCGACTGAACCGGATGAACACTTTGAAGTCCAGGAACTCAGCTATTGTCGTTTTGCGTTGCGTGTGGCGCTGCTCTAGCACATGCCGCAGAGTGAATATATGGTCTATGCAGCTACATCTATGCAGCTGCGGAAGCCTGTCTGCTCTTCCCTTATCCGTGATTCTCGTTCCGCAGTGGGGCGACGAACGAGAATTGTGGCCAGTAATTTTGTCACAACTGGCGTTAGGCTAATACCCCTGTGGTTAGCACAATCTGTGCGACTGCCCTTCTTGCATATCGCCACTATAATCGATTCAATCCAGTTTGGTGGTATGGTCACTGTCTTCCCGACTTGCTCGATACGCGAACACGTAGCTCGCTCATCATCTACAGATCGGTCGAAACTGCGCTACCCAGGTAGCAAAAGCACGTTGTACTTTCCAAGACGACATTGATTCGCTGCAAGCACTCGTATCCCATTCCTTTTGTAAGCTGAGAAACACAAAGTCTTGCTTGTGTTGATGGTGAGCCCGAATTCGTCGACTGTCGAAGCTAGAGCTGGCGTAATGTGCTGCTGTTCCTTCGCACTGTGTGCGAACAGCGCACAAAAGTCAGCAAACGGCAATATACAGAGTATTGTTTCACAGACTAAGGTTCTCGCCCTGAAACGACGGACGTTCAGCAACCCACACGGACACCCTAATCACAAGCAGTATCAAAAGCAATAGACGTCATTACATGGAGGTAAATATTTAACAGGGCAAGGGCGAAGACACTGCCTTGGTTCACACCAGTGACAACAGCAAAATCATCTGATTTTTGCCCACGTAGCTACACCCTGGCCATTCTACCATTGTGCAAACATTCCGTTAAACTTCAATTCCTTCAGACAGTGTCTCGCGATTCACATAATTAAATGCCTTGGCCAGGTCTACAAACAGCGATTACAATGGCTTGTGTGGCTCTCTGTTTTTATTCTGCAACCGGCATGCCGCGAAAACCATGTCTATGGTGCTGCGATCCGAACGGAATCCGTATTGCTCTTCCGCCATGTTCAATTCAACAATCTGAGTGACGAGACGGTTTAGTTGAATTCAGATGATCATCTTCCCCACACAACTCAGCAAGTTGATGCCGTGATAATTCGTGCTACGTTGCCTGCTCCATTTGCCTTTTTACATTGGCAGCACAATGGTATCCTTCAGCTTGGCCGGCACTTCCTCTTCAATCCACATGCTTTGCATCAAGCGGTGTAGCGCATTTAACAACACTGATTCACCGTATTTCAATACTTCAGACTGAATCCCGTCGGAACTGGCACACTTGCTGCTTTGCAGATGAGCAAGTGCTCTCTGCGCCTCATCCAGTGTCGGTGTGTCGGCAAGACATCTTCATTTCTTGTTACTGCAGCCCGTACAAAATAGCCCAGTCAATCTCAGAACGTTTCTCCAAGAGACAGTCGAAGTGCTTTCGCCAGATCTGCATTATGTCTAGTCAGTGTGCAGCCAGCTCCTGGAATAGCATCGAGCAGCGTTCTCAGCGGCCGCAAGGTGGGTCCATACACCGCATTCAATGAGTCGAAGAATTCCTTATGTTTGCGGCGTTCTCCGTTTTCTTGATGCGACGGAGCTCTCGGATCAACCGCCGTCGAAGTTTGCGAAAATGACTCCTCATCTCTGCATCGGCAGCGTCATCCACGTGCGAAGACTAAATTCTTTTCGACACCAATGCGCCAATAGTCGCACTGTTGTCATCAAACCACTTGGGCCGCTCACAGTGTGCACTCGATGGTTTCCTCGGCAGCAACCGTCACCTGGTCACGAATGTGTTTTCACAGGTCAGTCTAGGGCAATGGATTCCACATCGCCAAGGCTAGTAGCTGTCACTTTCTCCAAACCCTTCTTCTTTTCAGCGGTACATAGTGAAAGAACATCCAATTTGCGCCAGTTCACGGCAGGTAAACGATACACAGATTTACTAAACTATATGTACACTTTGTTATGCACCAACTTGTGATCAGTGCCACACTCAGCTCCACGCAGTACACGTGTCATGCGCACTTCACGCATATCAAGTCGGCATACGATGATATAGTCGAACAGATGAGCGTGACCACTCCGTGACTGCGCTCCATTTGCTATCTTACTCGCACCCCGCGCAAAGCGTGTGTTCCTGATCGCCAGGCCGTGAGTGGCGCGCATTGAAAGCAGTCCGTCACCGTTCCCATTGTTTGTGCCAATACCGTACGGACCGATTACATTTGACTACACCGCGACATCACGTCCAACGCTTACGTTGGAATCACCCAGTAATAATAGCCGGTCGCTCCTCGACGCAGAGCTTATCACGAAGGATACTTGAGCATAAACGTGATCCCTCGTGTCATCTGGATAACACATGGTCTGACCGTACGTGCTTATAAGTGGCAAACTTACCTCTTCTGTGTCGTAGGCGAACAGTCATCAGTCGCGCGCTTTTGCCAGTGGGCTCACCCACCAGCTGACCATTTAAGCGGTCTAATAGTGCAAATCTGACCCCATGTTCACCTGGTGCTAAGGTGGCGTTCCTCACCCAGTGGAACGTGTAACCAGCATCAGTTTCATGCAGCTTGGCTTGGTCATCGAGTCGAGTCTCGCTGAGTGCAGCAATGTCGATCCCATAGCGCGCGAGTTCCATCGCGACCAGTGCGCTACATCGCTCGGGTCGCTCACTCTTGTGCCGGTCGAGTAGTGTGTTCACATTCCAGCACGCGATGTTGTATGCTTTGTGCGCAGAGGCATACGTTTGCGGTGGCGGACAATCGTCCGTATGGTGACTGTTGGAGGAAGTAGGATCTTAGTTGAAATAGGGACAGGGAGAGTATGTGTAGGGGCAGAAGCAGGAGGGGAGGCGTCAGCGGTAGCATGTTTTCACTTATCCACCCAACTGTATGCAGCAGATAAGACGACTGTTTTTCTGCGGCCACTAGGCGATGGCAGATGCAGCATAGAATTATTATTTGCATGATTAATATTTGGGGGTTTGACTAGGATAATGCCGGGGCACCCACACCTGACAGGAGAACAACTCGGGTCCTCAGCCAAATCCTTCGATCAAATGGAATCTGAAACGCAGGGGGCCGTGCGCCACGAGTTATTAAACTCATTCACGCGGAATTGTGGCCTCGCTCTTAACTAGAAGAAGGGTGCAACCCTACTCCAACCCAGCGGTCGTCACGTGGAGGCGTCTAGGACATGCACCCACTGCACAACATTAGCAGTAGCCGGTGGACGCTCTGTCAGGATCTCACCACCGCAAGCCTTCGCGCGCCATAGGCCCTCCCGCCTATATGTGGTTGGCGGCATCCGGTTTCGGATTTACCGGTCATTGTGGCCAGCCACAGGACGCCTGCGCCTACAGAGGGACCAAGGGTGGCTTGCGCTGCACCACCCACAGCTCCAACCACACACTCCATATCCAGTGTAAACCCGAAGGAATAAGACCGGGAGGCATGTGGATGGGAGCCACGTTTCATCAACGGAGCCGGCCCACACTCCTTCACATGCAAACACAAGCACGCTGTATTTGGGGAATCAAGCGCACACAAGGCAGTAGATGGACCGTAGTCCGCTCCACACTGACTGCATGAAACCACTCTTTGACCCTAACACGGCCACAAGAACCGTGCACCCCGTCCTCTCCAGCAACGACCAACTGTCTGCTGGAGTCAGTATGAACGAGGTAGTGGGTAATAGACAGATAGGCACCCTATCAACATGCACATCAAGCACAGCCACACCGGGGATTTCAAGCAACAGCCAGTCACTTGAGAGAAAGCTAATAAAGTAAAGAAATCGAGTAATGCATAAGGAAACGTTACAAAAATCTTAATGGGCATATGAAATAACTTGTTAACAAAGGATCCGAGATAAGTTCAGAAGGTCAGCAAGTATATTTTACGAAAATGACACAAACGCGAAAATGTTATCAAAATTAACTACAATTCGCTTAAGCGACGTGTGCAAGTGTATAGAAGAGAGTATAACTAGGCATTTATATGGGGAAGAAAAGCATTAGGGCAAAATTGAAAACCCACCATCTGAAGTAAATAGACTTAACATGCAAGCACGCGGTTAGTAAATCGAATGCAGCGTGCCTACAACCGCAGCGCCGGTTCTGCCTACGTTCTCTGCAGTACCCGTCGGCGCTTCGGTAGTAGTCCCGGGTGGCCTCGCTCATGACTCACTAGGCCTGCCTGACTCAGGCACTCGCGACCGCATGTGCTACAGCACCATGCGCTCGATGTCGATGGAGTACAATTCATCGGTGCTTGCCGCTTCCGCATTTGCCGCTTCTTCTCTGCATGCATGAGGGCTTTCTCCTTCATCTCGGCAATTGCCTTCGTGTTCAGATCGCTCCATGCACGCCGATCAACTGCCTTCGATCCCCATGATCTGCAATCAAGAGTAGGACATGAGATGCTCACTTTAATCATGTCCTGGTAACGTAACTTTGGTCTCCCCACGTGCCGCTTCGCAATACTCAGCTGACCGTATAAGAGTTGCTTCGGTATCCGCGTTGAATCCATATGGCTCACATGACCGAGCCATTTCAGGTGTCTCAGCAAAAGTATGCAGTCCACTGCATACATTCCATTACGGCGCAACAATTCCGTGTCAGCAACTCTGTCGCCCCAACCGATGCCCAGAATCCGTCGCAAACGCTGTTGATGGAACCGCTCGAGATATCGCACATCTCGCCGGTACATCGTTCACGCTTCGATACCGTATAGAAGAACGGACAGCACCATGGATCTGTACACTAGCAGTTTCGTGCCAACGGTAAGCTGATGGTTGTTCCACCCTCGGTGCTTTAGCCTCTAAAATACCGCCGCTACGTTTGAGCCGCGGATACGCAGCTCACTGTGTAGCTGCTGGTTTGTCGACATCCCACTCCCAAGGTAGCAGAAGCGGGACGTGGTTTCCAATACTTCAGCAATAACACTAATTCGCGGCAATATTAGATTGCACCTCCGGTGAAGGCGGAAAGAGGCAGACAATTTTGCTTGGGTTGATGGTGAACCCGAATTTGGCCGCTGTGGAAGCCAGAGCACCAGTCGTATTCTGCAACTCATCCGCGCTGTGTGAAAACAACGCACAGTCGTCGGTGAACAGCAACCTACGGATAGTGGACTTACAGACTAGGGTTCTCGCACCGAATCGACGGATACTCAGCAACTCACCATCAATACGGTGCTCCACACGAACACCGTAAGCACAAGCGGCATCAAAAGCACAGGACAACGTTGCATGAAGATATATATTAAACAGGGTAGGAGCTAAGACACAGCCTTGCTTCACACCAGAGACAACTGCAAAGTCATCCGAGTTCTCTCCACTCAGCTGCACCCTCGCTTGCATACCACTGTGCAGACATTCAATTAAACTTACAAACTTACGCGGGCAACCAAACTTACCCAACACCAGCCACAATGCCTCGCGGTTCACCGTATCAAATGCCTTGGTGAAGTCAACAAAAAGTGTGTACAAAGGCTGGTGTCGTTTTCTGCACTTCTCCTGCAACTGACGAGCCGCAAACACCATATATATAGTGCTACGACCCGAACGGAATTCACATTGCTCTTCTGCCACGTTCGGTTCCACAATCTGACTGACGAGGCGGCTTGGCAGGATTCTGGCAATCACCTTGCTCACACAACTCAGCAAGTTGATGTCACGATAATTCGTGCAACATTGCTTGCTACCTTTGCCCTTGTACAATGGTAGCACACGGGCATCCTTCAGCTCAGCAGGCACCTCCTCCTCAATCCATACATTTTGCACCACCGCCGTGTTTCAATACTTCCGGCGGGATCCCTTCGGCCACAGCACACTTGCCGTTTCGCAGTTGAGCAAGTGCTCTCTGCGTCTCATCCAGTATCGGCATGTCCGCCAGACTCCTCTTCACATCGTGCTGCTTGAGGCCGTTCAATGTAGGCCAGTCACTCTCTGAACGGTTGTTCAAGAGACAGTCAAAGTGTTTCCGCCAGATCTGCAGTCTGTGTACAGTCTGGGTGCAGGTAGCGACTGAACTACCATCGATCAGTGTCCTCAGCGGCTCCAATCTCGGTCCATACACCGCCTTCAAAGAGTCAAAGAATTCCTTGTTTTTGAGGCGTTCGGTGTAGCATTCCATCTGCTTCGCCTTCCCCCTCCACCATTCATTTGTTATGCCACGGAGCTCTCGGGTCAGTCGAAGTTTGCGAAACTGACTTTCCTTCCTCAAGTTACTGGGGTCTGCGACATGTGCAGCAAATGCTGCATTCTTCTCCGACACCAATGCGCCGATCGTCGCATTGTTCGCATCAAACCAATCAGGCCGCTTACAGTTTGCGCGCCCGATGGTCTCCACGGCAGCAGCTGTCACCTGGTCGCGAATGTGGTGCCACAGGTCGCACACTGTGACTATGCAGTCCACATCACACAGGCGTGCAGCCATCGCCTTCTCCAGCTCAGTACGTTTTGCCCCAATACCGAGGGAGAGAATGTTAAATTTACGCCGATTCACGGCGGGAGTGCCATACATAGATTTACGAAAATATATGTACAGTTTGGTGCGCACCAATTGGTGATCAGTGCTACACTCAGCTCCACGCAGTACACGTGTCATGCGCACTTCACGCATATCACGCTGACGTACCATGACATAGTCGAGCAGATGAGCGTGACTACACCGTGGATGCGTCCAAGTTGCTAAGTAACTTGTGGACATTTTTTCCTTATCGCGGATTCGTTTCTAGCCAACTTACTTCATATGATAATTTAGCGAAGAGTTATGCCACTGTATCTGTATGCATTCTTCGATTTACTTTATTTCATCTTGTCGTTCTAAGTGATTGACTGTTACTTGATACCCCCGGTGTGGTTGCGCTTGATGTTCATGTTGATAGGGTGCCTATCTGTCTATTACCCACTACCTCGTTCATACTGACTCCAGCAGACAGTTGGTCGTTGCTGGAGAGGACGGGGTGCACGGTTCTTGTGGCCGTGTTAGGGTCAAAGAGTGGTTTCATGCAGTCAGTGTGGAGCGGACTACGGTCCATCTACTGCCTTGTGTGCGCTTGATTCCCCAAATACAGCGTGCTTGTGTTTGCATGTGAAGGAGTGTGGGCCGGCTCTGTTGATGAAACGTGGCTCCCATCCACATGCCTCCTGGTCTTATTCCTTCAGCTTTACACTGGATGTCATCACAATTAGGCTGGTGCGATGGTTTGCGTGCTTCAGAGATCCATTGAGCTGTGCTGTGTGGTGCTTTTTTGCACCTTCGGAGCTACTCCTACCAGATTGATCAATGGTTAGAGGCCAGGCAAAGCCTCCTTGACCTCCAGGTTGTGAGTTGGAATGAGGGTGGCTCCTTATTCCTGAGAACCGGCTCCTTGTAGTTGAACGCCAAACCCGCTGCCTTGCGATCAGGTTTTTGGACGAAGCGCTTTGGTTGAGAACCCTAACCGTTCTCCTGTCTAGACCTGCGCATCCTGACAGTATCCTGCCCACGCAATACTATGAATCTTTCGTCAAACAATTTCTTGATGCTTTGGCCACCGCAGAGGCTAATAAACGGTACCGTATCTGCCGCATCGATCAGGGTGGATTGGGGTTTGGATGCTACTGCTCAAGTTTACCATCTTCTTATTCCCCCTCTTACACTTTTTACTCATGCCGTCCCGTTCCAGCCACTTTTATCCCTTTGTTTTCAACCCCCCAAATTCTCTCCCCTCACTTGCTTTGATAGGCATTTACCTTTTAGTTTCAACTCACATGTGAATGCGGAGCATCATTCCTGTCCTGTCGACAAGCCCATGTCCAAGCAAGCGGCCAAGCCCAGTGCATCGGCTTCCATTTGGAGCTGTCGATCATCCTTCAGATTGGCATGCCTCAACGTACACACATTGCTACAGATCGGTCAACAGGCAGCACTTTCTCGAACATTAGAGACGCTCTCGATCGATCTCCGCTACTTATCGGAAACCCGCCTGCAAGACTCGAGCTCAGTGCTCACTACGATCCACTTCAGGTGACACCAGCAGCACTTTCTCATTGCGCCTATCCGATGACGATGCGGCTTTGAGCACCGGCCAAGCCGGTGTCGTTATTGCCCTGAGTCCCCGGGCTGGAGCTGCTCTAGTTGATTGAATTCCAACCAGTAGCCGGTTGTGTGCGATCCGATTGGATGGCTCGTTCAAAGCTTCGAAGCTGCACGGGGCTAACAGGTGTCTATTTGTCATTGCTGCCCATGCACCCACAAACTCTTACAATGATTCGCTAAAAGACGGCTTCTGTCGCCAACTGAACGAGCTCCTTCGTCACAGAAGAAGCTGGGACACTGTTGTGCTTGCTGGGGATCTGAACGCTCAAGTCGGAAAATTATCCACTGATGAGCTGCATCTGGGCGGCCAACATGGTGTAGGGTCCCGTAATGATAACGGTGAGCGGTTACTTCATTTGTGTGAGGATGCTCGCTTATTTCTTGCCAACACTAATTTCCGACACGGCACCCACCGGAGTGTGACTTGGCGCCCACCAGCCTCGAACCAGCTATTGACGCAAATCGATCACCTTACGATACGTTACCGCTGGAGAGGCTGCGTTCAGAACTGTCGCTTGATTTGGAGCACATGTGTAGACACCGATCATGCACTTATATGTGTTGACCTGCGGATGCGTTTTGACGGACGCCCAAGACGACGCTGTGAACGCATTGACACCAACCATCTGGCGAAGTCAGCTGTTCTGAATGCCTATCCAAGTACGCTGACATGTGATTTGAGTAAGCGCTCACTGATTTCATATTCACCAGACCTTACTAGCAGCAGGCAAATCCTCATGTGGTGTGTCTAATCGCCAACATGGACATTAGGTCTTTTCGCAGTCTCTGGAACTTATCGGTGCTCGCCAGCGCATACCGGCTCTAAGCGAACACTATGCGACTCGCAGAAAACCGCGCAAAACTCTGTGCTAACCTGAAAAGAGGCCGCGAACTCTGGTGGTCTCATCAGAAATGGAAATGGCCGCTGCCCTTGGTAACCATCATAAGTTATTCCGGCTGATACGGGAATCGGGCAGCAGGAGACCTGGTGTTAGTGAAACTATACGTGATGAGAGTGGACAGCCTATCCAACGACGATGAGTCTGCTCAATTATACCAAAATCCTCACTACCACTCATCAGTAATATACAATCTGTCCGTATGGCTTCTAAGTCCTATGTCGTAGATAGGTGCTATGCGAGAAGTCCTAGCTCGTGAGGCTAGCCATTGTCCTCTGCGCAGTTCGTAACTGGCATGGTGGTGGAAGATGAGCCGGGCTATACCATGGTCAACTTCCAATCACGCAGTTCCGCGGCTGTCACCCATGGCGAAGTGACACTAGCTGCTGGCATCTTGAAGTCTTGGGGCGAAACCCGTTGGGGGCCCGCTAGGAGGCGCACCACTGACGAGACCCAGCAGATTGAAACCCCGGCGTCTAGTGCTTTTCCAGACTAGCCTACGCTTGCTGATTGGGAGTGACGATGATGAAGCTGCTGATTTATACCAAAATTTTCACTATTACTCATCACTAATACCCACAACTTGTCAACATGCTTGGAGCGTTGGGCCGAGAACTTTGAAAGGCAATTTAAAATCGGTCTAAATTGTTAGATTTCTCGCCGGCCACTGATCGCCCCGCTCCGTGGGCTGGCCCTTTGGATCCACCCTCTCGCTCAGAAGTCGAACGTGAGTTTGGACTGTTGAAGTTAAATAAAGCCGCGCGACCACATGGTCTTCCTCCAGTCCTCTTCGAATTTGGGGGACCTGGTCTTGTGGATGATTTATATGAGTTACTAGTGAAACTGTGAAAGCAGGGAATTGTCCCAACCGACTAGATCCGCTTCGTCATAGTCCCAATTTCCAAGGGAGGCTCACGATCGGAATGCGGCAGCCATAGAGGAATCAGTCTGATCTCCATCGACTCCAAATTGCTTGCCTCTGTCATCCTTCACAGACTGACTGGCACTCGTAAAAGCCAGATTCGCGAAGAGCAAGCTGGATTTCGTCGAGGTCGTAGCTGCATTGACCACATCTTCACCTTGCGTCATTTGTTGGAGCACCGTCACCTATATTGGTGACCCACCGTCGTCGTATCCCTCAATATCAAAGTTGCATTCGATTCGGTGGATAAACGTGCACTTTGGGACTGTCTACTCAGGAAACGTATACCTGAGAAATATGTAAATCTTATCTGAACATTATACGCGTAGCTCAGGTAGGGTGAGAGCTTACGGCAAGTTGTCGTCGCCCTTTAATATCTCCAGCGGCGTGAGACAAGGATGCCCGCTGTCACCTTTCCTCTTCAACTTCGCTGTTGACGAAGTCATGGAAATCGCCTTTACAGGACACGACTTAGATGGTCTGAATCTGCTTCCAGGTGAACGACTTCTTGAGTTGGTGTATGCTGACGATATTACCCTAATCTGTGACAGCACACAAACGTGCCAACTGGAACTGGACAGATTAGCACTGGCTGTCCGTCACTTCGGGCTTTGATTCGCACACTCGCAGTGTAAAGCGTCCCTTTAAGATTGGCCTGGACCGTCTCCTACGCTGACAGTTGGTGGGGACAAGCTAGAAGTCGTTCAAAAATTCAACTACCTGGGAAGTCGTATCAGCGCCCGTGGGATTGAAGATGAGATCACGAAGTGTATAGCAAAAGCTCGGGGCGCTTTTGCTAACCTTCGTCACTTATGGCGCCGGCGCGACATCACTCTCACCCTGAAGGGTAGAGTGTACAATGCAGCGGTACGTTCGACCTTACTGTACGGTTGTGAAACCTGTCCCCTTAAATCAGCGGACGTAAAGAGGCTAGTTACGTTCGACCACCGGTGTCTTGGCAATTTAGCTCACATCTGGTGGGAACACCGCGTGAGCAACGAGCGTGTTCGACGCCTTGTTTATGGCACAGGAAAAGGAACTGAACCGCTCAGCACCGTTATTTCACACACCAGGCTCTGATGGCTTGGTCACGTGTTACCCATGTCAGCCCACTGACTCCCGCGCGGTTCGCTGTTTGCGCGCCGGAGGTGTGGATGGAAAAGGTGGAGGGGTGGCCAAACGATGATTTGGTCGAAAGTAATAAAATCCCTCACTTCTGAGCTGACCTCCGTTGTAGCGTCTCGGCTCCCTGGTTGGGGTCCAAAGGACGATGAACACGTTTGGCTGGATACACTTGCTGTTGCATTCATGATGCTTCTTCGTCGCATATGGGCTAAACCAACTTAGACTAGGTCTTTCTAAGCTGGATAAATTTCACTTTACTTTACTGTGTTTCTTCTGCCTACCTAAATAATCTTCTATTAACTTGCACACGTTGCTTACACTGATTGTGCTATTCTTCGGTAACTTTGTTACGTTTGTAGCATTTTTAAGTACTTTGTGGACATTTTTTCCTTATCGCGGATTCGTTTCTAACTAACTTACTTCATATGGTAATTTAGCGAAGAGGTATGCCACTGTATCTGTATGCATACTTCAATTTATTTTATTTCATCTTGTCGTTCCAAGTGATTGGCTGTTGCTTGACATCCCCGGTGTGGCTGCACTTGATGTGCATGTTGACAAGGTGCCTACCTGTCTATTACCCACTACCTCGTTCCTACTGGCTCCAGCAGACAGTTGGTCGTTGCTGGAGGGGACGGGGTGCACGGTCGTTGTGGCCGCGCTATGCTCGTAGAGCGGTTCCCTACCCTCAGTGTGGAGCGGGCTACGGTCCAGCCACCGCCTTGTGTGCACTTGATTCCCTAAATTCAGTGTGCTTGTGCTTCCGTGTGAAGGAGTGTGGGCCGGCTCTGTTGATGAAATGTGGCTCCAATCCGCATGCCTCCCGTTTTTATTCTTTCAGGTTTACATTGGATATGGGATGTGTGGGTGGTGCGGCGCAAACCACCCGTGGTCCCTCTGTAGGCGCAGGCGTCCTGTGGCTTGTCACAGTGATAGGTAAATCCGAAACTGAGTGCCGCCAAGCATGTATGTATGTGTCCCATTCTGAGGCTTATCTTGCATTCTTGATGCTTTACTGCAGTTGGGCTAAACCAACTTACATTTAAACTAGGTCATTTTAAGCTGGCTACATTTTGTTCTACTTTATTTGTTCTGCTTACCTGAACAATCTTCTAATAACTGGCCACGTTGCTTTCGCTGATTGCGCTTATCTTTGACAAAGTCCCTCTGTTGGCGCAGGCGTTCTGTGGCAGGCCACAGTGACAGGCAAATCCGAGACCAGATGCCGCCAACCTTATATATATATATATATATATATATATATATATATATATATATCAGGAAAATATGTATTTCATTATTTGATTTACTCAGTTCTGGTATTCTGCTACATTTTCCGTGTCGATTTTCCTTGTTTTTGATCCTACAAATTCTGTGTTGGTTGTTTGCTATCTCCGGTGTGGCTGCGCTGGATGTGAATGTTGACAAGGTGCTTACCTGTCTAACACCCTCCACCTCGGTTACTGGCTCCAGGAAGATACGAATCGTTGCTGGGGAGACGGGTTGCACGATCCTTGTGACCTTGCTAGGCTCAAAGATTGGTTCCATGCAGCCAGTGTGGAACGGGCTACGGCCCATCCACGGCCATGTAAACCTCTGGTGCGCACGATTGTCAGTTAGACAGGAATGCAGCTGTTGTGCATGTTGAAGGAGTATGGGCGGCTCCCTTGATGTAACGTGGTTCCCATCCACTTGCCTCTCGGTGTTATTCGGGTTTACGCTCGATAGTCGGCCGGTGGCCGAGTGGTCTGCACGTTTGCTTTGCAACCATAAGGTCACCGGTTCGAATCCGCCTAGGGGTGGGCGTCTTCGCGGTATACTCGGCCCGCGCGCGACTGGTGGTGGTCGCGCTGGCAGCGAAACGCCGTTACGGCGTGCAGCTGACACATTACATTTATTTTTACGCTCGATATGGGGTGTATGGATGGAACTGTCGGTAGTGTAGCACCAGCCACCCATGGTAGGCAGTTGCGTCCTGTGACTGTCCCCAGGGATGTCACGATGACAGATAAATCAGGAACCGGATTCCGCCAACCATTATGTGGCGCTACATTTGTCAGTGGCGAACTATATTTTCCGCTTGATATGCCAAGCGTAAACTGCATGCAGGTCGAGTTGGATTTTCGTTGGAGTATATCGGATACAATTACAATGGAAATAGCAAACTTTTAGTGTCTTTAGCAGCTGGACGCGCATGAACTGAGCCAAATCACTCCGTGGTTTCATTGAAGTTGCTGGTCTTATGGCCTCTTCAGCTTTTTAGTAGGTCAGATTGGAGCAGCAGTTTGAGGTAAGGTAAAAAATTTCGGAATGTGTTCAACGCCTGGTTATCGGTTTTCCTTCTGTGAGTTTTACAACCAAAACGCGGACACTTTTGCCCAACCGGATGCAGTTTGTAGGTTCTGAGCTGTTTCTTCTGCTAGGCCCTAGGGCTCTTCGGAGGAATTTGTCGTCTAATACTTTCCGCATCGCTTCCATAATGCCACAGAAGCTACCATTCAGTATGTTTCCATCGAATTCGACAGTTTCGTTTATCCTCACTACAACCGAATCATTGGCAATCCATTACTCTCGCAGCTTGTTGATTGTTTCAGTTTATGGGGCTGCTTTCCGCCAGGCAACTGAATGAATTGCTAATGAGTGGACGGATTTAGGTTTGGTTTTATTTGGTTCGTCGCAATTAGATTACAACCTGCAGTGATGAGCTGCCAATTCAGGAAAGCACCAGACGATTGTTTCGCCCTATCAAGACTCGTCAGTTGTGCGCATTCTCTCAGTTCCCCACTGGGGATCGAACCCGTGATCGCTAGTGGCCTGCACCGCTAGCCAGCGGCTTATGCCACTGAGCCATGGAGGACGACAGCCGACCATCGTATGTTACTAATGAGTGGCGGAGACTTTTGTATACTTCAGAGGTAATTCATCGCGGTCAATTCTCAGTCAGCAGGCCTTGGCAAGTCGGGAGAAGCACCAGACAGCGCTGTTTCGACTTTTTGGGTCTCCTCAGTGGTGCGCCTTCCATCGGGCCCTTGCCGGGTTCCGACCCCATGACTTCGGATGCCAGCAGCTAGTGTCACTTCGCCATGGGTGACAGAGATATAGCCCTACCCATCCTCCATTGCCATGCAGGTTATTGGCCGTGCAGAGAACAGTGCTTGACCATCCGTACCAGGACTTCCCTTGCCAGTGCCATAAATCCACACAGCATTTCAAGGACTGGTCGAACTTAGTTTTTGTTTACCTGCATAGAAGTGGTGGATGAATCGGGCTATATCGTACTTAGATTTCAATTCGTGCTGGTCGGTTATTGTACCCTATGGCTCATTAGCATAAGCTGCTGGCTAGTCGTGCAAGCTACTCGAGGTCATGAGTTTGATTCCCAGCAGAAGACCGAATTAATGCTCACCACTGACTAGCCCCAATATGGCGAAACAAGTGTCTGCTGCTTTTCCGGGTTGATAGCTCACCTTTGCGGCTTGCAATCTAATTGCGATTAGCCAAATAAGATTGAAGGAATTGTTTGTCTTTACCCCTTCGAAATACCATGGTTATTACTCCGTTTGAAGTAGTCCCCTCGGGGGCACGCTTTTCCACCAGATACATCTCAGCTATTTTGTCAACTTTTTCTGATGACTATCCCGTTGCGCATTTTCTTGTTCCAGACTCAGTACTGTATTCTGTCATGCCACTATCCAAAAGCGTAACTATGTTTATGTACGTTGCTCATTGCGGCCATACTATACCTTTTCCTAATCCGACGTCGCAGGGAATTCGTTTACGCACCGAGCGACACACCTTCCATCATTCTGGATCAAATGTATCTAAATGGTGGGGCGACGGTTGTTTTACCTATATCCGCTTTTGTTACCCTCCTCAGGTGAGCTTTGGCATCCTGCCTACGGAATAGCTTCTCTGACGGATCGGTTGTCTCGTCCTTCGTGGCCTTGGCAGCCACGCGTCACTGATTCAGGTAATAACAGCGAGGCTAGCATGACAGAGACAGATGTGTGTGGCTTGTTCGACTCTAGTATTGCCAATATTTCCGGCAATGTTACCATTCCCATTCCCAACTCACTTCTGGAAGAAAGCAATCGTGACAGCGGTCTGGTGCCTGACTTTACCTCGTTTGGGAACGGAACCATCGGCGATCATTTGGAAACCAGCCAACTGGGGGCATATTGCGATAGCGATCAGTTCACAGGTTAGCCGACACCACCCTGGTTTTTTTATCCATCAACCCATTTTAATTCACTAGGTTACGTTAATTCCCCGTTCTTTTTATCAAGCGACCGAATCGGTACTGTGTACACACATTCGCATTCATAGATTTTCTCACAGAATTCCCAATCCATGTGCTTACCACTTACAAAGAGGCTCGATTGCATTCTCGTTTCCTTCATTCTGTTATGTACCTGTGTGTTTACTTAGTCCCGTGTGCAAACTACGCGACGACACCTCACATCCCATCCTATGACGCTCACGTCTTTCTGTGTCTCAGCTCTTCTTCTGTCATTTGGGGTTTGCATTCTTCCGGTTCCCTTCGTCCAGCTGTTCTCAGGTAACTGTGTTCACACCTCGCTCCATCATGGTCGAATTCCGTGTCTCATCGTTGCACACTGTGCGATTACGGAGACGCATCTCATTAATGAGCAGCTGCTTTACGCATACCCTTAAAAGTACTCGGGTCATGTTACCCTTGACTTAACTGTGCGGCACAAGTAACAGTTAGAGGTACATTCTCAGTTCTAACCCACATCATTTTTATCTAGCAATTAGGGCTGCATCCACCAATTTATGGCAACAGTTTTTATTACAGTTCCTCATTTGTATTTTTGCACATTTCCCAATTTTTATGTAATTGATTACTCTCTGAAGTGCTCAATCTGGCCTAGTGTGATCAAACCGTTGATCAAAACCTTGAATGGTTTAGGCTCTAGTGCAACACCCACTTGCGATGTGCCGAAAACTCCAGCCTGAGAACGAGGTTTCACCTGCACCATGTTACTGGAGACCGATCATCCTGTTTTTCATCCCACGCATTTCCATACATTCGTCTACTTAACTGTTCTTCACAAAATTTTAAACTTGCAACTGACTGGGAATTCATATTTTCGTTTGGTTTCAGGATACAAAACCGATACGCGATACCAGCCTTCACAAAAGCCGATTTGTACTCTAAAACCTGAAATTATATCCTTCTGATTTTTTGTTAGTAGTACACGATGGAAACATATTGGACTGCGAGCACCGTTATGTGATGGTGCCTTCTGTTTAGGTCCCTAAGCCTCCCATAGCGGCCACCATTTCGCCCGCGTAATCGCAGTCACGATGGGTTGCAGTCTCCGGCAAGCCAGCCGTCTATCTATTCCCTCATGCTGCTACGTTTTGGGACCCTAGGCAGATGTGCAGAATTTGTGGTCCCGAAACCCATTCGGTAACTTGGAATAAGGGTGTTACGTCAAGCTCTGTCAAATATATGTGCTTTAGACACCCACATAAAAGGGATCTTTATCCGAACGCAATCGAATCAGTGTGCTCCGACGACCACAATGCCCGATAACTTAGTCCCGAGATTATTTCAGCTGACATTCACACTCACTCTTCGGCGCTCGTGCGAAAAAGTTGTTCTCGATTGATTGAACATCAACAGGCGAGCGAATGAATTCAACACTGGGAACCCACACCGCTATCATGTGTTCACTAGTGACTGTTGTTTGTCCGTGCATGCGATCTGTCGCCTCTTTTGATTGAACCAGAACTGTAACTGTTTAGCTGAATGCGCTGTCAGCCTTGGCGTTCGTGTGTTCCTTTTGCGCTATAAATGTCTCCAAAATACGTAGACCTTAGTGCGTCCAAATCAAATGGTCACTTGTGACATATGCGATATGGTGTCACAACCCCAGTTGTCTCCACCCATATCATTACAACACCAGTACGAAATAACGATGAGGAAACATGAAAGGAGAAAGTGCTCCCAAGTCTCTTGACCATCGGATCGGCTTTTTGATGTCTTCAATACGGATTAACCGTTTATGTTCTATGAAATAACACCGGCCCAACTCTACCTTTGACTTTTGGGTTGGTGGTTTGCAACCGGAATAACTGGATGAGTGCTTGAAAGGCCACATCTGATCCTATAGAGCAACCTATTAGTTGACTTGGCCAGCGGCAATAATGCAGCTGCCCAGCTAGCTGAACCGATCATTTTGCGTGCCTGATCGATGCTAACTGGGGTCAGCGCTTGATGGTTTGATCACTAATAGTATCTTCCGCTTGTTAAACGTGCGTCACATGCTAACACGTGCAGTCCACACTGAGCTAGTCTGATTAGTAAATCCTGAGGGCCTTATTGTCTGCGTGCCCAGATTCGTTAAACAGCCACTAGGTAGAATTTTTACTCCCTGGGCATTCATTATTATTATTTCGCGCGCAAGCCCAGAGGGAGACATGAAAGTATACAGCACCGATATGCCACATTTACCACTGGAGGCTTAGGATTATATTCATTCACACGGCGCTAGGAATCAGCCTAACAGCTTCTTAGGATTCAAACGAATATTGTATGTTGCCCACCCGAAAACGCTGCACTCGAGCAGGCAACACCCAATATGCACATGCTCCGTCCGTTGCATTCCCCGTGATCACATTGACCAAGGTTCAGTTCAGTGAGAATCGCTGTCCACATTGAGATTGCGCATCGCAATCCATTCACACAACCAGTGCTTCAGAATGCTCCGCTGAACATAGGAATAAGGATTATTTCAGTTAACTGCTTACGACCCGCCCACCAAAGTCCAGTGGAGCCGTTTACATTGTTTTGTGTCACTGGGATAACGATAATTAAGAGTACTGAATGGAATGGGTGGGAACGCGACTGGACTATAAGAATAAGAAAACGAACACAAGTGGGTAAAATTTTCCTGTTAGGTTGTTGACAGGCACAAACGCAAATACCGGAGCGTTGTAGCGTCCGCGACCGTGCCATGTCATATTCAACTATTTATAAGGCTGACCCCAAGACACTTTCTCGAATACCATACGTATTGGCTTCGGAATGTTTTCATCATTATTTTCTTCGTGTCACTGCTTGATCATTTCGCGATCTCTTCTGACTAGGTCATCATGGTCATTAAACGTATTAGCTGGCTATTGTGCCGCAATTCCAACTGAATTAACTGTTATTCGAGATGGATGAGCAAGAAAGAAATAGAGGAAACTAAAACGAAAAATTACATTATGCGTCGAAACTGAACTTGCGCTCGGAGGGGGAGGCTGAGCTGAATGGGGATGAACAAAGATCACAACACAAGCGCAACTGAGTCCGATTCTTCGTCATGTCCACGTGTGGATCCAGCCATACATGTCCATTGTTTTTGACCCGAACTCGGGAGTCGAGAAACACCAACCGATGTCCACTTTAATGCGCGTCTTCATTTCTCTTGACCAAGTCATCGGTTGGTGTTCCTTCTTCTTCCCAGTCGCACGAACATCGCATTTCGTGAGAGTCGGTGTGCCGGCATGCGTAACACACAGCCCAGCCATCGGAGCCTGGTACCTGATCTAACGGTGCTGAGTGGTTCACACGCTCTTCATGCACCGAAAACGAGACGCCGAACACACTCAGCGCTCACGCGGTGTCCGCACCAGATGTGAACCAAACTACGAAGATACTGGTGGTCGAATGTAAATAGTCTGTACATCTGTCGACTTGATGAGTCTAACGTACACAACCGCACATTAGGTTAAACGGACTGGGTTGTATGTGGACTCTAGCCTTCAGAGCGAGGGTAACGTCGAAGATTGAAAAAGCGCCTCGAAGTTTTGCTATACGGTTCATGATCTCATCTTCTATCCCACAGGCATTGACATCAGGTACTTGAATCTCTGATCAACTTTTAGCTGATTTCGGCCGATGGCCGTGTGGTCTACACACCTGGCTTTCAATCATAACGTCACCGGTTCGGATCTAGGTAGGGACGGGCGTCCTCACGGTATACTCAGCCCACGCGCGACTGGTGGTGGTCGCTCGGCAGCGAAACGCCTTTAGGGAGTACAGCTGACATATTATTCCTCTTACCTTATCACCACCTAGGATCAACTCAGAGCCCGGTCCCTGACAATCTTGGAGGATGACTTTACACTTCCAGGGTGAAAAGCGTAGCCCGAAACAATTGACAGCCAGAGCTAATTTATCCAGTTCTGCTTGGCACGTTTGGAATCTGTCACACACCAGGGTAATTCCGTTGGCTTACTCCGAGTTTAGAATTCGATCACCTGGGAGCAGCGTCACACCTTTTAAGTCGTGCTCAGTGTATGCAGTTTCTATTACTTCGTTACTTTCAAGTTAAAATGGGAAACAGCGGGCATCCCGGTTTCACACTGCTGGGGATATTGAGTGGCGGCGACAACCTGTCATAAGCCCTGTCTCTGCTCGAACTACGCGCGTAAAACGCACTTTTGGTTTTTCTTGGACATACCCGTTCAAATCTGATAATTTTGCAGCCAATGGTAATGACTTCAACACCACTACCTAACACACTGAATGACTAATCAGAACGAGGCGAACTTAGTAGTTCTGTACGCCTATATAAGAAACGTATTAGCGGGTGACAGTATCCATCATTGGGTTTGCCTTCTGCCAATTTCCGCTACCTGACTGCCATCGATCCTGCCCTGACGATGCCATCTCGAATGAGGGTGAAGCGTTTGCAATCAACTTGCCCAGCTCGGCGAACACCACAACAACGGAACTTCATAGAAGTTCAGTGTCATTATGACGAGACGACAACATTTCGATACTCAGGGCATCCTAGTTGGTATGCCTGACTGAGGACTGGAATAACTTCACAGCTGTCTATCGACGGAGGCACTTTGTATGCCTCGCGGCTTGGCATGATCAGAGCCGGCGCAGGTATTCCAGAACGACTGACAATCTCCATTGGAACCACGCCACCTGTAACTTAGGGCAGCGTACTCCGCCACATGGTACCACCGCTGACCAGCCGTAAAGGGATGGCATTTAGCCAACTATCTAAAAGCAGTGTTACTAAGATACAATCGGTGATCGGTGCACAGTTGCAACAGACGATCTCCGAACTTGTGACACTGCGAAGCCGCGTGCTTTGTTCGGGGTCGAAACTGTCATTGACAAATCCGTAACCGCAGTCGGTGGGGCATAAGCGGCAAGCACAAAAACGAACATCTTGTACTACTCCCTATGTTACTTGATCCCCACACAGGGGCTGCACACAGAAATCCACTCCACCGACGATAACTCTGTGTTGGTGCTGAGAACTATGCCCACCCCAGCTGGACCAGTGGTTGCCGCACCAACGTCTCCAGATGCGTGCAACCAATAACGAGAGGACAAACCGGCAGCATTTAGTTCGGTAATCACGTGTACGTCACTGATCCTAGTTTCGGACACGTCAATAGCCAGGGCGACTAACGTGCATGCGTGTGCAATCTGTTTAACTATTGGTCTTGAAGTGAGAACATTGCGCTCCAACGAAGAAACGAGAGAGCTTGTCCTTATAAGAGGCTGCTGCCAATATGCGTCCAGATTGTGGCGCAGAAAGATAGCTGCAGATGGTAGAACTGCAGTGGCATTGCAGTTGTTCGCAACTAAGCTGGAAATTACAAAAGAGTGGTTAGTAATGGGTGTCAGGAAAGAAGTCAAATCAAAATAAGCTTTATCCACCGATATGGGCGCATTCCCAACAATTCAAACCAACGCTGTGGATTGTAATACAACAAATCATCAATGAGCAAGTAATAATTAACAACAGTGGGACGAAAATGTGCATCCTCAATCAAGAATATGGTCACGCAAGCGGCGCTTCCTTGCTGAAGGATAGAGTTTCGGTAGGACGAGGTACTAGAATAAGAAGCATTAAATTTCGAATAATTAAGAGGAATGGGTGAATAAATGAAAGGGGGCGTCAGCACTGAGATTTTCTCACTTATCCGTCCTGCTGTATGCAGGAGATAAGGCGACATTTGGAAAGCTGCGTGACAATCAATGCATGATGTGATTGAAGTATGATGAGCTAGTGTTGATCATTTATGGGCTAAGATACTGCCAGATCACCTAAACCTAGATAGGAGTTCAATTACGGCCCTCAGCCAAGGCGTTTGGCTCTAAAGCCTGTCCGCAACAGCAGAGAGTTGGCAATGATTTGGTTTCACAGAAATAGACGCCGTCCGATTTCTGACCTCCAAACTGGTGGGCAAGGAGATTGTTTGTCTGACTGCTAACCATTGACCAATCTGGTTGGAGTAGCTCTCCATCAACCAGGGGGCTTCATTCAGTTTATGTCAGTGGGCCGAAGAGGTTGGCAATTCGTCGCACCACATTAAAGTCCACCTCTTTTCGACGGACAGCTTCCCATAGACAGGCGACTACTGGAATCGCGGTAAAGAAACTTGAGAATGGCAAAGATTTTCCCTATCACGTCGTTTAGGAATAGGCAGTACCAAGAGCTGATATGATCAATTCAGCAGATCAGTTTTCAAACAAAAGAAAACCGCCACTTTATTCTCTACATTCAAGTCACATGTCAAACATCCAACCAAGGCTAAACGTAGCCTGTGCACCCTCCATCGGGGTGGAATGTGCACTTGTTTTCACTAGTCCGACTCTCATGGGACCATTGAACATGTGGTCAATTTTGAAGCGATGATAAGATGACCAGTGGCTCGATTACATCCTGGAACGCTTTCTAAATATGGATCAAAGCTTCCTTACCTCCAGCCTAATAATGCGACTTATATTGTTGAACAGAACGGCTAAGCATTTCACCAACCAGTCTTCTCCGCCTTTCAGTGACGATGCAGAAACATCGTCGGCTCCATTCGTCTTGTTTCGGTGCACTGGAACGGGTTCACGTCAAACCTCTACAAAGGTAGACGGCATCACGTTGGCGTCACAGCCAATTTCACGGGGCTAGGCAAAGGATAGTGTCACAGTAAGTATGTCGAATTACTAAAGATGGCCCACTCAACCGTAGTACATTTGGTTGAGGACAGATCGATTGTCCGTCTTTCAGTTCCTGTGTCTTAGCTAATTGCTTTCTTATATCCGCGCCCCGGATGTGTTGGACCGGTTTTCTGATGTTACCAATGGCACTGTTCTTTTTTATAACTCGGTACTCTGCCACCTATTTATTTTGGCTGCCTATTCGAAAACCTGAAGTCTGAAATCATTGTGGTGCGTTACCGACACTTCAAAACTCCATCCACCCTCGAGCTATCCACTGCATGATGTTTATTTCATGGTACTTCACTTCTTGCCTTTAGGTCGACAGTTTGACAAACGATTTGGTAGGTTAGGTAGGGATTTGCTTAATGGTTCACACTCGGAACGAATCTACACTTTTTTGTTCAGGGGCTGCTTAGCTTCAGGTGACCAGTGATAAACCAGTAAAGATTGGTGCTCTCCAACAGTCACAAACAGCCCGTGACAGTCATGCTCTACTTCCACAGATCCGTTGTTATAGCCTACACATTGTTACTTTCCATACCTGGATCTTAGAGAAGAGCCAACAACTCCTCCACTGCCTCCGACCTGGGGCACAGATTTGCTTGGCTTGATCTCTAATCATTGACTGCTGGGAGGTGAATAATTAAAAGCAGTTGGAAAGTTCCACCCAGCGAAGCTCACTGTAACATCTCCGGTACGGAGATCAACATGCCACGTTGAAATCATTCTCGCCCCATCCACCTTAACTGTAGATAGCACCGTGAGCAGTCCCATTCAACTTACTTAAGTGCTGTGTAAGAGCCTACGCCGTAGATCGTCTATCGCTCTACCCCGTTTTTGCGGTTCAGTTTACACATACCGATGGTTACTCACCGATCTAGCTAGATGCTCTCTGTTGCTTTTTGGTTACACGACGACTAGGGGCATTTTATTTCCTACACCCGACTCCTTGCTTTCAGCTGTCAGTCTCGCGGTTATGGCTTTTGTCTTTCATTTCATTCTTAATTCACCTTTTTAGTTCCCTCTCACTCCTATGAATAATTTCATCATGACGACACGGGTCACGGTAGTTGGCTCCATTGAATTCCTGTGCTTCGATGTTAATTCAGTAAGACGGACTGAGCCGGTGTTTTGTTGTTCTGAGTCGATTATCTCCTACCATCTGCCCAGAGAGCTTAGCTCTGCATCGGCCATCGTCATTGATTGAAAGAAGTGTCCTCGGTTATTCTGGTAGTCTCGGGTAAATAGTGGCTCTTCGTTGTTGTCGATGCCATGTGATTCGCGTTCGGTTAATTCCATACACCGCTAAAAGTGTTCACTCACCTAACTTTCCATCATTTTTGGTTTTCTTCACCGCAATTCCCATCCCGATGTTTTGCGGTTGCGACTGTTAACTACGTCCTGATGTTTTCAGAAGAGCCAGTTCCATTTTATCCACCTCTATGGTTGCTTTCTAGGTCGTCAGTTGCCATCAGATACCTCGTATGGTTCAATCGCCAAACCCTCAACCGGATCGATGCGGGTCCCTTCCGATGTGTCAGATGAAGGCCAACTACCGTATCCCCAGTTTTTCAATACTCGCTTGGGCGTTCTTAGCCCTGAAAATTTGACCATTGCAGGTGCTGGCTTTCATTCTCCTTTGGACGATATCCTATTAAATACGAGTTGTGCTCTGGACAGCCTAGATCAGCTGACCGCTTGCAATACTGCAAGTGTCGCACCAAATGCCAGTTTATCACCCATAGCAACTGTTGCTACGTCAGGCCCCATGGCTATTCCTGGACGCCCTACCGATACGGATCTATCGGCTCCACGATTTGATCCGACTTCCGGCTTGAGTTCGCATTTCTACTCTGCACTGTCCGCTCATAGCGCCTTATCAGAACAACTACAGCAGCCACATGACTCAAATAAACCTTTGCTGCAGAACACTTGGCCTCTTGATGCACACGAACTTTCGGAACCCGAGACTAGAAAGTATTCTACGGATATATCATCTCCAATTCGATCACAAATGTCACAAAGCTTTTCTCCCATAGTCGGTGCTCCGCTTACTCACACTCGCCAGAAGCCCACCTTTGACTTGAGTAGCGACGCCACTTCGCCATCCATGGAAGCCGCCTACGCCTGCTCTCGTGAGGTGAGTTAGATGTCAGGTGTCTTCGCTGCAGGTTCAGGGTCATGACCGTTTTCCTCTGTGTATCCATGGCTAGTCATACAACGTACCTTAACGGACACCCTCTCCTAGTTAGCTTGCCTTTGATGGGTTTTCATCGACATCTCGATCTATCTCCGATTATCTGAACTGGTAGTGTTTTTATATCTTAACCATTACACAAACCCGCTCCGCTCTCAACACTGTCGTTTGCGCCCCGTGACTACGAGAGCAACCGATTAGTGAGGTCCGTTCCAAGTTCAGTGACCGCACTTTTCTTTACGTGTCTGTGCCTAATGTGTCTCTCCGTCCAATATGATCAACAACCCCGTCGCCTCGCTCTCTATTCGATGCCTTCATATCTATTGATCTTCTGATCGTAATGGCCATTCGTCTGGCTAATGTAAGTGGTTTGCCACGCATATGGTCGATTGATCATGTGTACTTTTACCTCAATTGAGCGTCCAGCATGACAGCATGCGCAACATCTGCGCTTATTCGTTTATCTCGATGAGAACTATTTACCGAGTTCTTCGCCTTTATGCAAATCACGATCCAAATACAGATTCGTTGTCGCCCTCCAGTCACACGGTGGTCGTTACAAATGCCCTCAGCATCTTTGATTTATGTGATTCTTATTTTCTGCGCCTTCAAAGTGCACAGTATTGTTACTGGACTGGACCGGTGCACCACCGGTGCTGGCTATCAGCGAACAGGTACTGGAAGTTGTGGATCCGTTCACGTATCTTGGTGGCTGTCACCTCTCGTGGTCACATCACTGAGGAGATTACGTCGGGCATCAACAAGGCGCGCGCGGCTTTCAAAATGCTCATCCATCTATGGATACGACGGGATATCAGCCTGTCAGGGAAACTTAGGGTGTATAACACTGTGCTAAGGCCGGTGTTACTGTAACTATCCGTGATCTGGCCAGTTTTTCTGTGAAGTGATAATACCATTGACCGTATTTAATCACCGGTACTTGCGTAGTATTTCTTAAGTCTAGTGGGAACTCTGGTCAAGCAATGCTTAGGTTCGCCAGTTGCTTTCTTCGGCTTTCTCGTCACGGGGCCTTCAAATCGGTCGTTGCTGTTTTTCATGTTGGAAATGTCCCTGCCCGGCCGCATAATGCCTACTTTGACTTGACGACTAATGTACCACTGAAGTGTGTTGAAATTGGACGGCTTACACTAGCTAGGTGATATCCGTCGCCTGCCTTCCTCGGTGTGGGTTACACGCCGTCTGGCTGATAATATTTAATCCCTCCTAATTAGTTTAACGCACGTAATTATTAATTCAAGTTTCTTTGTATTTTGTTAACGTTTAACCACATTTCTTTATTGTTAACCTGGCGGTAACCGGTTCCATCACACCTCGATACCATCATCGTACTTGTTTAAACTGAAGCTGAGTTGATCCCTCTTATGAGGGATAGATAACCTTCTTGGGTGCATTCAAAAGTCAGCTTCGATGCAGAGGTTTAGTTACAAAACTGAATCTAATATACATTCCTACCTGGTCACTTGTATTACTGCCGATGATGATTGTTTCTTATTGAGTTCACTACTTATTTAAAATCGAACAAACCTTGGTTGTAAGTTAAACAGCAACTCTTCTTGCCCTACTGAGAACGGGTCAGCGGGGCTAGTCATTGGTACTCACTTCACGAATCCGAAGATACTTATTGTTTCCAAATTCTGGTTTTGTGTCTTCGATCGTCTTTCGATGTATATGTGCATTCTATCCAGTCGATGAGCCCACCTCAGAGATGAGCACACATCAAATCCATCGGTAGTTATGTGCTCATCGTGTAGACTTCCGTTGTAATTGTCTACGTGCATGTTTCATGGAATTACAGCGTTCTCCGATTTGTGCTTGTTTTGATGATGATGACACAGGCTTCACAATTGTCCTGCGTTTGTGCAAATGACACTTGTTCTTATGAGCTAGCTTCTTATTTACCGGGCCATTTGCCCCACCGTCCATGTCTTCTATCTCGGCTCCAGTGCTAAACCAATGCAAAGTGGCTCTATCTAGCTACGCATCTTGTTTCTCTTATTGGAAATGTGCTTCGCCGATCCTTTCTGATCTATCTGATCTTTAAAACCTCATTCAGAACAGCATTTTGTAGTGAACTCTCCTAATTTGTTATTACTTTGTTGCAGCACTATTAGCAAACTCATACATTTGTGCTCTGTAGTACATAAATAAACATACATTCTATATCTTCGTTTTCGGCGAAACTCAATTGTCACAACATGTTCAGATAATTGAAAACATTTTCCAGTGCAACGATCACGAATGATTGGCAAATGTACAATAATGTTGCAAATCGATTTTCACTTTTCACAACATAATTGTTCGTTGTTGTTTCAAATGATGTCCTTATCCGGATTGGTGAGCCCCTTGAGAATATGAGTGAAATACTTCAGGTGATTTTGTATAGGAGAAATATCTATCCAACGTATTACGTTCGTGTAAACTTTCTATGACACGCTGTGGCCTTTGCGTCACTCGAGGCTACTCATGAAACTCAGATGTTGTTTATGGCAGCCACATGTGATGCTAGAGCAAAGAGGTGCCTAGGAAAGGGAACTGTAAGAGTAGACTGCAATAAAAGTACTGGGAACATTGACGATGAGAACCGCGTAGAGATGTGTCCAATTGCTTTCCTTCCTCAGCACACACTTGTTGGTGATCACCTTGGGGTTGGCATATCCGAGTGTGAGTGAGAAGACAATGAGTGTTGAGGTATTCCCACTTCAGTATTCACTTTTTGTTGCAGGCTGTTTCCTGCATCATGTGGATCCTGGGCTTTGCCCGTATGCTTGGCTATTTGTGATGTTACAGGTAGAAGTACATCACATCTAGACTCGGTCAGCCAGTCGTCACGCCCGGAAAAGCACTGTATGGCTGTTTCTTGCTTTCGGGAATTGTCAGTAGTGAGCACTCCACCTGACACTTGTAGGGCCTGAGCCAGCTACTCGATGTTGCCAGTCTGTGGTTATTATGTGACATTCCATTAGCTTGATCCCGTTTTGCTCAATCATATGTTTGATGGTAATTATGCGCAATTCGTGATCTGAATTGCGAACACCTCTATGAGACAGTAATTTGTTCCAGATTCTGCTATATCTGTTAAGGAAGGTGTTCGCGGATCAAGTAGTCTTCGAACTACGTTCCACTACTAAATTATCGTTGGTTCGTGTTGTGTACTGGTAGATGAAGTACTGCCGTGTTAAGGTTGGAAACGTGCATTTTCCAGTGCATGACGTCAAGGAATATCGTACAAAATAATCGAATTTCACTGAAATACCTAATTGGAGTTTTGCTAATATTTGTTGCACAAGTTCTAACGTAATTGGGTCGTGTTTGTTTGTGCCCTTGTACACTATTGAACAGTGTTCTATTAGGGGACGAGAAAGTGCTGATTGGGTGCTAAGTGGGGATTCTGCAACAGCAAATATTCTAAATGACATTCCGATGCTCTATCTGGCGTCCGCAGTGACGCAAACCATTGGTTCGAAGAAGTGAATTGAGCATGGATAACTCAGTCCCAGGTCACGACTGGTTTGTCACATATTACTTGGCTTCTCATACACGGTCGGACCGCGAGATGTTACGTCGAATTTATAGGACATTGCGTAGCACTTATTTGTCGTAAATGACATTCCCCATTTTGAGCACTATGTTCCCAGTGCGTGGAGGTCAAGCTGGGTCATTTTGATATCTTCATGTTTGCAGGCTTGTAGTGTAGACACTTTTGATATCGTCGGCCAAAACGTATGGTGTTCCGAATTTTACTGCGTTAAGGCTATCGTTACCATACATAGTGTCATCTGCTAACAGCTGCTTTTTCCACCTCAATATTATGTTCTCGGTTTATTCAGCCGAAGGGTGATTCTAGTTTTCCTTAATTATTTTTATGATTTCAGCGTTTTTCTCTCACCTTTTCACTATATGTTGCAGACATTTCGTTACAGCTATCAATCAATTACGCTATTTCCATTTTTGAAGGTTGTATCTACCTCGATTCCATCTGCTGAACGTCCTGCGAAACTCATCAACAAAAGTAGCTTAGCGTCCCCATCGCAAACGATGACTCCACTTAGCCGCGGTGGGATGGGGTCAGCTAGCGCCTTATCCCGAACTCCGGCGGCTGTGGATTTCAATAATCTGCCTCAATCTCCCATTCTTCTGTCGTCTCCATTCAGTAATCCAGGTTCGGAGTTAGAGCGTTTGTCTTTGCAACGAGAGTTGGACGAGGTTCGTCAGCGTTTGGGATCGGTACGTTTCACAAAGCACCTTTGTTAACTTTTTTTCTCGATCTTCGCATGCTTGTCGAGATTCCTGTTTTGGAGTGCTTCCCCGTTAAAACGGTTCATTGTCTAGCCCAGTGATATCCTGTTGTGATTTCTACATCCTGCCATGTTTTTGCCAATGAAACAAACGCAGCTGCTAATTGTGAGCAGAAACCTACGCCTGCTGTTACTTTCCACTTATAGTTACTTTACAGGAGGTGAGATGTGCTCGTAGACAGGTTACCCGGCTGCACTTGCACACACATTGTATAACCCAGATGTAGATTTGTGTTACGTTTGCAAAGTCAGGACCTATGCGATTGTTGAACTGACTGCACCGCGTTTGTCTTCTCATTACCTTTTCTCAGTCAAGTGTATCATCCATAACGCTCCTCAACTTCTTCTATAGCTCTCTCAGAGCTGTCCTCAACGCTATCAAATCACATGTAACTGTTCGTCAAAAGCTAATCCCAAATCATCCGATTGTATTACAGATGAATACACGGAGTGGGGTGCTGGTATTGCTGATTTAGGATTGGTTATTCGGTGAGCAGTACCGGGTAGGGGCGTTCGCGCCATTGGGTGCAATTTGATAACTTTGCGGACCTTCTCGAGAGATCTATGATTGAGCATGATTTTCTTAAGGAATTTGTAAATTCTATGAGTGCGATTATCTGAGAACCTATTAGATGTGGACGCAGTGATTACAAGTCAAGTTTGGGTAGGCATTGTTTTCAGCTCCGTTGCTTGGCTGGTTGGATTTCACTTGGCCAACCCTCTATGCGCAGCTCGTTTGACGACATCAAGTATGTTTAGAGCACGGCACGGTGCCAGGCGCCGTGTGGTCTTGGTTGTCGGCTGCAGTTCGGATGCTGCTGAAAACACGTTTGCCCCGAACGTTGCACACACACTACTTCGCAAATTTACGAGCTCAGCGGCACTGCTTGTAAAGTGGCCTATGACTGCTCAAATTGACCTTATAGTTACCTCGAAAACTCAGCGCTTGATTCTGATTTTGCTATCATTGGCGAGGGTTTATGCTGTAGCATGATGAGCATTCGCTGTTCGTTACTATCACGGTATCTAAACACAGTGGACACCAGTATTCCATTCGCGTGATTTACCTTGCCGTGGCTTACAGCCGTCAGCACTGGTGTTTGTTCTCGCCTCAGATTGCTTACCCGTTTAACTTGTATCTGGTGTCGAGCTGTTTGTTGGGTAATGCTCATTATGGCGTGGGGCAGTGAAACTCACGAGGAAAATGTCTTACCCATGCTGCGTCATTTTCATGCTGCATACAGCAGGACGGATAAGTGAGAAAATCTCAGTGCTGACGCCCCCTTTCATTTATTCACCCGTTTCTCTTAATTATTCCAAATTTAATGCTTCTTATTCTAGTACCTCGTCCTTCTGAAACCATTCTGCCTTATCTATCACGGTTATTAGACAGTCCTTCAGCAAGAAAGCGCTGCTTGCCTGACCATATCCTTGATTGAGGATGAACATTTTCGTTTCACTGCTGTTAATTATTGTTTGCTTATTGATGATTTGTTGTATTACAATCCGCAGCGTTGGTGTGAATTGTTGGAAATGCGCCCATATAGGTGGTTAAAGCTTATTTTGATTTGACTTCTTTCCTGACACCCATTACTAACCACTGTTTTGTAATTTCCAGCTTAGTTGCGAACAACTGCAATGCCACTGCAGTTCTACCATCTGCAGCTATCTTTCTGCGCCACAACCTGGACGCCTATCGGCAACAGCCTCTTATAAGGCCACGCTCTCTTTTCCCTGGTGGGGTTCAACGTTCCCTCTCTCTAAGACTAGTAGGTCAACAGACTGCACACGCGCGCACGTTGGACACCCTGGGTATGGACGTGTGTTGTGTGTCCGAAACTAGGATCAATGACTCTCATGGGTTTGCTGAACTAACTGCGCCCGGCTTGTCTTCTCGGAATTGGTTGCACGCCTCCGGAGACGTTGGTGCGGCAACCACTGGTCCAGCTGGGGTGGACATAGTTCTCAGCCCCAACGCCGAGTCATCGTTGGCTCTATTGGATTTCTGTGTGCTGCCCTTTTCATGAAATCAGCTAAGCTTAACAGAGACCTTAGCACAAGACGCTGTTTCTTTATGTTTGCCGCTTATGTCTCAACCACTGCTGTTCTGAATTTGTCAATGACACTTTCTACTACGAACCGAGACGCTGCTTCGTAGTGTCACCAGTTCAGGTATCGTCTGTTATAACTGTGCACCGATTACCGATTGTTTCTTAATAACACTACTTTTAGACAGTTGTCTCCGAAATGCTACATGCCGTCCCTCTATGGCTGGTCAGCGATGGACCCAAATACACCATGTTGCCCTAAGTTACAAATGCCGTTGTTCTACCGCAGATTGTCAGTCGTTCTGGAATATCTGCGCCGGCTCTGATCATGCTTTGGGACGCTTTCGGTTTTCCACGAACTTTGCCGCGAAGCCTACAAAGTGCCTCCCTCGATTTGCAACTGTTATCCCAGCGCATTGCTTTGAGTGCCGAACTTTCGCTCTCTTGTCCTAATGACACTGAGCTTCTGTAGAATACAACAAAAACAAAACAAACAACAACAGCAGTACATCAGCCATTTGAACTGATGCTTCGCTGCCCTACAACCATGGTGACCTATGAAATAACCAATAAGAAGAGGGAGATAAGGGGACTTACCTGAAAACCTTAATGCCCTAAGCAAACAATCAGGACCAAGGCGCCTACACCTTGTGTAGACAACATACCGTCACAAACAGCTGGCTATCGTGCAAAGATAAGGCGGCATCGGCGAGACAGCTTCCTTGCGGCTTTCACTGCCCCGCGTCATAATCAGCCATTACTCCGCAGATAACTCAGCACCAAACACATTTTAAACAGACAATCCGATTAGGAGACGGCAGCAAACACGCCATTGGTGTCAGTTGCGCGCCATGTTTTGTCAAGTCTCGAGTCAAGCACAAGGCGAGTCACTAGGACTCCAGCCCGGAAGGCGAGACGGACCAACGGCGCCCAGTATGGTTGTTAGTGACCTCATTTCCCACTGACAAGTCAACTGTTTAACTCGATCATTGCGCCACCCTACACCTGGCAAACTAAACAAGGCTCTCCTGTGTAAGCGGTGACCAGGCACACGTAGCACGTGTTCGAGCCAACGCAACTTATTCAGTGCTATCTGTTGTTCTAGGGAGTTAGCATGATTATGACTACCTAGTACTCGCCTACGTACATCATCGTTTCGGACACGCTGGTGCCATCCAACACCAGCAATGCTTCGCAGACAACGATGATCAAAGACTTGAAGGCGCCTCAGATCTGCAGACCGAAGGGGCCAAGTCTCACAACCATAGAGCAGAACGGCCCTCACTGTGGCCTTGTATACACGGCCTTTCAGACGGAAGGAAACTCCCTTCTGTCGCCAAAGATGCCACATATATATATATATATTTGCAAAAGTCTGTTAACAGACATAATGCCATCAGAAACCATGGGATTCAAACAAAGGTACAGAAACAGTAAAATAAAACACAACACAACAATGTCCATGGTTTCCTCAGACGGCGAGATACTACCCGGTTGCCCAAGCCGAAGTAGGGTGTTGACTTAGGGGACACCACCCCGAGCCTTTGGCTGAATAGCCTGCCCGCAAGGCAGCGGAGCGAATTCAGGGAATCGCGCCCATTGGGAGCCGGTGACTGATTGCTCAGTTCATACGCCTTTTGTTTGTTCCTTTGTCAAACAGGGACCCAATGCTCCCCACATATACAAGAAGCCAGCTCTGGCCTTTGCAATGCTTGTGCTGACGTCAGTCTCTATGCGCCCATTGTTGCTGTTGCAGCTGCCAAGATAAGTGAATCGACCAACTGCCTCGAGTTCCTCGTTAGCAAGCGTCAAGGGGTCATCAAGGGGCTGGTGGTCCTGCAGCAACACTTTGCACTTTGAAGGTGCGAAGCGCATTCGTAATAATGGGACCACTCTAGACAGGCTATTCAGGGTTGATTGTGCCGCCGCAACATCTTCGAAAAGCAAGACGATATCGTCTGCATACTCAGCGTCAAATAATCTTTCACCAGGCAGCACTTCAGCGCCTACATCGTGAGATACCGTAAGGGAACACTCCACGATAGAATCCACGACGAAATTGAACAGAAAGGTGGAAATCGGACAATCCTGACAAACGTCACTTGTTGTCCGAAAGCTATCCGATAGGTCACCGTAGACCGTGACGCGGCCTGTAGTGTTCGAGTATAGAGCACGTACGATATTCCCATATTTCGTGGAAACATCTTTTCGCGCACTTATTTCGGACAGAACGCATCGAACGCGCTTGAGATCGAGGAACACAGCTATTGTCGATCTGCGGTATGCGTGGCACTGCACTAGCACATGCCGTAGAGTGAATATATGGTCTGTACAGCCACTTTTATTGCGGAAACCGCCCTGCCTTTCCCTAATCCGGGATTCCCGTTCCACAGTGAAGCGGCGAACGAGAATCGAAGCCAGTAATTTTGTCACAACTGAACTTATTCTAATATCTCTGTGGTTAGAACGGTCTGTGCGACTGCCCTTCCTGTATATTGCCACTATAATCTATTCGCTCCAATTAGCCGGGACAGTCTTCCTTCCAGATACTTTCGAATAGGGAGGTCAGTGCTTTGCAGAGGACCACGCGATTGAGGGCTGTGATTACGTTTCGGACCTCGATCTCCGACGGAGGCATCACCTGAGTAGGAAGAGGTACGGGAGCAGGGGGCCAGCTGAACTGATCTTGAAAGCGTTCCGCCCAACGAGCCAGACGGCGCTCTTTATTGTTTATCAGTGCACCCGCGCTGTCTCTGATTGTCTCACTGACGCCTGGTTTTCTGGGACCAGTGGTGCGGATCAACTGGAAGAGCTTGCGGTAATTGAATACTGCTCCTGCCTCCTCCATTTCTTGAGCCCGACTGGTCCACCAGGCTTCCTTGTCAGAACGTAGGCTCCGCTTTAGTTCGCGCCTAATAATCTCCCGGTAATGTTCATGGAGAAACGACAGCTTGGCGTGATCAGCGTCGACGCAAGTACTCCGGTGGGAGTGACAATCCAGGATGAAACCACGCCACCTGTAACTTATGGCTATGTGCTCAATTTGGGTCCATCGCTGGCCAGCTACAGGAAGACGCCAAATGACACTTCAGCGCCCACTGTGTCTAAAAGCAGTGCTACTAATAAACAACTGGTGCTCCACACACAGTTGCAGCAGACGCTCACCGTTGTCAGTCCGTTCGGAGTTACGCCCATAATTACCACCCAGCTGAGCTTCTGAAGAGCTCAGACGCCCTACTTGTGCGTTCATAACCCCTGCAAGTACTATAACATCTGAACTAGTAGCACTGCGTAGTAGCGCTTTCAGTTCTTGAAAGAATGTTTGCTGGACAGCATTAGAACTGCAGTCGGTGGGAGCATAGGCGGTAATCACAAACAAACAGCGTTTTGTACTGCTTCGTGAATCAACCTTAGTTGATGTCGTCAAACGGGCTGCACCTAAACGGCTGTTCCCCGGAATCTATTCAACCGACGATGGCTCAGCCTTGGAGCTTAGAATGATACCTACACCAGCTTGACCCGTGAGTGTTGCATCGGCGTCTCCGGATGCGTGCAACCAATAACGAGAGGATAGGCCGGGTGCAGTTAATTCAATAACCTCATTAGGGTCATTGATCCCAGTTTCGGACACACAACACACATCAATACCCAGTGTGTCCAAGGTGCGTGCGAGTGCATCCTGTTGACCTGTTTGTCTTAGAGTGCGAACGTTGAATGTCGCCATGGAAACGGAACAGCGTAACCTTGTTAGAGAATTATGCCGATAGGCGTCCGGTGCGCGTTGTGAGAAGGTGGCTGCAGATGGTTCTACTCCAGTGGCACTTCGGTTGCTGAGAATTATCGAAGGAAGGTTTGTAATGAGAGTCGGGATGGGAGTAAGAAAAAAGGTAAAAAAGAAAGAAGGTAGGTGCCAGCAGTAGCATGTTTTCGCTTATTCGCCCTGCTGTGTGCAGCAGATAAGGCGACCATTGATAATCTGCGCGACGGCCGATGCAGGATGAAGTTTATTTTTGCAGAAAAGGTCATGGTTGGATGTGGGCTGAGATGCTGTTTGGGGACCTAGACAGGAGGGCTATTAGGATCCTCATCCAAAGTTTTTGGCTCAAAAGCCTGTCCGCAGGGTGGCAGTGATTTCGTTTTGCAGAAATGATCGCCATCCCATTACAACCTCTCAACCTGGAGGACCAGGTAACTGAGATTTTCTGACCTCACCATTGACGAACCTGGTAAGAGTAGCTCTCAAGGTGTTTGGAGGCGCCACCCAGTACAGCTTAATTGGTTCAAGGTGGTACTCAAACCGTCGCACCTCGTTAAGGTCCAGTCTCGTTGTGTAGAATATCATACCGGCCCCCATGCAACTTGCAGGAGCCTTCGCTTACCGCGCTATCAGTCGTCACCGCATCAATCACTGGATATCTGAGAGGTTGATGAATCTGTTGAAATCTAGAAGAAACTTCCCGGCTGGCTCTGAGCACAAAGTGACCAGACGGACTAGTAGGCCCCGACTAAAATGGGGCCTGAGTGCTGACAAGAATGAGTGGGGTCCAATCGGACTCAAGAAATGGAGGAGACGAGAGCAGTAGGTCGTTATGGTATGATCAATCATCTGATCCGAACCGCTGGTTCCAGGAACCAAAGCGTCAGTGAAACAATGAGAGACAACACGGGTTTCTTCATACACAACAAGGAGCGCCGTTTGACTCTGGTCGGCGCACTTTTGAGAGCTGTACGGTTGTCCATTTGTTTCCGGCCCCCTTGCTATGCTGGTGGTGCAGGCTAAGTCATGTTTGGTTAGCTTATAAGCTTCATTGGAGACTGAGGTCCGAAATGCGATCACAGCCCATGTTCGTGATCGAGCCGTTGAGCTGTGAGGTCCAATGCGAACCGCTAACTTCATGTTCGAACATGTATGGAAGGCTGGACCTTACCGTGGTGCGATGGTTTGCGTGCCTCAGAGATCCATTGAACTATGCTGGGTGGTGCTTTTGCACCTTCAGAGCCACTCATACCAGATTGGTCAATGGTTAGAGGCCAGACAAACTCAGCCTCCTGGTCCTCCGGGTTGGGGGTTAGAATGGGGGTGGCTCCTCACTTCATAAAACGGGCTTCTCAGTCCAGTGCCATAACCCGCTGCCTTGCGGTAAGGTTTTTAAACCAAAGGCTTTGGTTGAGAACCCTAATCGTTCTCCTGTCTAGGCCTGGGCAACCTGACAGTATTCTGCCCACGCAATACAATGAAACTTCCCTACAACAATTTCTTGATGCTCTGGCCGTCGCAGAGGATAATCAACGGCGCCCTATCTGCTGCATCGAGCAGGGTGGATAGGGGAATGGATGCTACTGCTCAGGCCTTCCCGTCTTCTTATACCCCTTCTTGCGCTTCTTCATCCTTATCGTCCCGCTCCAACTTTACTTATATCCCCCCCATTTTCAATCCCCCAATTCTTGGCCCTCCTCCAGCTTTCTTCAGTAGTCGCTTGTCTTCTAATTTTAAATCACACACAATCCCAGGGCCTCGCTCCAATCCAGTTGACAAGTCCATGTTCAAGCAAGCGGACAACGTCAGTTCATCCGTTTCCCTTTGGAGTCCTCGCGTCTCGCTAAGACTGGCATGCTTCAACGTGCGCACTTTGCTGCAGATTGGCCAACAGGCAGCACTTGCCCGCACACTAGAGACCCTATCGATCGATATTTGCTGTTTATCAGAAACCCGCCTGCAAGATTCGAGCTCCGTACTTACCCTGAGATCCCCCACATGCGACACTGGCGGCACATTCTCATTGCGCCTATCTGGCGATGATGCAGCTTCAAATGCCGGTCAAGCTGGCGTCGGCATTGTTTTGAGTCCCCGGGCTGAAGCTGCCTTGCGTGATTGGATCCCAGTAAACAGTAGAATGTGCGCCGTTAGATTAGTTGGTTCGTTCCGTGCTTCGAAGTCGCGCGGGGACAAACGGTGCCTGTTTGTCATTGCGGCCTACGCCCCTACAAACTGTAGCACTGATTCGGTAAAAGATGATTTCTATCAGCAACTTCACGAGCTCCTTCGTTACAGAAGGAGTACGGATACTGTGGTGCTGGCTGGCGATCTAAACGCCCAAGTCGGAAAGTTGTCCTCTGATGAGCTTCATCTGGGCGGCCAACATGGTGTAGGCTCCCGTAATGATAATGGTGAGCGATTGCTCCAGCTGTGTGAAGATGCTCGCCTCTTTCTCGCGAGCACTAACTTTCGACACAGCACCCGCAGAAGTGTGACTTGGCGGCCACCAGCCTCGGGCCAGTCATGGACGCAAATCGATCATATCGCGATCAGTTACCGCTGGAGAGGCTGTGTCCAAAACTGTCGCTCGATTTGGAGCACGAGCGTGGACTCTGACCACGCACTTGTCTGTGCCGACCTCCTGGTGCGTTTCGGTGGACGTCCTCAACGTCGAGGTGAACGGATTGACACCAGCCAGCTGGCGAAGCCAGATGTTCTGAATGTATACCATAGTGCGCTGACATCTGGGCTGAGTAAGCGCCCACTAAACACCGTTGAAGATCACTGGTCGCATATTCGTCAAACGTTACTGTCCGCAGGCATGTCTTCATGTGGCAAAGCAAATTACCAAACCGGACATTGGGTCTCTACACAGTCTATGGAACTTATGGATGCTCGCCGACGTATTCCGGCTGGAAGCGAATACAATGAGGCTCGCAAAAATCTCAGGGCAAAACTAAGTGCTAGCCTGAAGAAGGACCGCGAAACCTGGTGGTCTCATCGTGCCTCTGAGATGGAAACAGCCGCTGCCGTGGGTAATCATCGTAAGTTATTCCGTCTGATACGGGAAACAGGCAGCAGGAGACCTGGTGTTAGCGAGACCATACGCGACGAGGGTGGGCAGCCGATCCACAGCTTGTCAAAACGCTTGGAGCGTTGGGCCGAACACTTTGCAAGGCAATTTAACAAACCTGGGCATTGAGCGCCCTTCTCCTCGGGCCGTCTCCTCGGATCCGCCCTCACGCGCAGAGGTCGAACGTGAGATCCGGCTATTGAAATTGCATAAAGCCGCAGGAGCAGATACTATTCCTCCAGCCCTCTTCAAATTCGGGGGACCTGCTCTAGTAGATGATCTACACGAGTTGCTAGTAAGACTTTGGGAGCAGGAGACAGTCCCGACAGACTGGAACCGCTCCGTCATTGTCCCAATTTTCAAGGGAGGCTCTCGTTTGGAATGCGGCAATCATAGAGGGATCAGTCTGATTTCGATTGCCTCTAAATTGCTTGCCTCTGTCATTCTCCACAGACTGACTGGCACTCGTGAAAGCCAGATTCGTGAAGAGCAAGCCAGATTTCGTCGAGGTCGGGGCTGCATCGACCACATCTTCACATTGCGTCAAGTGTTGGAGCACCGCCATGTTTATTGGCGACCCACCGTTGTCGTGTTTCTTGACATAAAAGGTGCCTTCGATTCGGTCGATCGATGTGCCCTTTGGGACTGTCTGCTGAGGAAAGGTGTGCCTGATAAATATGTAAACATTATCAAAGCGCTGTACGCACATAGTTCGGGCAGGGTGAGGGTTTATGGCAAACTCTCGCCACCCTTCAGTATCACCAGCGGCGTGAGACAAGGATGCCCGCTGTCACCTTTCCTCTTCAATTTCGCTATTGATGAAGTCATAGAAACAGCGTTCGCTGGACACGACCTAGATGGTGTGGAGCTACTTCCTGGTGAGCGACTTCTTGACTTGGAGTATGCGGACGATATTGCCCTAATCTGTGACAGCCTCCAAACATGCCAAAGAACACTGGACCGATTAGCACTGGCTGTCAGTCGTTTTGGGCTATGCTTTGCTCCATCGAAATGCAAAGTACTTCTCCAAGATTGGCAGGGACCCAACCCTGCGCTAACGCTTGGTGGTGATCTGCTAGAAGTCGTTCAGGAATTCAAGTACCTGGGCAGCTATATTAGCACCCGTGGGATTGAAGATGAGGTTACGAACCGCATAGCAAAAGCTCGAGGTGCTTTTGCCAATCTCCGTCACCTGTGGCGCAGACGCGACATTACTCTCGCCCTGAAAGGCAGAGTTTACAACGCAGCTGTCCGTTCTACTCTCTTATATGGTTGTGAAACCTGGCCCATCAGGTCGACAGACTTAAAGAGGCTAGTCACATTCGATCATCGCTGCCTTCGCAGCTTAGCTCATGTCTGGTGGGAACACCGCGTGAGCAATGATCGTGTTCGACGTCGCGTATTTGGTGCAGGAAGAGCGAGTGAACCGCTCAGCACCATTATATCACGCACCAGGCTCCGATGGCTGGGCCACGTGTTGCGCATGCCAGCACACCGACTCCCGCGACGTGCATTGTTTGCGCATTGCGGGTGCGGTTGGAAGAAGAGGAGGGGAGGCCAAGTGATGACTTGGTCGAGAGGAATGAAAACCCTCACTTCGAAGTTGGCGTCGGTTGGTGCATCCCGACTGCCTGGCTGGGGTCCTAAGGACGGTGAACACGTTTGGTTGGACACACTTGCTGATATGGCTCGGAGCCGGCACCAATGGCGTTTGTGTTGTGATTTCCTTTGTCCATCCCCCTCCTGTTTAGTATCCCCCTCCAATCACGATCTCATCTCTTAGGCATAATATGATTCTCTTTTTACGACAGCCAGCTGTTAGCTCTCCGGAACGATGTCCATCCGTTACTGGGGACTCAGCGGGCTTGCCACTGTTTGTCACTGTTTTCCTTTTCTTTTATTTTGTATTGCGGCACAATAGCTGAGGTGTTTTCCACCTCCAGCTAACGTGTAATGATGATGGAAGGAAGGGACCATCTCAGCTAGCTAGAGTAAATCGGCCATAGTGCCAATATACGAGAACGCCTAGGAACCGCCTGTGGTAACCACATGGGTATTAGTCTGACGCCAGTAGTGACAATATCACTGGCCTTAACTTCTCGTTCTTCACCTCTGTGGGACGTTAGTTCCGGATTGGGGAAGAGCAAGCAGGTTTCCGCAAATGACGAGGCTGTATGGAGCATATATTCACTTTGAGGCAGGTGCTACAGCAGTGTCACACGTATCGCAGGCCAACACTAACTGTGTTCCTCGACTTCATGAGTGCGTTCGACTCCGTCTATCGGTCCATTCTGTTCGAGATTCGTGCACGGAAAGGTGAACTATGTGAACATCTTACGTGCTCCCATACTCGAACCCAACAGGCCGCATCAGCGTCTACGTTGACTTATCGGATATCTTCCCACAACGATTGGCGTTCGTTATAGTTGCCCAATTTCCCCATTTTTGTTCAACTTCATCGTGGACTCCTATGCGGGACTTCACGCTGCAGGCGTTCCGGCGCTGCCTGGTGCAAAGGTAATTGATTATGTGGATGATATTGTCCTCCCACTCCTCCCTGAACAACCCCACTACAGTGAAGTGGTCCCGACATTTGACATGCGCCTCGAATGTGCAGTGTTGTTGCAAGAGCACCAGCCACGACCTCGCCTTGACTTTTTATAACGAAGGACTCGAGGTAGTTGACCAACTCACTTATCTTGGCAGCTGCATTAACAACAGTGGGCGCATAAGCACTGAAGTCAGTTCAAGTACTACAAAAGCCAGTGCTGTCTTGGAAATATTTGGGTGTTGCTCCTCTCAACACTGGTGTGGCATTCCGTATACGGTCCTCGAGATCGGAATGACCGAGGTTTACCTCAAAGTGCACCGAGGTCTCAATAGGGGTTGCAAGTCGCAACCCAACCACATAGCGTGTTCGCTAAATTCAACTTTGAATTCCAGTGCTGTCTTCTTGAATATGCGAAATCTTCGGCGTAAAGTGTTTCCATCCGTCTGTAATGCCGTGTTTACAAGATCACAGTGACGGCCGTCCTACTCTGTGGTAGTGAAACTTGGCACCTTAGATCTGAGGACCTGCACCGCCTTCAAGTCTGATCATCGCTATCTGCGGAGCATTGCTGGTGTCGGGTGGCACCAGCGTATCCTCAACGATGATGTGCGTAGTAGAGTACTAGGCAATAGTAACCATGCCGGTTCCGTACGACAACAGATTTTCAAGACTAGACATTAACCGTAGTAAGTTGGCGCGTACCCAGACAGCAGAAGGAAAATGTACACGAAGTTTGATATACTCAACAAATAACGCGGATCGGGTTACAACATAAGAAGCGCAGTTGGGCGGGCATACGCACGTATGAAAAATCAATACATTGTGAACCGTCAGTCATTGATCAGTAATCAACACGTGACATCCCCCATCGTCGTGGCTGAACTCCAATTTGTGGTTGAAAACTTTACGCCGGTTTGCGAATTCGTTTGGACTGCCTACCTATCGTCTCACCTGTAATTTCGGTTTCCACGCCCTCCATTATTTGCTCTGTACTCGAACGGGGTCAGATCCCGATTCGGCCGACGTGTCTGTCCCCCGGGGGCTTACTTAGTCCGAATGTCTACGGACGATCTGGCCGTCCGGAAGTTGCAGCTCGTTTTCATTTCCCGCAGAACAGAGCACAGTTGCTAGTTGCCAGCATTTTCCATGCGGTAGCCGAGTGTATACTGGTTGATCTCTGAATGCGTTTTCATCTTTTAGCTCCTCTGATGGCACAGACTTCCTCAGTCGTTCCTCCATTTCATTACGCTGGTTGGGAAACAGCAAATGAAGCCTCGTCCTGGTATCTGCCGAACAGCAGTTCCGCCGGCGACTTACCGGTGATCTCAGTGGGTATTGAACGGTAGGCAAATAGGAAACGATCCAATTGCCTTTGCAAAGTTCCCACCCGCTGCTTTAGTAGGCCTTGTTTCATCGCTTTCACCGCTCTTTCTGCCAAGCCGTTCGATGCCGGATGATACGTGGCCGTTTTGTTACGCCGCATCCCATTGTTGGTAACAAACTTACTAAATTCAGCACTGGTAAAATGTGGACCATTATCTGTGTATAGGGCTTCCGGGATGCCAAACGCAGCAAAGGAAGAAGGCATTTTAGCAATAGTGGTTTCAGACGTCGCTTTAGTGATTGGGTGCACATCAATCCATTTTGTATGTGCATCGATGAATAGAAGGAACCTCGTTTCGTTTATCAGTCCAAACTAGTCGGCGTGGATCCGTTGCCACGGCTTGTCCGGCCACCGCCACGGATGTATTGAACCGGGCGTTTTACTACGTTGATGCGCATGACAAATATCGCAATTCCTCAATCAATTCTCTATGTCTGAATCGATATTGGACCACCAACAAAATCCCCTTTCTAATCCTTTCATGCTCGCCACTCCTGGATGTGCATCGTGGAGGTCCTTAACAATCTGTGACCGCGCCTTACTGGGAGGGAACATCCAAGAGCCCCAGGAAACGCAGCCCTCGAGTAGATTCATTTCGTTTCTGCTCATTAAGAACGCTTTTAAGTCCGCTGTTCCTTCAGATGGCCAACCTACGGTCAAGAAGCGTTTTACCATTAACATCACTGGGTCCCGGTCCGTCCATTGGCGGATTGTTGCGCTTCTTGTTGATGTTGTATCTAGATGTTGCATTAAATTGACCAGTTCATATGTAGGGATGTGTTCCTTCACAGCTTCAGTTACCGGTAGACGACTTAACGCATCGGCTGTGCAGTTGGCACCACTAACGTTCACTATCTTGTAACTGTACACATTCATGGTTACATACCATTACTGCATTCTTGGTGACATGACTTGTTGGATGCCCTTGATTCCACCCAGTAAAATTGATAATGGTTTATGGATAGTGTGCACCTCGAAAACATTTCTCTAGAGGTACTGACTGGTGGAACCTTTTCATCCCAAAGCTTACAGCCAGCGCTTCTCTGTTCAATAGTGAATAATTCTTTGCTGTTGTAATGTACGCGTAGCCATGCTATTGGACCTATGGATCCATCGTCTTCACGATGGCACAGAATAGCTCCTACCCCCCCCCCAAGAGGATGCGTCACACAAAGAATGAGTTGTTTATTGGGATCAAACAAAATTAGTGTTGATGGAGAAGCAATGCTTTGTTTAGCTTTAATGAAGTTGTGTTCCTATGACGAGAATTCCGGCACCACAGCATATTTTTATGCAGCAATTCATTTAATGGCGATAATACTGTAGATGCATTTGGTAAAAATGGCGATAGTGAGATAACATTCCCAAGAAGAAACGAAGTTCATCACTGTCCCTTGGCTCTGGACTTTCTATACCAGGCGCCTCACCTTGTCATTTAAAACATGCAACTCACGTTTATCCAGCCCGTAGACAAGGTAGCAAACGGAAGACGTAAGGAATTCACATTTAGATTTCTTTAATTTAGATCCGCTTCGCTCGAGCACAACAGCTAGTATCTGAAGATGTTCTGTATCACAGCGTCCCGAGATAAGAATATCGTCCAGATGAGCACAAACGAAAGGCAAATTCTTTATCAGGTTGTCAATAATCCTCTGGAAGGATGCCAGGGGCAGAATTAATACCAAAAGGCAAACGAGTATATTGGAATAGTCTTATATGTGTCGTAATAGTAGTAGACTTCCTGGAAGGCTCGTCGAGTTCAATCTGCGAATATGCATGGCTGAGATCAAGCTTGGTAAAATTTTCAGCACCAGCCAGAGTTGTGTACAAATCCTAAATGCATGGCAACGGGTACCTGACTAACATAGAATATTGGTTACCAGTCATTCCGTAATCACCACAAATACGTATGGAGCCGTCTGGCTTGGTTACAGGTATAATTGGTGTACCCCAATCAGAAAATTGTAAAAGTAGTAATATCTTGATTTTGTAAGCGGTTTAATTCAACTCCCACTTTATGCCTCATGGCGTACGGTAGTGTATGTACGTATTGGCAACAGTCTAACAACTGGACATACGGACAAACGAAGCCATGGAGATCATGAGAAGGATACAAGTTTAATCACCACATCATCATGGCACATTAGCTAAAGGTGAGCAACACACTTCAGCTATTGTGCCGTAAGAAGAACGGAACCGTTTTTGTTATTTTTTCACACCATTTTTCATATTTTTGTCGTTTTCAATTGTTAAGCGTTAGACATCTGAATCTAAACAAGTATGTGCACAAGTATTCCACTGGTTTGTACTACGCGCTATGTATTACAATGTTTCTAACCATCGGCGCTCTTCATCTGGTCCCCAACCAGACAGGCGTGTGGATCCAACGGCAGCAAGAGGTGAAGTCAACGATTTCATCTGTTGACGACAAGTGGACGGCTAAACACCACGCCGTCTCTTCCAGTTAAGCAACTTTAACTTCTCCAACCACATCATACAACGAGTAGCGAAAGCGAATTAGCTAACACGCCACATCACCAGATCATTTTCACTATCCCAAACCGCTTGAATCATCTAAAGTGCGACCCACACTAGAGTAATACACCATCATACATAATCACATATGTAAGGCAGATATAGTTTTACCTGCGAGTGTGGTTTTTAATGTAATTAATTGTGGGTTCGTCGCAGCAGCTTACTAGTCAGATCGTCCTCCACATGCTTGGAAATGCACTGGACAGCCTTTTCGATCTGTCGGGTCGGGTCAGTAGCGCGCATCCATCGGTCCCATCAGGATCCGAACCCACGACCACCGGCGGCTTGAATCGTCTGCCGGCAGCTTTTGCCACTGGACCATTTGAAACAGTGGTGTCCCGTCATTATTTACAAGCTAACTGCGATATGCCGCGTCTACTCTTCCACTGCAATGCAAGTCACCACGTTTCGGAGGACAGGGTTGGCCCCGAAAGACGACTTCCACTAACAGTAGCTTTGTACGGCTACTCATGAGTAGGTGCTTTTTGCTACAATTAATAGCGCGTTCATCGTACGGACATAAGCTACTAGCTGGCGGTTCAAGCTTCTAATGGTCATGGGTTCTGATCCTGATGGAGCCGATGGCTGTGCTCTACTGACGCGTTACAATAGGTCGGAACAGTCGTCTTGTGCATTTCCGGGCATGTGTGACAGTCTGATTTGGAATCTACTGCGATGAAATTCCAAGTAACAGACACAATTACTTTGAAAAGCGTCCAGCGCTCATTTATCAAAATGGTCATGGGGCGCTCGTCAACACTTATTTGTGAGGAACGATGTTCTTACCTCTAGCTTGACGCACTGTCTTCGACGACTGAACAGCAGCCTCCTCATTCTCTGCTATTTTTCTCAACCAGCACAGCTGTTGTTTTACCAAGTGACTCAGCCTATCGCAATCGTAATAAGAAATGCCTACTATTCTTACAGGTAACCAACCAAAATTTCTGCTTAAATGTCTTCCTGGTAATGTTTGCCCACCTACGGAATAAGCTAACGTGGCTATTAAGGATCAGCAAGAGTCTGTCCACGTGTATATGTCATCCGAATACTTTTGTTTCCATGTCAATTGTAGTCACTTTTTGGTCTTCAGCAGTCTAAGAGTGCACTCATGGAATCCAGCGCGAGAAACATATGACAAAACTAGCTTGCCAATGATCTGTTACTTATTGCATTTTCCGCAAACCACTCCATGACTTATTCATATTAAACGCAACTTCCCAAACGAAATTCTGCTGAAACTGGCCGTACAAATGTTCGTTCCACTAGAGCAGGCGTCACCAAACTTTTTTCACGGCGGACTGGATAAGTAGAAAAATTGACTGGCACTGGGTGGGTTACTGGAAATAGGACTAACACTAGCCGGATAACTAACAAAATGGTTAGCGTGGATCGCATAATCATTATGCACAATACTTGCATATCAGAACGGGAACTCCAAAACCAAAGACAACGAAAACATGACACTTGGTGTCCGTTATTTTTAGTAACTGCTGAAATAAATGGGACCTGAACAATAAAGATGTTGAATTATAAACATGATAAAAAGTAACTGCAACATCGGAAAAACTGAGCAGCAGAGGCCATTAGGAGAACATGTATTTAGTAATACCAACATGTACGAACCTCAACAGTTCGCGCTTCCAATACAATTTCATACTATCAACCTGCAGCTCGTTCTAATTATGGCGCGACATTATACATACTTAATTTTGGGACGTTTTATATGGCGCGTCCTTCAAGTTAACGGACTAATCTCTATTGTGGCACAAAGGTGTCTGGTAAGTAGAAGCACGATAGAGTCCACGAATGAATGGGTTTCATGTGTTATCATTTACACCAATGTTCTAACAATGCAGCTGTAGCTGGCCCCACAATAACAACCCTAAGATGGCCCACGCTGGTTCTCAAACTGTGTAAGGTCGCTGACAATGCAACGCAGCGTCAACTGTAAATTTTATCACCGCATCTCTTGTTCCCCACGATTTGTCAAGAGAATTCGGGTACAGTCAGTGAGCCGGATGAACTAGCGTCGCGGGCCGGATCCGGCCCTTGACCCATACACTGGAGGGAAGTTACTTATGCCGCTCCTCGGGAAATATACCTCTTTTATTTACTTACGTGCGCTTGCTGGTCAACATCATTCTGGCCGTCGGAAATTAGTGGTTGGTAATCTTAACTGTGAGCCCAGTCGAATTCACGCTGCCTCCATGGTCATTTTAACCTGATCTCCACAAATCTTTGATTTCCCTTCTTTATATTCCTGACTGCCTTGCAGTGTGCAAGGTTCATGTGCGAGAGCGGTTCGTCTCGTCCTCCTTTTATGGAGTTTTGTTTCTACAACAATCTCTGCTTCTTGAAGTCATTTACTGTCACAATTCTCTTCTTTACGCTCTTACTTTCATTTCCCTCCACTGCGATGTACGAATTTGTACTACTCGAACACCGTCGTCGCATGTTTTCTCAGAAAGAGGATGAGGTGGAGACCTTGAAGAAGCAACGTGACTTTGTCACAGAACATTTGCGTGATTCGCTTGGGGTGATTCGTCAACTGTTCACCACTCTCAACGTATCTTCTCCTCCGAGCGACCTCTCCAAGCCATTGTTTGTCGACACAAGCGCTGACATGGGAAGCAGCTCCGGTACCGGATGCAGTGCTCCGCTTCGCACAGTTTCTGACAGCTCATTGGACAATTGCGACGAGGTATATACTTCAGAGGCGAGCTTTATCGATCATAGTACCCCGGAACTTGTTTCTGACCAACACCGTCTTGAACCCAGTCACGCATACTTGAAGAAACCTGCTTTGCAGCAGCAACAAGAAGCTTTGGCTGCCCTTTTCTCAAATCCCTTCGTGATGGCGTTACTAAATTCTAATACATTGTCGGCAAATTCGAGTGCTGAATCCCCTCCTGCTGTCCATTTCCATGTAAGTTATTGTGAACTTTCGATCTACTCACGCTCTTACGCTCATCGCATATCAGCTCTTAACCGTTATAAGCAGTCTTCTGTATAGTTTCCACTTGAACGATTTGTGTGTTTCTAAACAGGTCGCACACGGACGCACGTTTCATGTTTGCGCGTACTTGATGTCTACTCCCACTTTGGTTAAGTGTGTTATCCAACCGCCTTCTGCAAATAACGTGGGCGAGTGTTCCAGTGGGAGCTGTTCTGCTGACGTAATGCTCACTTGTACATGAGCATAGTTTTAACTGGTTGTTCCTTAGGTGAAGCTCCCGCATTTCGCAACACATCATTGGAATCATTCACTATTTGGTATGCCAGTGTGAAGGGGCTGGCACTGTGTCCGCCAAACACTCCGATTGTTTTTATCCTCTGCTAGTGTAAAGGTTGTCGCAGCCTTTAAACACTTTTGTCGGCCGATGTCGTGCGGTTTGTGGTTATGCGAGTAACACTTTCACTTTGGTCTTCAAACTATGATAACATGTTCAACCTGATGACGCACATATACGTCTGGAGGAAAGTTACTCGGTTAAAACCACAGGAGAACGAACGTTGACCATCGGTAATTCTAAGTAGACGGTGTCTACTGCTAAATGCACCATCAATTACTTTCAAGCAACTGCAGCATACGACTGACCAATTTGTGGTACACGGCAATGTTGACTGCTTCATGCGTTGTTTGCTTGGTGACACTTTGCTACTTATTCCACACAGGCTGTAGGTCAAACTAACTCCGTTTGGAGGTTAAGGAAAAGTTGACGACTTGTTTCCGTAAAAAAGACAAGATGCAGCTCCATTTCATTTACCCGGAGCACAATCGCCAATGGCTCACCATGACAAGCGCACATTACGTCAGGATTATCCTTCCTTCTATCTTTTTTATTGTGTAATTTTTGTTGGCCAGAGCTATTGAACTACTTTGGCTCTGACCCAGTTGCTGTTACAGCACTGCTCGTACGTATCGCTATACGTATCGCCGTGATTCGATTCCTCATAGTATGAACCGAACAACTGCTTCAGTTGTTCGATCATTCCACCTATCTAGTTAGCTGTACTACCTCTGAGGGAGTTGCCACCGAGGAGATTACAGCATACATTGCGAAAGCTATTATAGCTTTTTTAAATTTCCCGCTGAGCATGGAGACAGTGAGATATATTAGTTATGTGAAAGGTGCACAATGCTAGACGGACGTCAGCATTACTGCTTGGGTGGGAGAGCTGATTGACAGGTACTGGAACGTCCATCAGTTGATTGGTAACAGGTCCTCTGATGTCCGATTACAGTACAGTTACTGGTATTGGCTTGACAATATGCTGCCCCGCTTGCGTGCAAATTGGTTATTTCGATGCGTATTGCTTCACTTAATTGAATGAGACTTCGTGATGACCGCTCATTGACGTGGAAATTGACCAAAAAGTGACTTACGAAAGGATCAGGTAACCTTGGTGCTTGCTGTCTCTGGATGATTTTTCTTAGAATCGGTCACTTCATGCGATTGAACACATCGCGTCTATGAAGTAAATCGCGCTCTCACGTTTGGTTACTATATTTATTATTATTACTATTGTTCTTATGTTTGTTAGGCGACATGTGTCAAGGCAGCTGAATCCGACGCACTGCGATTCGATAATATTCTATCAGTTGGACTGAGCTAAACTGATCGATGTTGGCGTAATCGGTACTCCTCTGATGCCATATCACTACAACGTTTGTGGTAGGACATCCAATTCTCCTCGGAGCTAGTTTCCATAATCGTTGGGATCGCAGTGTGCGACACTAAGTCTGGCTTCCTACTTTGTGAATAAGGTTGATTGTTATTCGTTTAAGGATTAACGTTATCCGTTTGCCATTCGAATGCTTGTGGCCATTGGTTCACCCGGATCCACATCATTGCATGCATTGTAGTTTTTATTATTGGGAACCGTGAGTCCGCAACGATGGTCCTTGCATCAACTCCTACGATAGAAATGTGGGTTAATCCTGTTGGTGAGCCAGTAAAACTGATGTACTTTTGGCCCCGTTGGTTTCGGACAACTCGGGAAGTGCTAGAGCTGAAGATGTTGGCCAATCATCTAAACATTTGTTCATATTCCCTAAGCCTTTCAGATTCTGGAGCCCCCCGCTGCAAACCCTGAAGACTGTACATATGCTTGCACCGACGCTTGTGATTTAAACAGAATCTCGCTAGTCGTCTCGTGAGAATGTGCTACGCTGTCCTTGCTGACCAGTCGTACTTGTTAATTGCATTGAACCAAGTCAACTGGTAACTGGTTTGTCCCATTCGCTTTTTTGAATGACAGTCTTAGACACCCATTCTTTCGTCTTTGCTACTCGACAATTGTATATTTGGTCACAATGTGGACTAGCAGGAATTGTACGAGTTTGTTGAATTAACACTTGTGTTGTCACCATTAGATCCCTGACTGCAGCGCCCTAGATTTTGTGCGTTTGTTTTAGACTTGCAGTAATGCGAGTTGCCAAACGGCGGAGTGTGCCATATTTTCGTCCATAAAATAAGGGTAAAAATGCCGGATGCAAATCCCCCGTGGCTTTCAGGGCTTACTCATTCCCGTCGCATCCACCAGACGTTTAGAGGAAGATCTCAGATCAACTCTACATCCTTCACATTTCAATCTACAAGTATCTCGCTTTGCGCACAGCTAGGCCTAAGCAGTGTGAAAAGAGACAGGTGTCCACAGGAGCGTCACTGGGATCGGGCGCTGGCCACGGACTTCACGGCTGTGCCGCGTAATGTGGAGTTGTCTTGTGCTGCTCTCACATCCTCTATTTATTGTCACTGCTGCCCCCATGTGTGTAGTTGTTGCGCGGTAATGTCATCACATTTATAGGAATGTAGTTCTTCGCCTCAACATGATGAAATATCAGGTTCTTGTCTCAATTCTACTTTCCTAGCTGTTTCCTGTGGAGCTGGATGCAGATTATACTGCCTTTTTCCATCATTTCGTTTACATGCTACACCGTGTATCGGGAACCGTGGTAGTTCGCATGTAAGTGATTTTGGCACCGTTGTTAGATAGGTTAACTTCAACGTAGTCTTAGTAGGTTACTCTACATCTTGGTCCAAAGTGCGTCCGTCTTGATGGGTTGCTGATCACAAAATTCAGTTGCTGTCAGCGCCGTCCCTGTTACATTTACAATTCCATGTCATACATTTTATGAGTTATATCGCTCTTGTTAATCACTTTGTATTAGTCTAAGCATTGGTGCACGAACATAATCATACCTTTTCTCAGTCTATTATGGAGAACGTCTATCTTTTCCAATTCAACTCGATTGCATGAGCTCAATTAAGTGTTGCATTTTTTCTTGCCTATCTTTGTCTCTCGTACTCGGTCGTTTCCTTCCATCATCCACCGCCCCCCTCTTGTTTGCTACAGCATTTCAGCTCTGCAAATGAACAACATTTGTTCACCACACAGCCCTTCACTTCGATTCCCCCCAAGGATCCACATCACCTGCAATCCATACCGTTGGAACATAGTCGTCGTGATGCGTTCGATATTGCTGCGTCCGCCACCGAGTTGTCAGCTCCTCTTACGAACACGGAGCACACGGCATCACGTGCAACAGATGGCGATACTGAACATGCCAGTTCGGATTCTACCGAATAAAGTAGCTATCTATGAATGTGTATTTACGCGGATCCTCCATCACTAGGGACACGTTTCCGATTTCCGATCGCTTGTACCAATCGTACCTCCGGATCGCTTCGTTTATGTGCAGTTGCTTTTCTCTAGCGTCATTCGAATTCCATTTATCCGCCATCACTATTATGTATACCGTCTCCGCTCCGTCGTTACCATCCCCTATTAGCACCACTAACGAGTCACCTGTGGTCTAGTGGCTATCCTCCTCAAGATTAAGTACCCCAAGAAACCACATTCGTCTACCCCGCAATACCACTGCAGCCATTCGGGAAGGATGTTATTCCATAGTATTACTAATCGATGTGCAAGACTTTTCTTCACTCTCACAGCCACATGCCTTCGCCCACAATTCGCTCCCAAATCAGGTCACAGTCCCATCCCAACGAATTCATCCATTGTTTTCACCCGGATTCTTCTATACGTTCATTTCACCCTACGGATCTTGTGATTCCCTTTTTGTATAGTCCTTATTTATTATCATTACAAACGACCATGATGTCGTCTTCCTTTAGTATCCGTTTTTCCGGAGTGCTTTTTCGTTCACTTTTGTCTGTCTATCCGTAGTTATGTCTTGCATTAGCGATTTCATAGATTATCGGAAGCATTTTGTTCTCCACTTTTATTTTGGATACCCAATATTTTCCAATCCTGTACCGACCGCCTGTCCACAGGATGGCTTTTTCTTACCGTTGCAATCGCGCATCAGACAATTGTTGCTTTTCAGTAATTTCCCATGCAATATGCTGCTCACTTGCTTAAGGCGACCTTCATCATGGGACCCCCTCCCTCACTTTATTGTATGGCCTCCTTCCCATTCGATTGTTTCATCCAGAACGTGTATCCTACTCACTGCTAGTCGCAGTCACGTCGTTTTCCGTCTTTCATCGGTCGTTTAAACTCTCATTGGTTTTGCACTCACTCATGCGCTCACTCAGGTTCACTTTCATCGGTGAATATCCGTCTCCATCAGGTCTGTTTACTTTCCGTTGTTCCAAATCCCCACCCCCCTCATTTTCTGTCATGTCAGCAGCATACACTCCTTCGACAGTCTAGTTGCGTGTATTTCGTATCCTTTCTTACTGACTCTCGAGTCTTTTTTACTTCCTTTAATAAGGACAGCAGTCACTGCGATCTACGACTTACCTATCGCTATTGCTCGTACTTCATCAGGTTTCACCTATTTTTCTTCGCCTCTAGAAACTCACCGTTTTTACACAGTACCCGTTGTTGCAAAGCATTTCACAAACTGTCACGACGGTTTTTATGCTTTCATGCTACTTATACTACACCACCCATTTCACGGACATAGCTCCATCAGTGCAGACAAGCTCAGCGTCTTTCCATTTCTTCACCCCCTCTCTCTACAAGCGCTTAGCATTCTATGCGCAATCAATTTTCCATCATCTTATCGCCATTCACAATCTCGCGACTATCTCATCGGCCCATTGTTCTTATCATAGCGATTGTGCGAAGGTACACCAACAGACTCGAACCCTCTCCGGTAGCCCCTGCTGCCACCGTTACTTATCACTTTTCTCTGCGCAGTTCCTTTGGTGGTGGCGGTGGTCATTCCTTTTACGCATCCCATTGCTATCCTCTACCTGCTGCCCCGTTGAGATGGAAAACACAATACAAAGGTCCACGTTCAGACTATTCTGTCACTCTTGTTCTCCGAAAATTGATACACAGCCATGTGTTTTCTCTTCATCGCCCTATCCTTTGTGTACGTCATTCGCTCACTCGCTCCTCTGAGACTCATTTTGCCATCAGATGTTATGGTTTGCTACAGTTCCATCTCTTTATGCGCGATTGTTTTTGGTCTTTTTTGCTAATCAGAGACTGTTTAATTTAGATTATACTTATTTTCAGATAGGATTTTCATGAATACATTGCCATTAGACATCTTACTTACCTCACACCAGAGTTTCTACTTTTTCCCACCATGCTAATCTGAGCACCGTCGCCATATTTATTGTTCAGCGAATCTTAGCTTCTCTCGCGAATCGAGTGCATCGCTGAGGCGGTTAGTTTTACACTACGACTGATCATTTCCCCTCATACCAAAGAATGCTATTTCACATCCTCGTTCTGTATGCCAACCGACTACGCGCTACAATTCGCATTCGCAGTTTTAAACTGGTGCGTTCCAGATATCCCGTCGCAAGGAGACTGACCCTTAACGTGGTGCATCTGTTTGCGTACTTCTTCGGCCCCTTGAAAGCTATTTACACCAGGCTGACCAATGGTTAGAGGTCAGACAAACTCAGTTTTCAGGTTGGGGGGTTAGAAAAGGGGCGGCATCCATTTCTCTAAAACCGAATCGTTGCCCACATCCGCCGCCTTGCGGATAAGCGTTGGTTGTGGTCCCTATTCGCTCTTCTTTCCAGGTTTGGGCGATTTGGCAGTATCTTAGCCCATAAACGATCATGACTAGCTCATCATACTTCAATCACATCATGCATTGATTGTCACGCAGCTTTTCGAAATCGCCTTATGTGCTGCATACAGCAAGATGGATAGGCGAGAAAATGTCATTGCGGATGCCCTTTTACTATTTTTGCACCCGTTCCTCTTAATTATTCAAAATTTAATGCTTCTTATTCTAGTACCTCGTCCTACTGAAACTCCATTCTGCCTTATCTATCACGGTTATTAGACAGTCCTTCAGCAAGGAAGCGCTGCTTGCCTGACCATATTCTTGATTGAGGATGCACATTTTCGTTTCACTGCTGTTAATTATTGTTTGCTTATTGATGATTTGTTGTATTACAATCCGCAGTGTTGGTGTGAATTGTTGGAAATGCGCCCATGTAGGTGGATAAAGCTTATTTTGATTTGACTTTTTTCCTGACACCCATTACTAACCACTCTTTTGTAATTTCCAGCTTAGTTGCGAACAACTGCAATGCCACTGCAGTTCTACCATCTGCAGCTATCTTTCTGCGCCACAACCTGGACGCCTATCGGCAACAGCCTCTTATAAGGCCACGCTCTCTTTTCCCTGGTGGGGTTCAACGTTCCCTCTCTCTAAGACTAGTAGGTCAACAGACTGCACACGCGCGCACGTTGGACACCCTGGGTATGGACGTGTGTTGTGTGTCCGAAACTAGGATCAATGACTCTCATGGGTTTGCTGAACTAACTGCGCCCGGCTTGTCTTCTCGAATTGGTTGCACGCCTCCGGAGACGTTGGTGCGGCAACCACTGGTCCAGCTGGAGTCATCGGTGGTTGGTTGGATTCCAGTGAGCAGCTCATTTGACGAAGTAGCACAAGACATTATTTGTTTGCGGTTGCTGCTTATGCTTCCACCGACTACGGTTTTGAATCCGCCAAGGGCACCTGCTAACACGAACCGAGCACGCTGTTTCGCATTGTTGCTAGTTAAAATATCATGGTTGTTGCGGGGATATGAATGCACAAGTAGGCTGTTTGGTCTCTGCAGAAGCTCAGCTAGGTGGTACTTATGAGCTTAACTCCGAACGAACTGACAACGGCAAGCGTCTGCTGTAACTTTATGCGGAGCACCAGTTGTTTATTAGTAGCACTGCTTTTAGACACAGTGGACGCCGAAGTGCCACTTGGTCTCCTCCTGTAGCTGACTAGCAATGGACCCAAATTGTTCCCCTTGCCATAAGCTATAGTTGACGTGGTTCCATTCTAAATTGTCGCTCTTTCTGGAGTACTTGCGTCAACTAACACTGCCTTGATGCTCTTTCGTTTTTCTATGGACTTTTTCGTCAGGCGTGTCAAGTGCCTCCCTCGATTGACAACTGAGCCCTTAAGTCATGCAAGCCTACCAGGATGTCCTGAGTCTGGAAAGTTCGCTCTTTTATCCTAGTGATACAGCTTCAGTTGAACGTCTGTTTGCGGCACCATCAATCATCACTAGCTATCTGATAGGTCGCGAACCAGTTGGAATCCGGTAGCAAACTTCAGACTTGCTCTGCGCTCAATGTAACCAGACTGGCTATTAGGCGCGAACCAAAGAGGAGTCTGAGTTTTGTTAAGGATGACTGGTGGACCAGTCTGGCTTAGGAAATGTCTGATGTGGGAGCAGTATAGTCCATTATTGAAAGCTCTTCTAATTGATCCGCACCACTGGTCCCAGGAAACCAGGCGTCAGAAAATCTGTGAGAACGCGTGTGTCCTGATTCAAGGTTTAGGATGTGGTGAACTCACATGAAGCGATTTTTTCTGAGGACTTCTGCTGACCCTGCAAATGATATCCTGACTACTCTGGATAGAGGACTGTTGGATCATGCTTCAAGTTCATCAACCGTTGGCATTCGTTCGTCACTTCCTGCAGTGTGATCTCGGGATTTTGTTCAATTCTGCTCAGTACTCTTGTTCGGGCATCCGCATCTTTGGTTGCTTGAAGACCACACACATAAATAAGGCACTTGTACTGATCAGCTGTCATCTTGTGAAACAGCGACCGTTCACACTCACGATTTATGCGACTCGAGTAACCCAGTCTTCGTCGTCTCGCTTGGTCATTGTCAGGCACTTGTATCGGATATTGAATAATGACGACTGTTCTCCAAATATCTGGGACATAGTAGCAACCGCTTCATCGAATGTTAAATCAGTGCTCTTTTTCGGCAAGATGAAATTTATAAACTTTCGTACTCGGCCGCACCCAAATTCCGCAGCATGAGGCGTACTCTATTGTCCTCTGAAGCACCGGCTAAGTCAACGCGAAACAGGTCTTCGTATTTATGGAACCACGATTCAAAGGTAATACCGGCATCAGCATCGTAACGGAACTCACAAACTTGCTGGATCAAGGTTTCTGCTGAGGGGCAGCGTTCACTTGTTCCTGTTACCGAGCCTGCCTGTAGTGACAAATTCTTGGCCAGCGTTTCGATCAACTTGGCCTGTGCTTTCTCAAACTGCGCCTGCTGTTGCTGCAGCAGAGACTGCAATTGCTCAAAACTGACTGGCATTTTTGGGTTCTCCTGACTCCTGTCGCCACCGTTGTAACGCTTCTTCTTACCTCTGCTCTCTGCCACTGACGACTGTTGTACTTGCTAGCTGCCCTATGAGACTGCGACTGTCTGACTTCTCAGTCACGCGCCCAAGCAACTGACGGAATACAGAAGACCAAGGCTCGGTAAACAGGGAGTCTATCTACACCATAAGTTAACCGTATTTATAGATAACTGAAACATGCTAATTTCATCATCATCACACACGTTAGCTAGAGGTGGGAAACACCTCAGCTACTGTGCCGCAATACAAAGAAAAAAGGAGAGAAAAAAATAACTGGTGAAAGCTGGCTGAGCTACCGGTAACGGATGGGCATCGTTCCGGTAAGCTACCAGCCGGCTGCTGTGCACCCAAAAAAAATTATTATGCAAAATTATATAAGGCTAAGTAATGGGTTGGAGGGGGAGGCTAAGAGGGATGGGGTGGGACAAAGAAACTCACAGCACGAACGCCACTGAGGTCGGCTCCTAGCCATATCAGCAAGTGTGTCCAACCAAACGTGTTCATCGTCCTTTGGACCCCAACCAGGGAGCCGAGACGCTCCAACCGAGGCCAGCTTCGAAGTGAGGGTCTTCATTCCTCTGGACCAAGTCGTCGCTTGGCCACCCCTCCTCTTCTTCCATCCACACCCCCGGCGCGCAAACAACACACGTCGCGGAAGTCGGTGGGCTGGCATGCGTAACACGTGGCCGAGCCATCGGAGCCTGATGCGTGAAATAACGGTGCTGAGCGGTCCAGTTCCTTTTCCTGTGCCATAAACAAGGCGTCGAACACGCTCGTTACTCACGCGGTGTTCCCACCAAACGTGAGCTAAATTACGAAGGCACCGGTGGTCGAACGTAACTAGCCTCTTCAGGTCCGCTGCTTTAAGCGGCCAGGTTTCACAACCGTACAATAGGGTCGAACGTACTGCTGCATTGTACACTCTACCCTTCAGGGCAAGAGTGATGTCGCGCCGGCGCCATAAGTGGCGAAGGTTAGCAAAAGCGCCTCGAGCTTTTGCTATACGATTCGTGATTTCATCTTCAATCCCACAGGCGCTGATACAACTTCCCAGGTAGTTGAATTTTTGAACGACTTCTAGCTGATCCCCACCAAGGGTCAGCGTAGGAGGCGGTCCAGACCAATCTTGGAGAAACGCTTTGCACTTCGAGGGTGCGAAGCAAAGCCCGAAGTGACGGACAGCTAGTGCTAATCTGTCCAGTGCCGCTTGGCACGTTTGTGAGCTGTCACAGATGAGGGCAATATCATCAGCATACTCTAAATCAAGAAGTCGTTCTCTTGGAAGTAGCTCCACACCTTCCAAGTCGTGTCCTGTGAACGCGATTTCCATGACTTCGTCAACAGCGAAGTTGAAGAGGAAAGGTGACAGCGGGCATCCTTGTCTCACGCCGCTGGAGATATTAAAGGGCGACGACAACTCTGCCTGAGCTACGAGCGTATAATGCTCGGATAATATTCACATATTTCTCAGGTAGATCTTTCCTGAGTAGACAGTCCCAAAGTGCATGTCTATCCACCGAATCGAATGCACCTTTGATATCGAGGAACACGACAACGGTGGGCCGCCAATATATGTGACGGTGCTCCAACAACTGACGCAAGGTGAAGATGTGGTAAATGCAGCTACGACCTCGACGAAATCCAGCTTGCTCTTCACGAATCTGGCTTTTACGAGTGCCAGTCAGTCTGTGAAGGATGACAGAGGCAAGCAATTTGGAGTCGATGGAAATCAGACTGATTCCTCTATGGTTGCCGCATTCCGATCGTGAGCCTCCTTTGAAAATTGGGACTATGATGGAGCTGCTCCAATCAGTTGGGACAGTCTCCTGCTCCCACAGTCTTACTAGTAACTCGTGTAAATCATCCACAATAGCAGGTCCCCCGAATTTGAAAAGGGCTGGAGGAAGGTCATCAGGTCCCGCGGCTTTATTTAACTTCAGCAGTTTGATCTCATGTTCGAGTTCTGAGCGAGAGGGTGGATCCAAAGGAACAGCCCAGGGAGCAGGGCGATCACTGGTCGGCGAGAAATCTAACAATTCCGACCGATTAAACTGCCTTTCAAAGTGCTCAGCCCAACGTTCCAGGCGTTTTGATAAATTGTGGATGGGCTGTCCACTCTCGTCACGTGTAGTTTCACTAACACCAGGTCTCCTGCTGCCCGTTTCCCGTATAAGACGGAATAACTCACGATGGTTACCAAGGGCAGCGGCCATTTCCATCTCTGTTGCACTACGAGACCACCAGGATTCGCAGTCTCTCTTCAGGCTAGCACGGAGTTTTGCCCGGAGCTCTTTGCGAGTTTCATTGTGTTCGCTTCCAGCCGGAATATGCCGGCGAGCATCTGTAAGTTCCAAAGACTGTGAAGAGACCCAATGTTCATGTTGGCGATTAGACATACCACATGAGGATTCGCCTGCTGCTAGTAAGGCCTGTTGCATATGAGACCAGTGAGCTTCAATTGCATCCAGTGAGCGTTTATCCAACTCGGATGACAACGTAATTTGATAGGCGTTCAGAACAGCTGGATTCACCAGTCTGCAGGTGTCAATGCGCTCACAACATCGTCGCGGGCGTCCGCCAAAGCGCATCCGCAGGTCAGCACATACAAGTGCATGATCGGTGTCAACACCTGTGCTCCAAATCGAGCGACAGTTCTGGACGCAGCCTCTCCAGCGGTAACTGATAGCAATGTGATCGATTTGCGTCCATAGCTGGTTCGAGGCTGGTGGGCGCCAAGTCACCCTTCGGCGGGTGCTGTGTCGGAAATTAGTGCTCGCAAGAAATAAGCGAGCATCCTCACACAAATGAAGTAACCACTCACCGTTATCATTACGGGAGCCTATACCATGTTGGCCGCCCAGATGCAGCTCATCTGTGGATAATTTTCCAACTTGAGCGTTCAGATCCCCAGCCAGCACTACAGTGTCCGAGCTTCTTCTGTGGCGAAGGGGTTCGTTCAGTTGGCGATGGAAGTCGTCTTTTACCGAGTCATCGCTACAGTTTGTCGGTGCATAGGCAGCGATAACGAATAGACACCTGTTAGTCCCGCGCGACTTCGAAGTTTTGAACGATCCAGCCAATCGGACCGCACACATCCGGCTACTGATTGGAATCCAATCAACCAGAGCAGTTTCAGCCCGGGGACTCAGGGCAATACCAACACCGGCATGGCCGGTGCTCGAAGCTGCATCGTCACCGGATAGGCGCAATGAGAAAGTGCTGCTAGTGTCACCTGAAGGGGATCGCAGAGTGAGTACAGAGCTCGAGTCTTGCAGGCGGTTCTCCTATAAGCAGCAGAAATCGATCGAGAGGGTCTCTAATGTTCGGGCAAGTGCTGCCTGTTGACCAATCTGAAGCAATGTGTGAACATTGAGGCATGCCAGTCTGAAGGAGGATCGAGGGCTCCAAATGAAAGCCGATGAACTGGAATGGGCCGCTTGCTTGGACATGGGACTGTTGACAGTGCAGGAATGACGCTCTGCGTTCACCTGTGAGTTGAAACTAAAAGACAAGCGACTATTGAAGCAAGGTGGGGGAGGGCCGAGAATTGGGGGGTTGAAAACAGGGGAGATAAAAGTAAAGCTGGAACGGGACGATAAGGGTGAAAAAGCGCAAGAAGGGGAATAAGAAGATGGGAAGGCCTGAGCAGTAGCATCCAAACCCCAATCCACCCTGATCGATGCAGCAGATAGGGCACCGTTGATTATCCTCTGCGGTGGCCAGAGCATCAGCAATTTGTTTGAAGTGCGATTCATTGTATTGCGTGGGCAGGATACTGTCAGGTTGCCCAGGCATAGACAGGAGAACGATTAGGGTTCTCAACCAAAGCCTTTGGTTCAAAAACCTGGCCGCAATGCAGCGGGTTTGGCACTGGACTACAAGGAGTCCGTTTTAAGGAATAAGGAGCCACCCTCATTCCAACCCCCAACCTGGAGGACCAGGAGGCTGAGTTTGTCTGGCCTCTAACCATTGACCAATCTGGTATGAGTGGCTCGGAAGGCGTAAAAGCACCACCCAGTATAGCTCAATGGATCACTGAGGCACACAAACCATCGCACCACGGTAAGGTCCAGCCTCATTGCGATGGACATGCTAATTTAGGAGGTCAAGATCGCTCATTTTTGTGCGTCCGGTTTTCAGCCAGTGTGAGTGAGTTCCACTCCACGGGTTTATCATATTGATGGTATAGTTCGATTCGTTTTACGCGGACTGGTAATTGCTGGCCGATCAATTCTCAGTCGATACCCAACTTTAGCTCCGCTTACGTCTCTACTACATACTTGTTCGGAAAGGTGTTACCGTGAAATTTGTAAACATTTTGCGTGTCCTGTACTCAAACACCACAAACTTCATCACGGTCTACGATGATTATTTAGATGCTTCTTCGACAACAAGTGGCTTTCGTCCGGATTATCCAGTTTCCCTACTTTTGTTCAACTTTGTCGTGGGCTCCAACATGAACTGTGTCCTTGTGGAGCTTCACGATGCAGGCGTTTTTCTCCCTGATGGAAAATGAGTCAATCATGAATATTCGGACGATATTGTCTTACTGTTTGAGTGGCCCAGTCAACGCCGATTCACTTCTCTAGAACGGTCCAGTCATTTAGTTTGCGACTCACACTTAGTGCAAAATGTTGCAGAACCATTAGCCTCTTGATGATCCTATGACGTTTGATGACTTGGAACTATGCTTAGTTCACCGGTTCGCCTATCTTAACAGCATCACGAAGTTATTCGTTATTTGCAACCGATGGACCAAGTGGTTATGCTAAGTACTATTCGGAATTCCTTGTGATTGGCGCTTGACAGCTGATCTGTCCTTTCGCCTTCATGTCTGTCACAAATGGATAAATGATTACAGAAAATAGTAGGTGGAATTGAATGGTATAAGTGGGAAATTCATCACATCCAGATTCACTCAATTAGCCATCATTCCCCCGGAAAACACTGTACGGCTGTTTCATCCTTTTAGGAATCCCTAACAGTGCGCATTCCATTTGGCCCTTGTATGACTCGAACCTGCAATCCAACTGTTGCCAGTCTGTGGTCGAGACAACTGAGCTGCGAAGGACGGCAACAACCTTCGTGGCTGTTAGTAGATGTGAAACAGCGCCACTGACTTTTAAATGCTATATTTCTCGACAACGTGAGACACGATCTACTGAGTCTACTTTCATCATTGGCACAGTTTTCATCCATTTTCATTGTTGTTGTAAGCACATTCTGCTCATGTTAGAAAGTTCGGTTCCATTTACTACGAGACATCAACCAGATATTAAACCCGGAAATACATCGTTCGTTGATGATAACCATTTTTTAAACATATTGTAGTGCATTGCCGTCCCGGAAACCGCCGTAAAGAGGCAAAGTCGATTGAAGCTTAACCAGGTCAGAGGGAATAACAAAGAGGTGCCTTTAAAAGTAGTAAGGATTTGTCGATAATGTTTGGATGTATTCTAGGGCATTTGTACACAGAACGTACAGAACAGTCGGTATAGGATATGAAATCTCCGATACACATTAGTGGTGGTTGATCGATGCCAGTTAATCGAGATTGGAGAGAGTCAACCCAGTTCGTGAGAACCCAATCATTATCTGCATGTCCATCCCACCGATGTGACAATGGTTCCACTAGCGAATCGTAGTTGTGTAGGTAGGTAGGATTGATGTTATAGTAACAATAATTGTACGCATATTTCCCATGATCCGAGAACCTGTGCAACAGCACAAATAAAAATCTACAACGGCAACCATGCTGCTGCATGAGTGATACGCATATGTACACTTTTGTGGCATAATATTCATGTGATGGCGATTTAGTGAAGGTCCTCACCTCGAAGCTTATGGATGATCTTGATATCGTCGTTGAACAAATATGGCCGACCATGTTTTACAAATATGGAGATGTTGAGGTAGATCAAGAACAGCGAAGGTCGGAGCACTCTCCCTTGGATGACCCCTGTTAATGGATGTATAGCCATATTCACCGTCTATACCACGATACATTATATACTGATGAGCTCCTGTGTAGTAGGTAGTCAACTCCGCCTTCAGATATGTGTGCTATGTCACAGATCAGAGGGCATTATCATATCGTAAATGTCAATGCAGCCACTTGACTCTTAACCTACCTAGAACCACCTGATTTTCGAGAGTTCACCACAACACTCGCCGCAGTTACTAAGTAGTTGCACTTCGTTTTTATCGTTCCAGATTGACATATTGTGTTCCACAGTCACACTATCATGCTTTGTTGTACAGCTGCATAATCGCCAGCTCTTCTCTACCAACAATACCAGCTCGCGCATTAACAGATTTTCCAGCTGGTCTTGTTCACTTCGGACCTTAGAGTGGAGACAGGCGATGGTTAGCGTTCAACAGCGGTGAATATTGTCCACACGAGGTTATCAGCGTACTGAAAGGATTTCGGACCCAAGTATATACTTGGTCAGACAGTAGAAGACGTTCTTGCACATCGTTAAAACCATGTGGTTACTCCAAGAGGATATTATATCAGCGTATCGATCAAGCACAGGTTGTACACCCCTAGCACTGTTCTTGTCCCCACAGGGCTCAGGGACGTGGCTGAGAGGATTCCGATGGTAACTACGAGGCGCCACTCGCATTTAGGTGCCCAGATTGGGTGACCCTCATGTCAGCCAATTGCTGTCTAGCAACAAAACCTGTGCACATAAAACCATTTACTACATTCGCATCGCTCATATCGACTTAGACATAATATTGGTTGTCATTTGCAAGCTGCTGGTGTCCATCATACTTCGCAGGCTATCCCCAACACCCGAATCGTTGCAACGAGAAGAACAAGCTGGGTTTCGCCCCGGTCGCGGCGGCATCGATCAAATCTTCACACTTCTCTAGATCCTCGAGCTCCGCCATGTGTATCAGAGGCCAACGATTGCTGTGTTCCTGGATATCCGTGCAGCCTTCGATTCTGTCGATCGTACAGTACTGTGGCACTGGCTACTGATGAATGGTGTCCCCGAGAGGTTCGTCTCCATACTGCGCGCTCCCTATAGTCTGGCCTTGGGCTGGGTTAGGGCTTATGGCAAGCTTTCGCCTACCTTTGTGGTCTCCAGTGGAGTTCGACAAGGATGCCCTATCTCCGTTCCTATTCAACTTTGTCATTGCGATTCGTCGAACGCTGTCGTTGAGCTCCTCCCAGGTAGTCGAGTTGTTGATTTGGATTATGCTGATGATATCGCCTTGCTGGGTGACGATCCACAGGTCGTCCAACTTGCATTAAACCGCTTGGCGATTGAAGCATCAAAGTACGGTATGTACTTTTCGCCATCCAAATGCAAGGCTCTCTTCCAAGACTGGCAGGTGCCTCTGCCTGCACTCACGCTTGCTGGTGAGACACTAGAGGTTGTGCCGAGCTTTGTCTACTTGGGAAGTTGCATCACTGCTGGCGGGGCTGTTGGAGACGAGATTTCGATGCGCATCTCGAGAGCAGGCCTCGCTTTTTCTAGGCTGAGGTACTTGTGGCGTCGCCCCGACATTCGTCTCTCTATCAAAGGGCGGGTCTATTGTGCAACTGTTCGTGCTGTACTGTTGTACGGATGCGAGACCTGGCCCATTCATAAAGATGACTTGCGCAGGCTATCCGTCTTCGAGCACCGCTGTCTGCGGTCCATTGCCCGTGTGTGGTGGCAGCACCACGTAAGCAATGTGGAAGTTAGACAGCGTGTCTTGGGACGTGGAATCCACTCGCTCGAGGAGCTCATCTCACTGCATCAACTGCGGTGGTTGGGACATGTATTGCGCATGCCTGTCCAGCGTTACCCCCGTCGTGCGTTGTTTGCACTTGCTGGACAGAGCTGGAAGAGGCGGTCTGGTGGACAGCCTACAACATGGAGAAGCCGCATGAAAAAGCTGACGAAACAGTTGGCCTCGGCCGGTTGTTGTCGACTACCTGGTTGGGGTCCGAGAGATGAGGATACTTGTTGGTTGATGACCTTGGAAGCCATGGCTCAAGATCAATATCAATGGCGGACGTGTGCATCGGTTTGTTGCGGTGTCCCTTCTTCCTCCCCCTAAAAATGAACAAACCTAAAAATAATTTCAAAAACAGCGGTAAAATAGACCAAAAAGCAGTTCTTGTTGCTCTTTTTTTATTCATACTGTTTTCTTATTCAGCCATGATTCCGATGGCACAATGTCTGTACCACAGGTTGTGTATTATATATATATACATATATATATATATATATGTATATATATATATTCTTGTATCCCTAAAAAGCAGCAGACCAGAGCGGCACCGGAACGTATGCATGGAAAACTGTCCTCGCATACGTTCGTTGCTATCAAATCTTTAGGTGTTCGAATTGTAAATAATCAAATGCAAAATCATATGGCTGGGCCAAATGAGTGCTAAATAGAAATATGAATAGGATAAGCGAATCGAGGGCGAAAACAAAGCAAACTATTTGTACACATTGTCCCCTCCTCTGTTCGTAAAAATATAATCACGACATAATTATGTACGATCTAATTTAATGTCAGCACCCCGAAGTAGTGTCATGTAGTGCACCAGTTGACAGGGCGACGCATCCGACCGGAACCTTGTAAGTTTGCGTCAGTTTGTAACGAGCGCTGTGTCGTAGGTGTGTTCGTCTGTCCAAGGGCACGTTGGGAAAACGCTGTATGCAGCCGTCTTGTATTCACTATTGTCCCATCAGCCAACTTGTAGCTTCTTGGCGTGCACAAAAATTCCACACGGGTCGGGGGTCCGAATACATTACCTCCTTTCCGGGAATACGGTAGTCTCACATGAACAAAGTCCCTGGAGGATACGTTCTCGCAACCCGTCTGTACTTAGCCTGGTACACAGTCCGCTTTTCGTGTTCTCTGTGATCGGTGGTTTCTTCGAGTGTAAAGGCTGCATTTAATCGAGTTCGAATTGTTCACTTTAGAATTAGCTCCGAGGGGGTTGTTGTCGTTGCAGTATGTGGAGTGGTTCTGTATACCTCTAAGGCAGATACCAACGCATCGTCCTAGGATTTTCCCGAAAGCCTAAGGACTTGTAGAGATTCTTTCAAAGTACGATTAAGTTGTTCGACGAGTTCATTCGCTGCAGGATTATAAGGTGCAGTCCTCGTGTGTCTGAAACCATTGTGCCTTAGGAATTCAGCATACTTGTTACTTCGAAACTGTGGGCCGTTATCCGTGAGTATTTCTTCTGGCAAACCGTATCTTGCAAACAAACAACGGAGCCTGTTTATGATGACGGCTGTAGTTACGTCTCTGCATAGAATAGCCTTTGGCCATTTGCTGTAGAAACAGGTAGCCACTAGCACGTTTCGCTTCTGCGTGGGTGCATTGGCAAGTGGGCCCATAATATCGATAGTAGTTTTTGCCCCTGGCTTCATTGGGTACACGATAGGTTGGACTGGAGCATTCAGGGGCTCGCAGTCTTAGCGGATTGTTGGCAGGCGTAACATTCCCGAATAACTGCCTCGACGCTGAAATTCAACTTCGACCACCATTGGTATCGTCGTAACCGAACTTTTGGCCTCTCAATCCCTAGATGACCTTTATGCGCTCCCGCACCCCCCATAATTAAGGGTTGCAGGGACCAAAGACTGCTTTACTCTAATAATGTTGATCAAAGTAGAAAGGTTGTGCCGTAGGGTATTGTATGAAATAACCCGCGTTGGATCCTCCTACGACCGGGCCATGAAGTGGATATATACTCCCGGAGCTTCGTTAGGATAAGGTCTATATCGATGTGCTCTCGGATCAGGCCAAATGTTAGTGTAGGTGTTTCGTCTGAGTGCTGCGATATCATTTTTGCCTCCTCTAACTCCTCGTTTTCCCCTTCGTTGAACAGTGGTAGTCTCGACAGGGCATCCGCAAGTTGGTTAAATCACCCTGGCACATATTTTATTTCATAACCATAGTTCAATAAACGTGAGTACCAGCGACTCAAGCGTACCAGCTTTTTGCCTTGGTTACCGCGACTTAATAGTGTTTTAAAAGCAGTATGATCGGTGTGCAAAATGAATTGACTTCCGAATAAGTAAAAGTGCCGTTTCTCACATGCCTTGACGCATGCGAGTGTCTTCTTCTCGCCGGTGGAAGAATTTCTTTCAGTATCAAACAAGCTACACGATGCGTACGCGATCACTTTCTCCTCGACATCGTGCAGCTGGGACAGAACTGCACCCAACAACATCTGATACATCCGTCGAAACAAACGTTGGACGGTGCTCATTGAAGATCACTACTGTGGGAGTGAAATCAATCATCGATCGTATGGTCATGTAAGGATTGTCTTGTTCAGTGACCCTACGAAACTCCGGGTTGGGCGCGTCAACCTCAGCGACTTCTCGGCAATAGTCGCGAAATTCGGTAAATGTTGAAGGTAATAAGAACACAAACCCAAGGAATGTTTCATCTGGGTAACATTGCATCGTTTTGGACAAACAAAATGGCTCTGGTGTGCTGCACATTAGGCTTAATACGCGTGGTAGAAATAACATGTCCAATAAACTGGACCTCCGTTACACCGAATTGGCATTTGCTGGTATTCAGCTAGAGATTTAGTTCATTCAGTCTATGTAGCAGATTATGAAGGTTTTCCTGATGTTTAGTGGGGTTACTACCCAAGACTCAAATATCATCCATATACACAACACATCCTTTGAGTTCTGATAACGATAGAGTAATAAATTTCTGCCATGCTGCTGGGGCACTACTAAGTCCCATTTGTAACACTTTGCATTGGTACACACTGTCTTGCGTGAGGAAAGCAGTTAAATGTCGGCAATCTGGAGTCAGTGGCATGTGGTAGTATGCACTATGAATATCCAGGTATAAGAAAAGTTTGGCGTTTGAAAGCCCAACCATAAAGTCGTCGAGAGAAGGCAGGAGGAACTTGATTAAGCGCTCGAAGGTCGGTGCATACACGAATAGAGCCATCTTTTGAACGGTAACTAGTGGATGAACCCAGCACCCTCGTTTCAAAGTCTTCCATTTATAAATTTGCCAATAAAGGGGAAATTGGCAATTTCAGGGCAAGTCCCTGTTCCTGAGTTTATACTCTAGATTGGAACCTGAACTAAGACATGTTAAGGCACAATTTCATTCCTTCCGTTATTTGATCTACCGTAAGCTTCGTCCTCTCCCAGATTACTCTCCACAGTTAGACGGTGTCTCTAGCTCGTCGTTTGCTATTTGCCGTGCGGCCGCACTTTAACTCGGCTCACGCTTAGCCCTCTGTGGCCACTCTACTTCTCCCCCACATAATATTGTGTATACGCTCGTTCGAACCAGTTCGATGAGCTCTACTCACTGCTTCCTAACTATTGGATCTAAATTATGTGGACTATACTCTTGCTCCAGTTCCTAGTTTTCGGCATATTCTTTGCCGAGTTCTACATCAAACGGGCTTTTCGGGAAAGATTTTGGTCTCACTCGGAAGAAGGCTCCTAGACTACGCGGCAACCATCCATGTGTTGCAGCATAATAAATTTACAGTCTTACGGGAATATCTGAATTCCGATTATTTCGTGTCTTCTCATTCAGCCACTTACAGATAAGTCGTGGAAAGTGTAAAGGAATGTGATTGAAAGGGGGTAAATAAGGAAATCAATAAAACACAGAAAATCTAGGTCGTCGCCTAAGTCTTACTAAGGCAAGACAAGACTGGCCACAAGGTCGACCTGTTCGTAAAGGTTAGGTTTCATTCGTCGGATGGCAGAGACTTCAGGGAAACGAAGCAAGTTCACGTTGTTTTGTCTGTTGATAACCTTGAATGCGTCACGTGGGTTTTCGCACAAAGTACAATCGAGCAGATGCTGAGCGATTGAGCTGACAGGGAGTTAAGGGCCACTATTTGCCAGGTTCCGTGGAACATGTCCCATGATCCTAGTTGATAGCCCACTGCCGGTTCGGCCATTGTGAATGCTACCGCAAGTACAGGTCATTGGAGTAGCACACTTTTACACTAGGTATATTGACGATACTTCTGTTGTAGTTGACACCGTCCAGCAAGCGAAAGTCCTTTTGGAAACGTTAAACAAATGCCATCCTAACATCAAGTTCACTATGGAAAGTAAAGCAGAGGATTCATTTCATTTTCTTGACGTTTCACTTAAAAGAAGAGCGGATGGTTCATTCATAAGATCGATTTACCGGAAACCGAGCTGGACCGGACAATACCTACATTTCAACAGTTACTGTCCACGAACTATAAACGATCCCTAGTTCGAACTTGTTTTGTTAGAGTGCACCGATTATTCTCTGAAGAGTCAACCGAGGCTGAATGGCGATACGTTGCATCTAACCTATGCAATAATGGCTATCCTAATAAATTCCTCGCCAGGTATGGGAATGAGGTTGCTAACAAAGAAACACGAATGGATGTCCCAAAGAAAAAGGTCTTCATCACGCTACCATACAAAGGGGAACAGAACAATAGGAGATTGTTTTACCGATTACGCCAAGCCATAAAAAGGTGCTACTATTACTACGCAGCTCAGCTCGTGTTGTTACATACAGCAAGAAGTTCTTCCATGAATCCAACTTGGATAGACCTTACTCTCAGGTTACCGCCTCAAGTGTTTACCAATTCACCTGTATTTGCGGTAGCACGTATATTGGCCGAACCGAGAGAGGGCTATCAACTAGGATCATGGAACATGTTCCACGGAACCTGGCAAATAGTGGCCCTTAACTCCCTGCCAGCTCCATCGCTCAGCATCTGCTCGATTGTACCTTGTGCGAAAACCAACGTGACGCATTCAAGGTTATCAGCAAACAAAACAACGTGAGCTTGCTTCGTTTCCCTGAAGCCTCTGCCATCCGACGAATGAAATCTAACGTTTACGAACGGGTCGACCTTGTGGCCAGTCTTGCCTTGCCCTAGTAAGATGTAGACGACGACCCAGATTTTCTGTGTTTTATTGATTTCCTTATTGACCCCGTTTTCAATTGCATTCCTTTACTCTTTCCACGATTTATCTGTAAGTGGCTGAATGAGAAGACACGAAATAATCGGAATTCAGGTTATCCCGTAAAACGTTGTTCGTTCTTGCTCTCTTAAAATTTCTGGCGGGAAATGACTGCATAAAATTTACAGCCATTTTGCTTCGTTTATCAATTGAACAGCTCTAGGGACGCTTACCAGTGCTCCACACTTATGGTTACTTTCACTTCAACCACGCTACGGGACTTGTAAAGCAATCGCTATTTTACGTAATATATCCTTATTCCTTGTTCATTGTTCCACTTTTATCGTCGCTTAAGGCAGGCCGATCAACACACTCTGCCGCTTTGTGTGGGTGTGTGTGTTCAACTGCGAGTCGATTGTTCGCTGAACCCGGCAGTGTGCGCGTTACGACCTCCATCTGTCTCGACCGCATGAACTTGTTGCGGTTAAACAACTCTCAATTCGTGTGCGTATTTTAATATGTTTGTGCGGCATGCCTGGCGCGAAGTACACTCATCAAGGTGAACGCTTATATAGGCCCTGCTGCAAACGATAAGGGGACGACTAGTATTCCAATGGTTCCACGTCGCCTATGTTGCGCAGACAACTGCAGTAAAGTCCTTAGGATCAGAGTAACCTGTTCTCTCTGTATTAGCTCGTACTGTCCACAATGTATAGGCAAATGCGTCCAAGAAGTGAGACAGACAAACAAAGTTGCTGACACAATTTGGTTGTATCCAACATGTCAAGTCATTCCAATTGTCAACTGTTATCTTTGTTCATGAAAAAGTGCGATAGAGTGACTGAGATAATCGCGCATTTTGTAAATACTAAAATCGATCCTACGGAGGTAAACATAGCCACAATAGTACCACTAGCAGCCAAAGTAATCCCTGAATCTAAGCCGAAGAAGGGAGTCAGACGCTCCAACCACACTACAGCGACTGTGTCTCTAAATCCAGTGGGTCACCTCACTCCCATAAGTGGAGAAGCCTCAAACATGCCTGCTTCCACTTCTCCAACCATAGACGCTTCGCCTGGAGATTCAGCCATGACATCGACGACTCAGAGCCGAAGGCAATCCGGTGCAAATAACAAGAAGGTAACGTACGCATCAATTGCCTCGACAAAAGCACCGGAAGCGACACACGTAGGTCCATCTTCTGTACAGCGCACACGTGGAGCAACGCAGCTTTCACCGTCAACTCCAGTGGTGCCTTCTAAACAGCCTAAATTGCCGGCAAAAACTATAAAGCGGACACTCACTAGACAAAACCACCCCGCGTTAACTCTCGTATGCACCAATGTTCCCGAGTCCAAATCTGGCACAATGAAAGGCAAGTTGCAAGACGATCGCAACCAATGGAGTTCCATCTGCGATGCGATTGATATTCGAGTTCACCCTGCAATGCTACAACGCGTAGCGCGTCACCCGATCTCAGTGCGCTCTGGTGAACCTCGAATTCTTCCAGTGAAACTAGACTAAGCAGAAGCGACATAGGCTGTTCTGCTCTCAGCAGTTCGTCTTCGCAACCGAGCGAAGTGCGCATATTACCTGATCTACCTTGGAAGGATCGCCCAAAAGAACCAATGGAACAACGCGGTATTCCTAATAATGATAGCAAGAAAACAAGGTTTGTTTATGTTGTTTCCGAGCTTCTGCATTCTTCTGATCATGATGCGCAAACGCATGACCGAGAACAGTGGTGCTACATCCGCGAAGCACTCCCAGTTGACAATATTATTACCAACTTCCTGACATGAGTTCCGTCATCAACTAAGTACAAGAGCTGCGGTCCAAGACTAATGAAAGTCATAGTACACTCCGAGGGAATGACGCAAGTTCTGTTGAATAACTGATTAACGTTGCGAGCCGGGTTGCTAACGGAAATCCGGCTAAAAGCATCAGGCGAACGGCCAAAATTCGAAAACAATTCGATGGAACTTGCAAGCGCCGCAAATTCTTTATCGGCACAGTTCTGCGGAGAGACCGATACAACAGGACAGAGCGCAGTGCGAACAAAACTTGTGTTCAGGAACGATGAGTAATGTCATTAACTTGACGGTAATTCCTAAACCAAGAAACGATTAATGACCGGCCACCTAACGGCCAGCTTAAAAACTAACACAAAGTTGACATCCATCAACGCGCTCCTAACAACAAAAGCCCTATCTTGCATGTACACAAACGCCCAAGGTTTTGTAAGTAAGTTGGCCAAATTTAGAGAACTTAATGCCTCACAACCGCGGGACTTCGTCATGATTACAGAGACCTGGTTAAACTTGAGACAACCGATTCTGAGATCAATTTGCCCGGTATGTCGCTGCTTCGAACCGATAGAACAGGAAGGGATGGCGGTGTGATTCTTTATTACAAACCTCCGAGGTGAAGTTATCGATCACCCAGAAGTCTGAGCTCCTGAATCGCTTTGGTGCCGCCTATGGTTGCGAAACAATGACACATGTCTACTAGTCGTGATTTACCGCCCATCAAACTCAACGTGGGAAATGGAATCCAAACTGCACCACGTCTTTCAGTTTGCTTGGAACAAGTCCTACACCCACATTCTTATCACTGGAGACTTTAACGTGCACGACATAGAAACGCCGGCAACCGACGGTAAGCAGTTTAAGGCCTACTTGTAAGAGCCAATTGCTAGCCACCCTCTGTACAATCACGTAACCTCTCCCACCAGATTTCGAACTGCTAACAAGCCGTTGATACTGAATCTTGTGCTAACTAACGAAGAACTCATGGTTGACGGGATCGTTACAAACACACCACTGGGTCGTAGTGGTCATGTTACTCTACCCTCTGGCTATATATTCTATGGGGAGTATCATGAAAAGCAGGATACTAAAGGGCATATTGTCACGCACTATACTGTGTTATCTACACTGGTTAAGGATACATCGAACTTTCTTTTTCCCAATTCCCCCAGATGTTGCCTTGGAAACCTTTATAAGGACGTTTAGCACACTGGTAGCGCACGCATCGGAACAGAAGCCCTTTCAATCCAAAAACAAACATAAGTCATTTCTGAGGAGCAGAACACGTAAATGTATGTTCCAGAGGGATTTGGCGTGGCGAGCTCACAAGAACTGCCCGAATGCCGAAACCTGGATTGCGTAAGTAACACATTGTAACTTTTGTGTGAAACCGATCCGCAAAGACAAGGTCACGCATCAGCACGTTAATGAAGCGATTCTGTACGAACCCCAAACTTCTGTACCGGCATGTTAACGGCCTTCGAAAGGTGCAGTAGGGGATTCCAGCACTGGTCACGGCTGACGGATACACGCGATCAGCAATGGAAGCAGCCGATCACTAACGGCTTCGTTACTCCCAAACTTTGCAGCAGGTAACAAGCCCAAATGATCACCTCGTTTCTATTTCTCCACCGTCGGGTTTAGACAACATCACCTTCACTGCGGAAACTGTGTAGAAGAAGTTGTTATCCTCGCGTAACCACAGTTCTGCAGTCGACCACATCCAACCAAAGGCTCTGCAAGCCGTAGCTAGTGATCTAGCAGAATCACTGGTTGTTTTCTATCTGCGATTTCCAGAGCAGAGCCATATTCCACCGGCATGGAAGCGAGGGGTCATCACTCCTATCCATAAATGAGGTAGCCGCACTGACCCTACCAACTATTGTCCAATAACTAATTCCTGTACTATCCAAAGTGATGGAATCAATCATCGCAGATGCGCTGATGCAGTATCTTGAAAGCTCCAACTTAATAGCCCCAGAGCAACATGGCTTTTGTCAAAAGCATTTGTGTAATACTAACCTATTAATTGCACGTAATAGCTGGACTGGAGCTGTTGATGATGGAGCAGGACTCGATGTCATCTACCTGGACTTTTCAAAAGCTTTTGATCGCTCAGATCTTCGAATTCTCCTTCAGAATCTTTGGAACGGTAGTATTGGTGAACCACTTCTGAGTTGGATTCGCAACTTTCTACACGAACGACAGCTAGTGGTGAGAGTCCGAGAGTCATTGTACGAACCAACTGATATGGCGTGTGGTGTGCCACAAGGTTCAGTTCTTGGACCTCGTCTATTCTTGGTGTTCATTAACGATTTGGCGAGATCAATTGTTTCCGATTTCCTATTTTTCGCTGATGATATCAAGATATGGCGAATGCTCAGAGGGCAGGACGACCACGAACGGCTCCAGTACGATCTTAACATGGTGTCGAACTGGTCAGTTCAAAACGCCCTACCATTCAACATAGAGAAATGTCGCGCTGTACAATTACGCCATAGACTTAAGTACACCCATTTGCTTGGGACGAACGGATTGCGGATCAGCTACCAGGAAGTTGACCTAGGTGTGACTGTACAGAGCGACCTCAACTGTTCAAAACAGGCTGATGTAGCTGCGAAAAGAGGCAATCAGCATTTCGGCATGATGCGAAGGACATTCGGGAGATTTTACCCATCAATCTTTCCAATGATGCACAATTACTACGTGCGCCCGCATGTTGAATACGCTATCCAAGCTTGGCAAGCTTCGTTGAAGCGCGACTTAGAGGCGTTAGAAGCACCACAACGAAGAGTAACAAAGAATGTAAAGGGCCTGCTCTATCACTCGCACCACCGAAGGCTGAAATTGCTGGGAATTTTCAGCAGACACTATCGAAGGCTGCGCGGAGATCTCATATTACCGTATCAGATATTGAGTGACCCCAACCACGCATGCCGCTATTTGCTGTAACTTAGCCACAACACGCAGCTCAGAGGTAACTGCTTAAAATTGAAGGAACACTATAGCCATCTACTGTCGACAGAATTACTTTTCCCTTTGGGTTTGCCAACCCTGGAACGCACTCCCAGACTCAGTTGTATCCTCCCCTACCTTGAACATTTTCAAAAAACCATTTGATGTTGCTCTTAGCTCCCAACACTGTTACCTAAACTCCTCTATTGTGAATTACTCCAAGCATGCTTCTCTACAGGACGTAGGTATCAAATTGACCCAAGTGAGCGACTATATTTTACTTTTTCGCGTCTTATATCAACGATCACTGTACTCCAGTGTATTTTTGAACGTTTGCACTCGATTTTTTTTAATTTTACACCGGTGTAGTTTATCAAAGTATTCATCTCGGTAGACGTTCGGTAGATGAACCAGATGTATTTTGATTTCATCATATTCACCCCAAATATCCTACGGGACGTGTCAAGCACTTGCTTTTATCCCGTGAAAAATCATGTTCATTGTTCTTGGCACTTTAGTAAAGAGCCAGCTAACCTCGAAACAGACCATCATATCAACCGACTCAACCTCAAGACCCGACACCTCGCAAAGTCATAAGTGTTCTTTACGAACGTATTCGTTTGCCCTGTCAAAGGTTGCAATATGCTAGCCAAATATCTAGCTAGTTCATGCGTCGGGTAACCTTTGTCATCTACAATAGGTCGAATGGGTACATCGGGTTTACGTATCTTCGGTAAGCCATACACTCTTGGTAGAAGAGATGATTTCGGGTATGTGTCGTACCATTTTCCCGGTCCTAGATGCTCCTTTACGTTCCTTAACTAATTACCAACCTCATTCTTATTCATCACTGACATGATGGATTTATTGTCGATAACCTTATATGGTCACGCCACTAGGTGCTCCTCCATTTTTCGAAAATAATCTGACTTGTTCATTATCCCGCTGGTTTTGCTTCTATCGGCTTTTTTGATAACAATGTTCGGATCTACTTTTAGAGCAATTAATGCGATACGTTCCTCTGGCGCAAGATTCAGCTCCACCGGCTGCCGAAATTGTATAATGTTTACAAGCTGTGCACACATATGTTCAGCAGTCGAAACCGGTAATTTCGATATATCAGTCTCCACACTAGGAATAAATTCTTCCGCTCTTATGTTGGATTTATTGACAGTAAACGTCCAACCCTTCTCCAGCAGTCTACGATCCGTCTCACTCAACAATTTATGTGACGTATCAACTAGGTTGCAATATCTTGTATTAGATACAGGCTTACTATTTGGATGACGGTGATGATGATGACGATGATGATGATGATGTCGTTGTATATATATTTGGTATACGGTTTATTCAGCAGGGATATTAGGTGTCGTTCAAATGTGTATAAGTTCGCTTCAAATATGTTACTTTCAAGTTCACCCAATTTACTGCTCTCGATCTTTCAACCGAAATTTCTAACCTTTTTGTTTATTCCTTTGTTTCATTGGTCACAGGTTGTATCCCGTGATACATGCAAATATGCGTTTGTTGATGCTGTTGCACAGCTTCATGAGGCGGCTTTTTGTAAGTTTCTGAGGGAGCTGATCCATTTCTGAGCATTCGTAAATCCGGTTAGTCAATGACAGCGCAGGATTATTGGTCGTTTGTGGAGGAATTATCGTCTTTAGGGTCAGATTTCACCCCCAAAATGTTAGATACGCGCACCAGCTGCTCAAGTAAGACTACTACACTCAGTCCCTCTCTCTCAGTGGTTACCTCGCGAAGGGGTGCGAACTTTTTCCTTCGTCGGATGGAGGGAGAATGTACTGTTGGCCATCCCAATAAAAACGAAATAGATGTCCAATGCTGTTCTGTATATATGATGACATCATGGTTAAGTGCTTTCCTGAGGAATATTTTGAGTTGCCCATTTTTCGGAGTTAATGTTGTGTTTAACATCCTCAGCTATGCAGTACGTCCTGTGGGAGTATTTGTTGAAGGAGAGATGGAATTGTGATTGCGAGTATTCCATGATGAGCTATAACAAGATAATAAGAGCCCCATGTCTATCCACCAAAACTTATTTGGCCTGTTTCAAGTGTCCGAGGGCATAGTAGCGACAGCGAGATCCATAACCAACATTCGGTTCCTCTTAATTGAATTTATGTAGTAAATCTGTGATGGATTCTTGCTTTCTGACTTAAGGTGACGAGGTGGTGCAAGCGCAACTGCAGCGAACCATCAATGACCCCCGCTTTTTGTCCTGGTGCTGCTGCCCTCGGCTTTAACAGATGCATACTGTTGGCTGCAGCTTATCCATTAGTTGCACGAGCGTACCTCATGACTTTTTCTACGTTGTGAGGGCAGGTGGGTTAGCGGTAGTTGAATAGCTTAAATTACTGAATGCTGTAACTCATAAACATTTGTGCATCCACGATCCGCAAAACAATCTTGCATCGGAAAAGCGCTGTGCTCTAGGCTGTCACTGTCCTTAGTTGGCGTTGAGGCTAATCAATTCGCCGGTTGCACAGAGACTGCATTCTGCCAATCAGCAGCTTACGGGACAAAGGTAACCGACGTCCTAAACAGGGACCAAATATCACGTGCGCGTTGTAGCTTAGATACGTCACGTGCCGATGGCAGAGCGGAACGGCACGTGCTCCCTAATGAGTGTATTTGACGGTGCCAATGATGTTTCGCCGCCCCAGCGCTCTGCTAACGGGTGTGAGGTGCGAAATAGGAAAACCCTAACGTGGATGGACCACTCGTTAAATAATAACAGTATAGGTCCCGAAGAAACTAGAAAAATTGAAAAGTATTCCCTAACGGCTTGCGGTAATAGATCTGTTTCTTGAAATGGTAAAGGAACCGCACCAAATAATTCGACGATAAAGCTATTTAAGTGGTTGGCGCGAAGCCAATGCCAACTTTTCGGATTACAAAAAGTGGTATGCTTTGCAGGTATCCATTGCCTGCTTCTGAGTGAGGTACTGCTCAGAAAACCGTTAAAGCCTCCCACCAATTAGTGTACAACACTGTGCGACAGATTCTCTCCTGAGGTCCACCTAATGGTGGTGTAACTTCAAAATAAATCTAGGTACACCCAAGTGAAACATGGTATGTGCTATACATTCGACCTTAAATCGTAGCAACGCTTTCACACTAGATGCATACCCGTCATACGCACTACTCAGTATACAGACAGAGATGGACAACGACCGCGAGAGCGTGACGGGGTTATGGGGTCTGGGCTTCAGGAAACCAACCAGAACATGCCAAACTGTGCCTCTAATACCCGGTTACTGTAAACTAATGCCTGTCGCCATTTCACTGCTTTCGTTTATACCGGCGGATGACCAAGGGCCTAACAAGAATTAGGATTCATTTTCCTAGTACCGTCTGAAATCTAGGTGACAGCGCTGTTGCATACTGCATACTATGGAAACCCACCAGAGTTAGTCATAAAAAGTACTTCCTTATCACACTGAAATAGTGGTGTTCGCTGGGCTGTGCGGAGTTACCAGTGTTCCTGCCTAGACCTAAAACATACCGACTGAATCAAATGCGCTGTCTGGTAAAGAAAACCTGTTGTATGCCAGTACCGGAGATTCATTGTGGTAAGCAAGAAGCGCCCCAATATTAATTCACCACTCGACGGAGTCTTAGAAGTGATCAGAAGCGTTGGTGACCAGAAAGGGCTGGTAAGATGGAAAAATCCACTATGATTTGGTAGCTGGGTACGGTTCCAACTCATCCAGAGCTCAGATTCATGAAAGCACTCATTTAGTAAGATATTAATTAGAAATAGCGGATAGTTGATCTATTATCAACCGTGCCAACTGTTGTTCTGTTCTCTTGCGGGAACGGTCTCGCGTACTACCGAGAAATAAGGTGTTTATTCACTTATTTATTCCTTTGGTGCAGCAACATGAGGATGTGCTCAGTGGACCTACTGTGGCACTATGGCTTGCGAAGCTCCTGATTTTATGTGTGGGTTATTGATGTTAAGTCAAGTCAAAGATAGGGCTTTTTATGCCCCACTGGAAACATCTGTAGCATTTCACATTACGACTGCAGATGTACTGAGGCATAACATTGGTATGAAATTGTTACCAAAGCGTGAAAAGACGCACGTAGGCATGCACAGTACTCAAGTAAACGTTTACACGTGGTGCTTATAAGATTCTTGGACTCCACAAGAAAGCGGGATTAATACGGTAAAATAGAGTTCTTGCGAAATGTGCAAGAAAACAAAAACCTATATTTAGAGCCGGTAGACGAGTAGAAGAGGGCTTTTGATCAGTCAACATGATGGGGGTGAAAATGATCATTTAACATCTTTAATGAAGCGTTGTTTCATGCGCCAAACTGTTTAGTAACGATGATGTCTACCAGATACTAGCTGGTCAACCCACTACACCTGAAAATAAGCTTAATGGAACGCACAATCCATGTGAAGTCCATTTGTAAAGGATGAAAAAATGACAAGGAGCAATATAGCCGATAAAGAAGGATACAGGTAGTCATGCATGTATAAACTATAGAGCATGGTACTGAAGGCATTTTGAGTCAAGAGCGGAACGTTTCGCCAACTTGTGTTGACCAAGACGCACAGTGGATGAACTGGGTGTTTTGTGGCTACTAACCGCCATGGAGCGCGAAGTGTTCGCCAAAGTCAGATGTTTGTCAATATGGAGGAAAGGGAAAGTTACATCGCGGTATTTTGAAACGTCGAGAATAAAGGATTGGGATGATAACTATTGCTGAATCTCATCCAACTCGATCGTTGATTGTCCGGTTTCGGAGTGCCTGCTGTGTGTACTAAACTGCGATACGCGATCCCAATCGTTGTTACGGTTGATTTTGAAGCCAACTTGGGCCATTCCGATCACCGGATACGGATACGGTCCCACTCATCCAACTCGCTTTGGATAGCGGGCAACGATTCAGCAGTTGGTGCAATGCTGCCTAGAACTACGTCGTCAGCGTACGTACTTGGGCGGGATTGGGAGCAGTTCGATGTATAAAGAGAATAGATGAGGGAGGAGGATTGCTCCTTGTAAGATGCCCCAGTCATTAGGAAGAGTGAGGAACTTTTATTGTTTAGTTGGATGAAATGAGAGCAGTTTACAAAGTAGTTGCTCATCAGGCTGTACACTGCTGTTCGAACACCATTTGCAGGCAGCTGATTAAGCACGATTAACCTGCGGACACTTCCAAAATCGTTTGTATGATCAAGGGAGATAAGTCGCAGTCTTGGATATGTATACATTCTCAATAATGACAGAGATAAAACCAACCAAAAATTTGGCTTACATTCAATCAAATGATACCTGATCGTGAATGTTGAGTAGGTGAAAAATATGACTGGCGAGTTACACCAGCATTGATGAGCGCAGGTGATGACATCTCCTCCCCGATCTTTAAGCATTCCGGGGCTGTCGGATCTGATGGGAAGACAACAAACAAGTTTACTGACCTTGTCTTATACATCAGAATGTAATCCGCTTTTTTGAAGCATCAACTTGGCTGCTTTTGAGTAGTCATTTTGCCGTATAACAGCAGTAAGCTATACCATTTGCCTAATGAGCGATCGAATTTTACCTGAAAAGATCAACCGAGCAACGTCTAAAAACGACTTCCCAACCAGCACGAAATTTTTCAATCTATCTGGATGTTTCCTCATGGCTCGTTAGAAAGCGTTTCTGACTTTATGGAATTACTGAACGATACACGGATTCATAGAAGTAACCCGAAGAAATTACAAGCATTGGCGAAAAAGAAAAACATCGAGGTCAAGAAACAATCCAGATAAACAAGATGGCAATCATTACATGAATTGCATAAGTCCACAGTTGCAAGCGTGCAAATGAGTCCTCAATGAGAAAAGTAACTGCCAATTTTAAGGCCTCGCCGATAGATTATATTAGAATCCAAGTGAACTCGCTCTGTTGAAACCACACAACCTTAGGTATCAAGCGACTTTCCTCCATCTTTCCTGAAAATTTATTTACGTTCACTTACATAACTGTGATCCGGGCATCGAAGTGCCTTGGATCAATTTACCAATATTCACCTTAACGGGATAACCTTAATCAACGATGGTGAGAAACTGCGCTTGAATACCCACAGAATACACAGAAAAGAGTTTCGAAAGGAATGTGTGGAGCTAATCAGAATGAAATGCGTTTTAACAGCTAAATATAAAAAGCGTATGCAAGAGCGTCACTGATGGCGCAATTACGCTATGTTCGATAAGTTCACCATCCGCTTATGTAGTCCATTCAGAGGCCACCATCCACGAAGGCGGCATGCACCAACTCGACCAAGTCCATCATTCCATTTCATCATGCCTTTGTACCACATCAACGACTGGTCACCTCGCGGTTTCGGCCAATTTGATGCAGCGACCACGTATAGTGCTAGCTGAGGAAAGCGGTCAACGGACAAGCGGAGAACATGAACTAGCCAGAGTAAGCGGTTCAAGTCCAACAGACAACTGGCGGATCGCCGCATTGATCACCCGATTTTCCCACCAAATGTGAACAACAGTGCGCAAACATCGATGATGAAGTAAGGTCAATCGGTCAATGTCTTAAGTGCGAAAGGACTAGGCCTCTGACCCTGGTTTCACCAGTTCGCCGAAATTTGTAATGGTTCGCAAAGGTTTTATCACCAAACGAGGGGTCTTCTTCAGTGCGCTACTAGGTCAAATGCGGTCCACTGATTTGGTCTCTGATCCATACAGTAACAACGGCTTGATCGCACCGTTATACACCCCAACTTTCACCGATATCCCGTGACCCACATAATCAGTTAGGCCTATAAAAATTCACATGGGCTTTGCCGATACGCGAAGTTAATTCGTAGGGGTCTGAAAAATACGAAAGGACTTCAATTCGTTAGGTAATGCAAAACGGAAAAATATACATTTATGTATTGCCTACGCTCCGATTGCAGAGACCTTTGTTCCTGGCATACACATCAAAAACAAGAGAAACACAAATTGTAATTGCACTCCCAGATCTAGTATCCGGTTTTCAGTCAAACTGGATCGCAGCGCACGCATGCAGAAACAGGGCTACCCAAAATGGAGTACGATGTTAGCGCGAGTTCGAAATAAATGTATCCGGATCTTTTTGTCTAATCACACAACAGGTACAAAGAATGCAAGATAGGATGATTGACGAGAAAAGAAAAAATGTACCATGATAATGATCACTCCGCAACTCCCCTCGTAGAGCTTGAAGTAGTAAGGAAAATGCTCGATAAAACAGTCTAAGGAACAAATTCCGCTCGTTTAGTGAGGTAAGAAACGGAACATCTTGAATGTGTGTATTTAAAATCGCTCGTTGAGCCAGTGTGTAATGCCGGTGCATTTGCGTCGGTCGGTTGACAAAATGGAGGTAACAACCTGGAATCCGTCGCAGTGGGACCGGGCATAAGTTGCTATGGAGGTTCATCGATCGGCTCAACACAAGTTATTACTTACAGATTATTGCATATTTCTTCGATCTATCCCTTTCGAAGATGAAGTATTTGGGTTTCCGTGGCAATTCCTTGAAGGGCCCTACATAGGGAAGTGTCAAATGTAATCGCACTGCGTCGATGCGAATAAAAACGAACGAACAAATGTGTCGACCTGTATGGATTTTTGTTGGCAAGCAGCGAATTGTGGTGTAGTTCGAATGACTCAAAAGTGTTGCTTAAGACGCTCAGAATATGACATAGGATCCGATTCTCCAGTGATCTGCGAATCTATTATCATTTCACCTGGTAATCTGAAATTCGTGCGAAAGTATATCAGGTGAACTGGCCGCAATGGCGCCTTTTAGCTGTTGATGGAAACGTTCGACAAGGTTATTTGCAGCGGGAGAATAAGCGGATATCCGCATGAGTGCCACCTAATAAACGATTCAAGTAAACAATGCACAGCTATATTGCAATTCTCTCTCAATGATGATCGTGGCTGGTACACAGAAAAGCGAAGTCCATGTTTCAAAAAATGCAGGGCCCATAGTTTCTCAAGAAGTGACTCTCAAGTGAATCGCGTGTGACCAACAAGTAAAACTACCCACATATTTAAGAAGCAAACTGATAGCGTTCAATGAACCTAGCAGTCCAACTATACCAAGGTGAACATGCCGAAAACGTGTTTTACGAGGTGAGAAAGTTCAGGGGGTACTGATGGTGTGTCGATGCAATTTGCTGCTCTGACAGTTGAGACGTTGCTTAACCCATTACCGGATGTCCGCGCGTATATTAGGCCCAATGTAATGAAGGTGATCAACTTCACAGTGGGTCGAGTATTCGGATGCAAATGGTCAAACACGATTTTCCAAAACGACATGGGAACAAACGGTTTGTGATTACCGGTAAATCCTTACATCCGAGTTTAACACAGGCAATTGTAAGGATTTCAACAAGGTTTTCGACCGAAGTTGATCGAGTTCCGGATCGTTCGTCTGAACGACGGACATTTCGTCGACATTTATGGCTGAAGGCGAAAGATGGTGAACATAGGCATGAAACAGTGCATCGGCGAACACATTTTTCGGACTGTCGATATAGCGAATGTTGACACAGAACTGAGAGGTAATCCAAGTGCCTTGTTTTGCTTGTCGTAAATCGGTCGGAAGCAGCAAGGAAAGCGTAAACGAAAAACATGTGGTCCATCAATAATACAAACATAATCTTTCAAGGACCCAACAAAAATGTTTGACGGCGAGAAGTTCGCGACTGCATGTACTACAGCTGATCTGCACAAACCGTAGTTACAGAAAAAAGGAAAAGCAATGGCTGCATCTCATTGTCGATTTGTTGCTGTATGGCAGCACTCACAGCTGTTTGTGAGGCATTGGTCTTAAGAATGATAGCGCTTTTTCATCCGTTTTCAAGTGGATAGAGAAGTTATCTGGCTCAGCCTATCCTTATACAAAAGCAAACGATACTTCAGCTTCTGGTGTAAGCGCGAACTGTTACGGGTTACTTCTAGGCGAATCAGTCAATGGGTGAAGGACGGTAGCACAGTCGTCAATGGATTTTCCATAATAATTGATCGTGCCGAGAAAACGGCGTAGGTTTTCAACGGGTTGAGGCAGTGAGCACTCCATAATTTCCTTCGAATTCTTATGGATGAAGCGAATGTTATTACTATCGGGTTTGCACTGGATATAGAGTGTGTGGATGGCATTGGGGGTGGAGCAGCTTAACTCACCCATGGTCCCTCTCTATGCGCAGGTGTCCTGTGGCTGTCCTATCGAGGATGTAGTGACAGAGGAATCCGAAACCGGATGCCCCCAAGCATGTTGGTTGCGTTTATGTTGCTTCACTGCAGTTGGGCTAGGGTGATTTACACAACTTTTTCCGCAGTACACTACTGACCGAATCCTTTTATGTCATTTGTGCGGCATTTTATCCTGCGCATATTACTTTTTTATTTCGCAGGCACTTTCGGTCTTTCATTTTGATATTAGTCGTTTGATATCTGAGTTACGCTTGCAATTGCCAAAGGTCACCTTAAAAATAGGCCATAATTTATATACTTTTTGATTTGCTCAGTTCTGTCAATCTACTACACCTTCACTGTCCCGTTTGCGTACTTATTCCCTTCATATTATTTTGTTTTAATATGTTGCATGCATCATATACAGCTTCACCACAGTTGGACTACACCGATTTCCACGTAAACTTACTCTTCTTAATCTGCATAGAAATATTCCACTTTATTTGATTTGCCTAGTTCTTCTAATCTACTACGTATTACGTGTCAATTTTGTGCATTTATTTTCGTCCAAATTCTATGGTTTTTCATTGATATCCCCGGTGTGGCTGCGTTTGATGTGAATGTTGACAAAGTGCCTGTCTGTCGAAAAGCCCCAATCTCTATTACTGACCCCATGAGACTGTAAATCGTTGGTGAGCTAATGGACCGGACGAAGGGTCATCGTGTCCATGCTGGGCTCAAAGAGCGGTTCTATCTATTGTGAAACAGACTACTGCCCAGCCACCGTCTTGTGTACGTCTGGCACGCATGATTCCCTACATAGATTGGAATGCTATTGTTTGTAGGTTGAAGGAGTGTAGGCAAACTCCGTTGAAAATATCTAGCTCCTATCTATATGTCTCCGGTTTTGTTTCTTCAAATTTACATTGGAGGTGCGGTGTGTGGATGGAACTGTGGGTGTTACAGTGCAAGTCACCCGTACTCCCTCTGTTGGCACAGTGGCGTCCTGTGGCTGTACCGACGGAGACCGCAGTGACAGGCAAATCCTGAACCGGATGCCACCAACTATGGCCAATAAAATCAACGCATCTCTGTTCATATACACATGTAGCAGAATCAATGATTATCCCTTGTTGGTCGATTACTTTACGAAAGTGCGCCAGGTGCTCCTTAACTGTGGCACTAGCATTAAGATGTCGACGTTGACAAGAACAAATCCAGGCCAGATAGGCCTAACCCGTGAAATGCTGAAAAGACTGTGCACGGTTGTGGACTCAGAAAACCATAGGAATGAACTCGTATAAGTCGAAAGTATTGATAATGACCGCTTTTGTAACGTCTTCAGGCACCATTGGGATTGGATGCTAAGCTCGAAAAAAGTCGGTCTTAGAAAGACGGACTTTCCGGCTACTCCCAGTGGAAAATCATGAATATGTGGAGCAGGTGTCTCTTAGGGATAGGGATACTCTTGAGTGTCCGATAGCTGTCGCATGGACCCCAATCACCGGTCCTTTTTGGTTATCATATTGAGAGATGCCCAGCAGTCGTTGCATGATGCCGAGATTGATTGTGTGCTCGAGTTCCCGTTTGGCTGTTGACAGTTTTCGGTGGAAGGCGTTTCCGTTTAGCTGACACGCGTGGACCCATTATGATAATATGAGGACGAACCTCCTGCTTGGGCTCAATCGTGTCGGTATTCTTTAGGACCAAAGACGGGAAATGTTGTAGCAGTGCCGACTGCCACAATCATTGGAACAATGGTTTATGACGTTTATAAAAACCAACGCTTAACAATTCCCGTAAATTATTAGGCTGAAAATTACAACACCGAAGTGTATACAAAAGCACGCACGAGATACTTGGCTCACCAAAAAGGTTTGCGTTAACACATGAGCGAATATTCCTGGATTGTGACACACTATCCACTGTTTGTTCTGCACTCATGCCATCATCTGGTTGTCACGGGTCTATATCACGTACGCTAAATGTGACCGGATGTTAGCAAGGCTTTTTTGAATATGCATAAGGTGCAGACATTAGTTACATGCGGCAGGAGGGAGAAAATGTTTCGTCGACATTCCACTTGGCTGTGCTACTTGGCTCACTTAAACTGATGACCCCTCAGAGATGAGTTTTGTTTTTTCTTCAATAGATAGTTGCGTGATTGGTGTTTTTTAAGATCAGGTGCACCGCTATGAGATTTCCCGTAGACACCAATAACGGCCGCTGTAACTTTAGTGTTTTCAGCCTGAGGGGATAGGGAAGGCGGGACAAACCTTTGACGTTCTCCGTCGCGCTGCGTTGGGCACTATCGAGCGCGGTGACGTGGCTTTTCTGTCAGTTTTGCCACGCTTGGATCGCGTATTCCGCCTATGGCATCATGTACCCGCCAAGCATTTACCTAGAGACTGAGGCGCCGAAATTCCCGAACGCTCTACGATGAATACAGATGTGCTAGTTTGCTTTCGCCTATGCCTTTTCAGGCTGTCCCAACAACCAAAATCATCCTGCACGAGCACGCCCAGGTCGCACTCATGAGAAGCCCACTGTAGAATTTGGGAACTTAGTCGGTAGTTGTGAGTGCTCTTATGGCGTATGTACGGAGTTTTGCACTTGATGGTGTTGAACTGCAGCATGTTCTCGATCGACCATGTGTACACTTTATCAATTAATCGGCAAATTCATTGTTCCAGCTTATTTTGTAGGGCAGTGGAATCCTTTACTGTAGTGATAGCATGCCACAAGTTTAGATCGTCGGCAACTAGTAGGCGCTTTGAAGATAGCGCCATCGCGAAATCATTACGAAGATCAGGAAAACAGATGGGCCTGAGTATTGAGCCCGGAGGTACGCCGCCCTTCGATTCGTTCGGACAGAGTGCTCTGAACTCTCATATTTAGATAGCATTTGATAAAAAGTCGCCTATCCAACCCAGAACGGGATCGCCGATTCCATAGTTCTGAAGCTTATGCAGTAGAATACGATGGTTCAGGCGGTCGAATGACTTTGATTAACCTAGATTTGCGGCATCCATTCCTACACCAGCAACAACAGATTCCGTCCAGATTACATGAGCAATCAGTGAATAAGTAATACAGGACCGTTTCTGGTTAAATCAGTGCTGCTCAGGAGTGAGTATTTTCTTACTTTCCCTTTACCCCATGATTATCTCGGCGACAGTGGACTCCATGATCTTGAAGATCACCGGAATTAGTGTTATCAGGCGATAATTTGCTGATTCTGCATGGCTACCACATTTGTAGAGTGAAATGATGATCCTGTATTTCCAAATTGTGAGGATTTGCATCTCGTTAAGACATCGTTGAACGAATATTGTTAACAGTTCAACCAAACTCAAGGCAGCTACTGTCAATGCCTTCGAGTGAATGTTGTCTGCACCCATGGAGCTGTACTCACTCAAGGATCTCAGTCGTTTCAGTGCAGTTGTGCTTAAAAAGTATGCGTGGGCAAAGCTAGATGGTAGGATGATGTGCATAGGCAACACGTAAGATGGTCGCGCACTTTGGAACTTAAGGTCGTCTGTGCAGATTGCGCTAACCCGCATGATGTGTGCAGAGCAGGAATTCCACGCGTAATCATGCGAAGTTTGTTTACTTCTCTGTACAGCAGCTTTGGGTTAGAGCAATATTTTATCACAATATCTTGTTGGTACTTTACTCTATCCTCCCGGACAAGCTTGACGCACTCGTCGCTTCTTGTTTTGTAGACATCCCAGATGTCCTCGCTCGAACAGGCTATGTGAGCGAGCCATGCCGAATCCCTCAATGTGCATTTACGTGACTTGGTCCTTACTAACGACTCTATATTTTTAGCAGGCTGGATTTTGAATTCTGACGGGCTTACCACAAGCCTGTTGAATCAGTTGATACATTTCTCCCAGGTCACCTCAATGACCATTCGACCAGGTAAGCTCAGCTTGTTGCACCAATAAGGCCGGACTGGTTATCACAACTGGTTACGACGTGAGATTCCTCAGTACATCCTTTAAGCTGTTCTGCGTAGCACATATAGTAAAAAAACTGGTGTTGCATGACCGCTGCGGCCCACAGAGTGCGCGCTGTTACTACGTCGATCATGATTTTGTCGTTGGTAAATACGAGGTCCGAAATGGCCAGTCTGTTTCCTGCCCAGAAACTCACTATGGTAGTGACATGGTTGTATAGCGGTGAAACAGCGGTTAGCTCTTGCAGTCCCGACTTGAATTTCTCACCAAAAGTGGCCAGGGTTTCTACGCCATACAGGTTGAAGTTCCCTAACAGGAGAAAGTGACTGTATAATCGTGCCAGTGGGTTATCCACAGCGGAGGCTGGAGTCTGATCCATTTCTAAGCTGGACACTGTTGAGCGGTATACAGTTAGCACTGAACATTTATCGACCAGTTTAGGCTTAGGCAGTACGAGGAAAATTCGACGGTTCGAACCCCAAGGTCGTTTACGCCGTCGAGGAGTAAGTCGGGACGGTAGTAAAGAAGTACACCTCTTCTCTTAGTGGGTCGTCTTTGCGCAAGAGTGACATACCAGGAAGTGCGATTTCGGCATTGGTACACACATCGTTCAGCCATGCCTCGGTTACCATGATGAGATCCAAACACATGAAGGCTTGACGAAGTCGAAGTTCGGCCATTGTATTGAGGAAGCCTTACTATTTTGTATAAAACAGCTGAGAGCAACGGATGCCAGAAGCTAATCTGAACACGCAAACGTTCTTCGCAACTTCAGGTCGAACCTTGTGGGGACGGCCAACAATCATTATTAGTGTATTTCTGGCCTAACGCCTGGTGCCGTTCCGGTCTGTTGTACAGAGCAACCGCTACTTAAACCTGTTTCTTCTCCGGACGACCCTGGAGCTGGAATGCGCTCCGTTTCGGAAATGCAGACAGTCTGGCTAGCGACAAATGCTCGCTGGTTTTATTTTTCTCAGCTGTCGCAGAACACGATACTTCAGACAAAACGGCTTATTCGATAACATAAACTCAGCAAAAATGTCAACATATTTGGGTTGTAGAAACCTCGATGTAAATAAATAGGCCACTTCCCTAACTAACGACGTTCCTGTATTCAAGAGATTCTTCCTTTGAATCAGCCAAACAAACTCACTTCAGCGCTGCCAAGCACATACAGATCAGCGTATAGGCGAAGATGAATAGTTGTTCAATCATCTGCTTTGTTTGCTTGCTTCATTAAGTAAATCCGTATCGTTTCTAGGATTATATAATCCCATCACATCCTTCGCTTTTTTCCTGATCAGCCGCATCAGTGTTACTGAAGACTACGTACGCTCTTCCACTCCTCGAGTTGTTTTGCTGCCCCTATTGTTGTGACGTAACCGAAAACCATCGTACGCCTTACCCCAGGTTCATATCCTCATTCTCGCTGTCACCTCACCTGCACCCGGTTTCTTCGGATTATCATCCCCCTCAGTACTGGCTTCATAAGATCTTTCTTCGATGTTCGTGGTTACTACACCTTTCTTCCATCGTTCGCTAGCGCCCCGGTATGAGTTGGATCCATAGTAACTAGTTTACTGATAGCTCAGATAGCCCCCGGGTTCCGCGCTCGTGATAAGGTGCCTGATAGGCCAACCGTTTTCCTAAATTCCTTTGCAGTTGCTCATGTGACGGCACGACTGAGTGTAAAAGTTCTGCAGACGCAGGCATTAGGGTTCTTGTCTTCCTGCTGTATAAACGTTGAACTGGAGTGAGATTTATAATCGGTGATAGCGTGAAGCGAATTGCCAACAGCGTCAGAGATGTATCCTCATGAGTAGCTCTAGCCTTCGATAACAGCTTCTTAGTTTGCTTGACCTTTGCTTCCACTTATCCGTTAGACTGACTGTGGTTTGTCGACGCGAAAATTCCCACTTGTTAGTGAAGGTCTGGAACGCAGCGCCTGTAAATTGCGGGCCTTTGTCTGAGATCTGTTCCTCCGTGTCTGGCGGACTGACATTTAAGTTTATTGATGACTGCTTCCGCAGTAATAGCGGTAGGTGGATCTATCTTGCAATAGTCACTATAGTACTACAATGTGTGTAAGTAGTCTTTCCCGTTGTCACGGAACCAGCCAGCTGCTATTTTCTGCCATGATTGAGCTGGGAACTCACGCAGCATCATTAATTCTGACTTGGCGAGCTTCATGGGACCGGCAGGCTGAAGACCTTGATACTTGAGCTCGAATATGACTTTTGTCTCGGGCCAGAACATCAGTTCGTGTGCTCCGCTAATGCTGTAGTTAACACAAAACTGGACATGTTGAGTATGTTCCATCATCTGCGAAACGACGGTGGGAACAAAACGCGATTTTCTTTGGACAACGAACCGTCAGATACCGTGAGTTGATCCTGAAAGTGGAAGAATGGCGTCGATTCCCTTGGATTTGGGTTTTTTGTATCCAACCATCCACACAAAATCATGTTTGCAACGCCTTGAAATCGGGTCTGCCTTCAGATGAAGCCTCATTTCTCTCAGGCGATCCGCCGTTACCACCAGATGTGGTACCAGATTTCCTGCCACGAGTTCTTCCTATTGATCTTAGACTATTGGAAGATGAGCTCTCGACAGAGCTTCCGCGATTAACACCTGCCTCCCCGGGGTGTACACATAATTCATGCCATCTTTTTAAAACCGGATATGTATTCATTGTCTACGACGAGGAAAATTGTGTAGCGGTTTATTGGATATCGGTACGAGCGGTTTAGGACCAGTATGCACGGTAGTCTTCCTCCCAAAGGTCTAATCCTTTCGGGAATCGTCAACAATGTGCATTCTCTCTGACGCTTGTAGGGCTCGAACCCTCAACGACGGTTGCCAGTCTGTCATTGAGACCGCTGAGCAATGGGGGACGGCAACGACCGTCGTGAATAAGTTAATATGAACAATGAACAAAGATTTATCACGGGTAAGGGAGGATGTATTTGACAAGTCCCGTAGGATAGCTGGAGTAAAAAGTAAAATTTTTAAAACCATCGAATAAGTAAATCGTTATTTCAAGCGCCCACCGAGTTAAATGCACTACTTCATAACGATAGTTTGCAGTGGGAATGGGGTGTGCACAGGCAAAAGTGTACAGAGTTGTTATAGTTCAGTTAGTGAATCCAACTTGGATAGGCCTCACTCTCAGGTTACGGCCTCATGTGTTTACCAAGTCACCTGTACTTGCGGTAGCATGTACATTGGCCGAACCGAGAGAAGGCTATCAACTAGGATCATGGAACATGTTCCACGGAACCTGGCAAATAGTGGACCTAAACTCCCTGCCAGCTCCATCGCTCAGCATCTGCTCGATTGTACCTTGTGCGAAAACCCACGTGACGCATTTGAGGTTATCAACAGACAAAATAACGTGAGCTTGCTTCGTTTCGCTGAAGCCTCAGCCATTCGGCGAATGAAACCAAATCTTTGCAAACAGGTAGACTTTGTGGCCAGTCTTGACTTGCCCTGGTAAGACGAGGGCAATGACCATGGTTTGCTCAGTGTATTGTTGATTTTCCTATTGACCCCCTTTTTCAATTGCATTCCTTTACTCTTTCCACGATTTGTCTGTAAGCGGCTGAATGAGAAGACACGAAATAATCTGAATTCAGGTTATCTTGCATGAATGCTGTTCGTTCTTTCTCTCTTGAAATTTCTGAACGGAAGTGGCTGCATCAAAGCCTAACCACGTGCCTAAATCTCATATTTCATGTGCAGTCCCACACAGACGTTCAGTATCTGCGAAAATATTGGTGGTTCCAAACGCCGAAAAGCGTTCCTTAAGGATTCAAGATGTTGACTGGCTCTTTCGAAGTCTTTTCAGACTGTCTCGAGCAACTAAGATCGTCTTGCACCTTCACCCCGAGATCGTTTCTTGGGAAGCATGTTGCAACTGCCGCTCCCCAAGTCGTTAGTCATAGATAAGCGTATGCCTACAACTTTGCACTTGCTTACGTTGAACTGGAGCCGGTTGTCGAATGTCCACGCATAAGCCCTGTCGAGATGGCTATGCAATGCCGTGTGATCATCCGATATCCTGATATCATGCCAAATTTTGATATCATCTGCTAATGGTAAAAAAGTCGACTGCAGTACACTGTCAAGCTGGTTATTGAATGTGAGGAATAAACGTGGCCCCAGTATCGATCATTGAGGCACACCACAATGGACGTCAATTGGGTGGAAAGTGGAGCTGCGGACTCTCACATTCAGCTGATGTTGAGCGAGGAAGTTGCCGATCTAACTGAGCACAGGTTCACCAATTCCATAGCTTGGAACTTGTGAAGGAGAATGCGGTGGTCCAAACGATCGAACCCTTTCGAGAAGTCCAGGTATACAATGTCGATTCCCACTCTGGCATCGGATGACTCTGTAGACAAAGCTTGCTCGGGGTAGCTGCAAGTTTGTAGTGCAGGATCGATTTTGTCGGAATCCGTGTTGCTGCGACACTAGGATATTGTTGCTCTCAAGATATTCTATGACCGCCTCTGCAATTATACGTTCCATTACTTTGGATTAAACTGGGAGGAGAATGATTGCACGGTAGTTCGAGAGTTCCGATTACCACTTTTGTACATAGGAGTGACTAGTCCATGTTTCCAGATTGTCGGAATGTGCATTTCGTCGAGACAACGTTGAAAGAACCGAGCTAATGGTTGGGCAAGTTTCATGGCCGCTGTCTTCAAGGCCTTCGGTTTGATGTCGTCCACGCCAGATGAGCCGTGCACGCGCAATGACATTAGCGTTTTCATCATATTGGCTGCTGTGAACGATACGTGGTTTAACCCTTGTGACGATGGAAGCTGTGTAAAAAGCGTATGAAATGATGGTTCACTCCGGAAAGTATGGATGAAGTGTTGGCGAAGCATGTTGGCTGCATCTTGTGCGGTTTGCGCAAGACCATCTGTTGCACGTAAAATCGGGATCCCGCGCTGCACTCTGCGGAGCTTGTTGACGTGTTTATACAGCAACTTAGGATTTGTACTGAATTTCTCTGCTAAGTTCTGTTGGTGCTGGAGTTTGTCTTCTCGGATCAACTTGAGGCAGTGCCTCGTTGAGTTGTGTAAGCACCCCATGTCAGGTTACTTGGGCAGACTTCGTAAGCACGCCAGACTGAATCCCTTAATGTCATGCATTTTCTGGTGCGGCTCCTCAGGAACTAATTAACTTGCTTCGGGTGAAGGACCTTGCTTTCTGAGGCATTTGCCACTAGCTCAGTGCATTAAGTGACGAACAACATCCAGGCGACATCGGACGGCTTCTCGGCCAGGGAGGACCAGTCGGTTTCTTGAACGAAGTTGGACTGTACACCGTAATGTGTAACGTCATATGTTTTCACATTGTTCTCACTGACATACTCCGAGTAACAGATGTAACGAAAGAGCAACATCGTGTGATCGCTACGGCCAAGTGGTGCATCTATGGTCACGGTGTCAACCATTAGTTCCTCGTTAGAGAGCACAAGGTCCAAAACAGAGGGTGTGTCACCCGTTCGGAATCGCGTGGGAGAGGTGACATGGTTGTACAGAGGTACATCGGCGATCACCTCTTGCAAATCCGCCTTGAATTGTTCGCTGTGCGATGCTGGAACTTCGATTGCGTGCAGGTTGAAGTCCCCCACCAGAAGGACGTGACTGTATGGTCGTGCCAGGACTCGTTTCATCGCAGAAGCTAGGCATTGATCCATTTCCAAGGTGGACATTCGAGGGCGGTAAACTATTGCTAGTAAACACACATCACCACGTCTTAGGTGCATACGACACCAAAGAGAATCGACGACTTTCGTTTCTGCGTCCTCAATGACATCAACATGCAGGTCGGATGGATAATACAGGAGCACTTCCTCTCCTCTGCTAGGTCGATCGTTTCGTATGGAAGTCATGCCGGGTAGTGCAATCTCAGCATCCCTGGTCTCCGTGTTCAGCCATGTTTCAGTGACTATAACTAGGTCCTAAGTCGTGGAGACCTGACGAATACGAAGTTCGGTTAGCTTACTGAGAACATCTTGTGGATTGGTATACAAGCAGGTGAGGGCATCGGTGGTCAGAAGCGTGTTTGTGAATGTTGGTTTCCGGTGAGGGTCTATGCCGATACTTGCGGGTTTGGCTGCCGTTCGTTTTTTGTAGGACCGATGACGCAGACCCTAGGGTCAGTTCAGGTTGTTATATAGAGTTCTCAGAGCCAACAAGAGATTGACCATCCTGTCCCCCTTCATCTGTCGGTGTGCTTTGACATTGTTTCTGTTCTAAGCTACACGGTGACAGAATTGTATTGGTAAGTTGCTTGCTCAGTGTTATATTGTCTGCCTGTGGCCAGGTGCCTATCGTCTTTATACATATTTCGGATGGCAGCATTTTACGCTTTATGTGCCACATTTTGATCATATGTTCTGCCATCAGTTCAGAGGACAATGCTACTTTCCTCACTCAGGACCACACCCTTTGTAGTTAGGTGATAGCGGTTACCTTAATGTCGAATTAGCGATAACATTTTCGAGCGAGAGTACTTCACGAATAAAACGCTATTCATCCCAGTCATGCGCTTTGACCTCTAGCTCGCTAAGTGACTGGAGCTCGGGCACACCGTGAACAAGGATATATTTTGCGTCTTGTTGTTTACGAAAGTCATTCGGATTTGGTTTACTTTTCTGGCGTTCGCTCCAAGGAACATCTGGAAATATTTGAACAGTGCATGTGGTGGTACGGAGGCGAGTGGCTGACAAGAGAACTGCCTCTGCTGACTGAAGTGTTACCTGGAGCAACCGCGATTCACCGTAGCGTACGGACTTTGGTTGACAGATGAGACGCATCATATTGACTGGTTTAGCTTGAACCCCTATTAGTTGACACAGGGAGTCCCACTGTTTTTTGTCGTCTAGTATCTTATCTTTTATGGAGTTCGCCCCGGATTCAGTCACATTAGAGCATATAACAGTTAGAGAATTATGGTATTTTCATGTTCTCCTTTTTGGATAGACCAGTGGCTGGTTTCTTCGGTTGGACAAGTGATGGGGTCTTGAGTCCCGTGGTGGTATTGGCAGTATCAACATGTTTGACAGCGAGCGGTGTTGCAATAGGAGGTGCCTCGGTCATATGGGTAGCAACAACGGAAGCGTAGGTTGTCGGCTCTCTAACATTGTTTGGTGTGGCCGGTGATTCTGTTGAGTAATGCGTGGCGGACGCATCTTTATGAGCAGACGCTAGTATCGGGGTGGCTAACTCTGGATCGTTACTCTTACACTGTGCTGAATCGGAGCTTCGTGTTGTGCATCGAGTTCAAGGCACTGATCTGTCTGGTTCAGGTGGGACAACTTTCACGGTTGGTGCTTGCTTCACAATCTTTGTCAGCCTATCGCACTCCTGCGTCAACACATACATCTGACGAGTGGAAGAAATGTACACAGGGCAGAACCAGAGAGAATCGGTCGTGCTATTAAATTTTTTGGCTGGCTGAAACTAAGGCGAGCACATCACGAAAGGAAGTATTTTCGGCAGTTTCTGCATTCTATTCCAAGACGCACAAGTTTTACACAACTGTCTACACCAAAACTAACGTGCATTTCGAAAGCTTTAGTCTTAGCTTTCTGTGGGCAAGCAGTACGTGTCATTGTGACTATCTTATCTGCGGAAGCCATTCGGTGCAACGTCCGCAATGTTATGCTGAATCCAAACGCCGTCGGTCAAGCTGGTCTGGCAGACAACTGTTCGATTGTTGTAGAACAAATTCAAGATGGCGGACACAGATGGCAGTTGGGCCAATTAGTGAGATCTTCCACAGTAGCCGGCGAATATCCACCAAATTTGCACATATGGAAAAATACACCAAAAGCAAAGTATTGGTGTGAAATTCACACAGAGAGAACTGGTATAACACAGTATTTCCAAAGCAAATGTAGAATCCAGCACGGTAATTGGTATAGTGCTGGCCACTATCCACTGATTTGCGTGTTACTACCGCGCAGAGGACAGAGTAGCCCCACACAAAGCGAGGAACTTCCCAAACTTAGGGTGCCAAATAACTTATGGCATTATAAGCAGTTTGGTCTGCGTACTGATTACAGAAGAGTAGTAGGGCGAGTTGGATGGTATAGGCAGAAATTCATCTGACTCATAGACAGCTGTCACGCCCGGAAAGGCACTGTATGGCCGTTTCATCTTTTCGGGAATCGTCAGCAGTGCACATTCTCTATGACCATTTTAAGGCTGGTATCCGTAACTCGACTGTTGCCAGTCTATGACTGAGACCACTGAGCTACGCGTCAGGATTTCAGCTAGGCTTGCTAATTACCGGCTCAAATAATTCACAAGTTATTGTAACTGCTAACCGTCATAATGTCCTTAGGTTGGGGCCTCTTCACTGCATCGCTTTTCTGGGGATGGATCTTTATTTCCTCGGATGTTAGAACTTGCCTATAAAATGTCACTAACGGTTTTCAGAGTTCTACATTTTCACGTTTGAACTTTATGCTCTTTTGAGCGCAACGCTGTAAAAAGTGGTGCAGGTTGACGTAATATTCCTGGTCGATCGAGCGGTAAATCAGCACATTGTCTGCCACACATGTTACACCGTCTAGATCTTCGATAGCTTGCAATAACCACTTCTGAAAAAGTTTGCTCGAGACCTTCATACGAAACGGTAAACGTAACCAGTGAAATCACCCGAAGAGTGTGGCAAACGTTGTCAGGAAACTGGATTCATCAGTTAGGACCTGTCAGAAAGCTAATGATAGATCAATCTTGTTGAAGGACTTTGCCTTATCCAAATGTGGCAGGACATCTAACGTTGGTAGCGTATAATGTTCGCTGCATAAAGCATTCAAAGGCCTTGGATCAATGCACGAAAACAAATCACCGTTCTTTTTCGCAACAATTGCGACTTGACTAACGCAGTCTGTAGGCTCATCGACCTTAGCGACTACGCCCAGTTGCGTCAAGTCACTTAATTCGGTGGCAAAGCAAACGAAACCCTTCTAGCAGGCAATGCAGTCGGTCGCATTGATGGATCTAATGACAAATGAACGAAACCTTCAAACCACCCGAAAGTTGGGTTAAACACGGACGCGTACTGCTCACTAATATCTGCCTCTGCTCCACAAGTGTACAAGTCAAGCCAAGTAAAAACAGGTTTTATGCACCTAATTAGGTGCATTATCAACGTCTACACAGATCATAGTTAAACTGTACAAAGCCAAGACACTGGATGAAATGAATGCCGAGAATCGGGGTGAGGTGTTCCTTCTTGACCACGAAATCCAACTGATTTGAATATCAGTCTTTTAGAATTATCACTTCAATTGTAACTATACCCTTCCGTTGGAACGCAGCTATTTCCCACAAGCAAGGAGCCTTGATCTGGTAGCACATAAACCCTTGGACACCGCTTCACTGGAAGCCCTCGTGTCTAACTTGAAGCGCATGATGTCGTCATTAACCACTAGAGTTGCGTAGGCGCACTCCTTTGTTCCTGTCCGCGACACGTTACTGACTGAATGTTCAGATTCGGAGGACGTCGTGTCACGAGTGAGTGCACTCACTTTGAAAAATTGGCAGGACTGAGCGCAATGATTTCGTCTGCCACGTTTAGTGCAAATTCGCCCCCACGCCGAACATTAATCACCATCCATGGGGTGTCGCGCGGAGCAGAATTTCGCAAGTTTCTTGTGTCGAGGTAAAAGACTTCGCAGTTTTGGCAGGCAAGCTGGTTAAGGCACATAGCTCTGCATCAAACGAAAACCGTATATGCTGGATGTGGTGTATAGCTGACTATTCACTGAGGCATTTTCTGAACGATAAATTCCTTAGCCGCAAAAGTTGCTCGGTAATATTTTCATCTTTGATCCTCAGCACGATTCTATCTCAGATAATACCGTCAGTCATATAATTGTAACCATTACAGGAACGAGCCAGGATCTTCAGCTCCATAACATAGTTCTCGACACATTCGTTCAGACGCATGTTTCGAGTAAAAAAGGGATACCGCTGATACGTCACGTTAGTCTGGCCCTCGCATAAATCGCCGAATTTTCGGATAACAGTTTCTGGATCAGTTGAGTCTTCAACCTTTTCGAACTGCATCGTTTCCAGGACGCTGCGTGCTTCATCTCTGATTGTATGCCGAAACATCGCCATGCGATACGCTATTCAGACGCACCAGGGCGCAGAAATCGATGCATTTGCTTTTCCAGATTCTCCAACTATTGGCTAAGTTGTGTTCTTTCATATTCAACGAGGTAGGTGTTTGCACGGCTCACTGTGCTCCAAGCAGCTACGGTTCACTATTCGGCGATCTTGCTTTTCTCTTCCCTGACACCATACCGCAGAACTCGGTCCTTCAGGGACAAACAGTTTATTCGACATGGCAAACTCAGTAAAAATGACAGCATAATATGGATATTAAAGCTCAATGCAAATAACTAGGCCACTTCCATAACTAACGACATTTCTGCGTTCATTAGATTCTTCGTCTGAGTCAGTCAAACAAACACTCCAGCAGTGCCAAGTACGAACTAATCAGCCTATAAGCGAAGATGCGTAAGCGTCCAAGCATCAGCCTCGTTCACTTGCGTCAAGCTTGCCGCTTGTTTCGTCATATAAATCTGTATCGTTCCTATGACTGCATAATCACATCACAAGGCGCATCTTTCATTCAACTCCGTTTCTATGGTTACTGCTACGGTTACTACGTCAAAACCTCTGAAGTTGACCACCACTGTTTCTTGACCACTTCTCTAATTTTCCGTATTTTGCATTACTTGAACGTTCACTATGTAAACCTTATGAATCTAGATCTCTGCATATTAACCGCCACTGCAATGTGACCAATTTGGTCCAGTCCCGTGCGTGGTCAACTTACGGAGATTTACAGTAAGTGGTTGTGCTGAATCCATCAGGCCACCTAAGAAATATCTGTTTTGTATTTCCGTCCCCTCGATCTATTACGACACACTACGCTCTAAATATCAAAGCTCTCGAACCCCTGAACCGGAAGCATATTACCCGGACGATGCCATATAATGCAGATGGGATGGCATGTCCGAACATCGTTATTTAAAAACGTCAATATGAGGGGAAATGACGTGAGTTGGAAGAGCGTTCTATATTCTGGATACAGGAAGGGAGAAAGCGTTTTGCCTGCAATCAAGTCGACTGTTATGTGTGACAAGTTTGAGCTGGTGGCAAATGAGTTGGTACAGGAGCCAGCGGCAGCAATGCGAATTGAAGACCAAAAAGATAGCGAGCCATTGGACGGATTAGAAGAGAAGTTTGAGCAGATAACGCAAGACATCCGAGCACTTCGAATTACCCGTCAGAGGAGGTGGCAAAGTGAGCGATGCTTCTTTTGCAGGAAACCGGGACACGGGAAGCTGTAATTTCAAGCAAGTAGTAGTACAGTCTGTACCAAATAAAAGTTACAATCAGTATTGTTCTCCTGCTGCTTGGACCCCCCGAATAAAGGTGCAGATGAAGCGATGCTAGAGGTGAATGGAGAAGCAGAAATGTTTAATCGATACAGGAACCGCAGTCTCTCTGATCAACTATCCACATGGAGTGAAAACCCAATGGTGTTCCATGGTGGTGAAGGTGGTCGGTGGTGACGATATACGCATAAATGATATGGCGGAGTAAGTGATTGGTATCGGGAACCATAAATTCAACGATCTCTTTGTTGTGTTACCGGAGGCGAAACCGACCATTCTGGGATCAGACTTTCTCCAAACCAATGTGGCCATTGTGGATCTGATACGTGGAAAACTGATGACGAAATACAGGCCCATACCCCTCGCTAGTAGCGAAAGATCCATCCGGGCGTTCTCAGTTGTTGCCTTTTTGCACACTAGTCCGGCTCTGCGATCGCTTGTGAGCAAACACAAACTTCTCTTCATAAACGACAATAGCGCCTGTGGGTTTTGTGATTGGCTCGAATACACAATTCCGCCTTCGCGGCAGCCGTATCGGCCACATGGACCCAGAAGAATACCAATCCACCTGGAGGCCAAGGTCAAAAGCCAGGTTCAGAAGATGTTGAATGCCGGTGTAATCGAGGAGGCTCACAGCCCATATAACTCCCCAGCCTTTTTGGTGAATAAGGCCAACGGAAAATATCGCTTTTGCGTGGACTTCAGAGGGTTGAACGAAATCTCGCTGAGTCATTTTGTCCCAGTGCCATCGGTCGCAGGCATCTTTCTGCAAACTGCGATTCAAAGACATCCACGTACTGGCAACTGGCGATCAGACAGGAGCAGAGCTAGAAGACCGCGTTTACAGTTGGCGAGAAGCAGTATCAAGTTAAAAGGATGCCGTTTGGATTATCTGGTGCCCCGTTCACTTTCCGGTGTTTGATGCTCCGTCTGTAGGATGTGTTAGAGAATATGGCTTTGAATGGAGACGACATCGTGATATACAGTAACCCTGCAGCAGAACATTGCCGTCATTTGGAAGCAGTGATACAAAGATCCAACAGTAGGGATAACGGATGTATGGTCCTAAATCTCAAGTCGGGAAAACATCCGTGACACTGCTAGGTCACAAGGTGGGTCAGATTGGGCTGAAGTCGCAGCCGGAGATAATATTGACACTTCGAGACATCCCAGTTCCGACCTCGAAGCGCGGTCCTAGGGCAATTTTACGCCGCACCGGATACTACAGTAAATTAGACAGGAATTTTACTTTTGGCGTCCCCTTTGTACGACCTGTTAGGAGAGGCAAAGAAATTTGCATAGACGCCAGAAGCTCAGCAAGCGTTTGACGACATACGGAAAGCAATGAGAAGGCAGGATCTTATGTTGAAACTGCCGATCGCCGTAGAAACGTTCACGGTGACCACAGACGCAAGTGACGTCGGAATCGGTGAGGTACTGAAGCAAAACAGAGAACGATTGAATACGCTAGCAGAATTTTAACGCCATCGGAAGGCAAGTATTCAACAGTAGAGAAGGAGTGTCTGACAATTGTTTGGGCGCTGCACAAATGGTGGGCGTACTTACTGGGTCAACGTTTTCACATCGAAACAGATCACAAACCATTGGAATGGATTAGGTCATCTAAAGACCCCAGAGGCAAGTTGGATAAGTGGGTGCTGCGCTTACAAGAATACAACTTCACGGTGAACCTCATATCAGGGAGGGAGAACGGAAAAGCAGATTTTGTATCGCGTCTGACGAGTGACGACCACTTGCCGAACCTTGCCTTCGGTGTCAGTGGTTTGCTGTTGGAGTAGGATCCGAGGAGGTTGGCAGCTGAGCAATGAAAGGATAGGCTCGTTAACAGGATGATAACAACACGAATGATGAATCAAGCTGTGATAACCAAAAGGCAAGGCAAACGATTCGAGCCGTTCGCGCGGGACCTGGAGAACCTGCAAGTCAACGAAACGAAAATTTTGATGTGGACACAAGGGCGAGGCGCTATTCCGGTGCCGGTGAGCCTAGCAAAGTTGCAGAACAACTTGGTGGTCTCTTGTCACGAGATGGTGCAACAGAACAAATGCTTTGCTTAGGCATCGCGCCTACTGACCGGGTATGAAAAAGACGTCGATACACACGTGCTATCATGTCAGCATTGCCAGCTCTTGAAGGTACAGTCGAGTAATGCCACAAGGTGGTTGGTGAATCGTGGACAATCGGCATGATAGGGCCGTTCCGTTAACGAGAAGGGGCAATCAATACGTAATCGTGATGACTGAGCAATTCACCCGCTGGATTGAAGCCGTGGAAATTCCGGGTCAGTGATAAGAAACGTGATAGCGTATCAAGGAATTCCGAAGTCTATACTGACGGACCAGGGCCCTTGCTTTGAAAGTGGCGAGTTCCGGACAGGGCCGGAGAAGCTGGGCATCAAGCACATACGATATACTCCCTATTTTGCAGACAAACGTATGTACGAACATAAATAATAGGACAATTTAAAAATGGCTGGCGGCGAAAGGGTAGATTGGGAAAGAGCTCTATTATTACTATTGCTAGCTCACCGGGTGTCCAAGCAAGCAAACACGAGACGATCCCCATTTTAGTTAGTATACGGTCGAGCGCCTCGAATTCCTGTAGATCTAGAGGTGGAAATGTGGTCGACCTTCCAGTTAGTGCCGAGAGAATCCCGGAACAACTGGTAGTGAACCGAAACTTGAAGACACCCCAGGCGTGGATGATGGAGAAATCCTGTGTCAGCATCAGCAAACCTTCTGGAGACTTTCCAACCGGTTCGAGGATAAAGTACAGAGTACCAATGCGCGCCCGCATATGGCCCAGACGCAAGGAAACTCCTCCCGAAGTGGAAGAGACCATATGACGTAATGAATCTGTTCCCTATTCACCGTCGCTCGACAGGGCGATAGGCGGCGAGTTCACGCTACGGAATCGAGGTAATGGTACGAGCAAGGAGAAGAAAGTATTGCCTACATGAGGCATCCCCGAAGGTCAGAGAGACTGCGTGCGAGGTCGACGGGCGCGGAGATTAGAGGAGGAGTGTGGTGCACTCTTAATGAATAGCATGGTGAGACGAGCATATGCGATGAACTCAACGAATAATGGATCACCGTGGACGAGTGGTGTGTAGTGCACCATTCAACCAGCCCTGAAAATGTATTGCACTGGAGCGTTGCACTTATACCGTATCGTCACGGCAAGATGAGTCGATAGCGCAAACGGCAGCGTGGAATCAAGTGGCACCACGAATGACGTACGCAAATGAGCCCGACTGTTCCATGCTAAAATGTTATGTCATGTATACGTACATCCTCCTGTAAGTGGTTAGTTTGTGCCGGCCTGACTTCTCCACAGAACAAATTCGTCGAAAGCAATGCTCCCTTTGTAATGGCGGGTATTTTCTTCCCCGTATGCCGTTGAGCACATCGGGAACGATGGGTTGCATGACCTGTGGAAACACCGGTAGGAGTTTTACCATGCGGTAGCTGTGAATTGTGCTTATCATCCCGTGTTTCCACATGTGGAGCACACACATTTCGTTAATAATACACTCGAGTAATACGGTCAAAAGGTCGAAAGCTTGACAAATGCCGTGGGGTGGTCTGTATGAATTACGTGTTGTAATAGTAAATCATTTGGCAGCGTTAAACCACATCTGTGGATTCAACATAATATGCTCGTCTCACACAAGTAAATATCTATCCGATTTCGTGGTAGGTAGAGGCAAACGTGACTAGGGTTCCTCAAAATCTAATGCGTCAAAATGGTGTCACACCGTAGACGGCTGTAACTTCCGTTGTACACTCCTATTCATTTCAGTCGCAGTTGGCATAGCAGCTGGAACAGTCTCTTCACATTTTCGGTTACCTTTCGCTATGGGGTCTGCAGTGCAGCGAGATCGCAACTAAGCCACGTTGCAGACTGTTGAACACAGTGCAGTTGCAGAGTCACTGGCGCTCTTAATTTCGGATTTGAATCGAACTGTCACTATTGCACCTGATTAATTCGTTCACTTTTTTCTAATCCGGCCTCTTCCCTTCTGCTTCCTTTTCCTCATTGTCGTTAATCCGGCTTGGATCCTGTAACTCGGCCCACTGTAAACCGTTAAAGGAATTCCGATTCATGTAACTGAAAAGAACTGCCTAATTATCCCACGCATCATTTGGAGATTTGTAGAAGCGCTGAGGTACAGATTTTTCATACTGCTCAGTGCTACTCTATGTTCTACTGGTTAAAAGTGTGCAAACACTCATACAAAAGGATTTCACGGCTCAAGAACTATAGCATAAACGCGATTATGTTGCCTAGATCGATTTGATGTGGCATGAACAATGAGTAACTACCTATATTATTCTGTCATGGTTTCTGACTTCACTCCCGTGTGGTTGTGAAGAAGTTACACTCCGAAATGTCCTTGAAAATACTGAAATCTGGGTGTCAACATAGTTTCTCTTCACTGCCGGATTTACTATTCCGAAAACGAGATTTCAAAGGGTAGTACACTGTTCCATACCAGTACAGAACGAAATCATTTGTGGATGTTGCTAGCCCTTGTGTGCTGATACCCTAATGGTGCTCCCTGACGTACGTCACTACTGACGACATCCAAGGACATTGCCGGTTCAACTTACTGGGGAATCTAGTGGAAGCTTAGCGAGCCATGTATCTCAAAGTTTGGTAAGCTGTTTTGCCACCTTCGTGACCTTCATGTAGCTATGTACCATGCGGAGTCACCTGACAGCTAGAGCGTCTGTAAGGTGGGCAAATAATGCTTCTGTGGAGCAGTTTCAGACATACAGCGGCATGAAGAACAGAGCAAGTATGTGCATCACCTTGTTGCTATAAGCGTATTTCTCGTTCCTCAACCCGGCCATATAGCAAAGTCTTCAAGCAGATCCCATGCTTACTCATCGTCTAGTTCGTCGACTCAACTCATGGTACGAATATCATTTTCAGATGAATGGGCTTAATTAATGGGGTTCTGTTCAACTATTCCCTGGTTGAAGAGGAACGCGTCAATTCATCAAACTAAGCCATCTATTGCAACCAAATTGAAATAAGCGCCACCCTCGATTAGAGACCCTCGAACCTATCGTCAGAAGTTGCATCGAACTGCACAGCGCATGTACGCATCTGTTGCCTGTGGACAGTTGCCTCAGTTTAACCCAACAGCCGAACAGGATACAACTCCCATACTGCTTTATATGTTATCTATAATCCTCTGAAACTGAACTGAGAACATGAGTACATGAACTGAAACCATCGAGGTTTTCCATGTTGTTCACTAGAAGTTGACCCTAGGCGCCTTTGGTCGGATGACAAACGGGGGAGAGCGCCGACTTCATGCCCCGCCATTTCAACCTATTTAGCCAGGATTTGGGTCATACGTTTAGTTGTCTGTGTATCTACCAGAATTTCGGCTACCCAGTCGTCTGTCTATTGTGTCAGTATGAGACACGTGATACACCAGGTGTCCGCCAATTGAACCAGACATGGCTGCCACCTGGGGGAGGAGAGCTTGCACCAACGGAACCCGGGCTGTGAATTAGTCACACCATCCGAGAGTGGGAACCGCTCACTGCATAGTTCAGTAGAATTGCTCTTTAAGAAGCTTCTTCCTCCATAAAGCCACCCAACTTAGCGCATAAGAGGGGATTCGAACCGCATCCAGGGTTGGGCACATGCAAATATACCTGCATTGCATGTTGTGATCATTTCCAAAGCAGACAATAGCACACGATGGAACGGCAGCATCGCCGTTGAACCCAGACCCACCGGTGGTAGAGAACCATCGCGTTTCGGGATGTTTAGCGAATACTATGCTGACGCAAGGCCCCCACAAATTACGAGCTAGCCGGGTAGGTAAAGTCAGGTGGTTGGTATTTCGATTTCTTTGCACCGCCCTCAGCCATCCGGCCGTAGGGAGGAATGTCGTGTGTCGTGAGTGTCATATGTGTCGTATGCTTGAGTGCGTCATCAATGGACAATGGGGATGAGAGCACGTGCTGTTTCAGCAACTGGTCCAGTGCACGAGGCATGTGACGTAAAACCAATGCGGCGTCAAGGGGAGCTCAGTCCCTGAACCGAGTATGTCCGAAACACGGAGCCAACCCGGAAATGGGAGGCACTATCAAGCCTGCTGTAAATGAAGTCGAGACAATCTCACAGAGAGCTTGAGGGTGTTAGGGTGCATGTAAGACGAGGAGCAACAATGAAGTGTTGAGTTTGTACACCGGTGCGCTCCCAAAAAAGGTCTCATTTTGCTACCGTCTCAAGCTCATTCCACCAAAGGAGATCTCTTAAAAGTTTGCGGAGAACGTGCCTCTGTGATCAGCAGATCACATTGCGTGATCTCAGAGCCTGTAACCTTACTTTTCTCTTGTTGATTATGGCATATTCTGTGTTGATCAATCAGGTTGTTCTGAGTTCCTGTACTACTGCAGCTTGACGAACCTAAATGATCTGCAAGAATTACTCTCGCAAACTAATTTGGAAAAGACCGAGATAAACACGGATCAAGCACTCTATCCCTTGGTACCGCGCACTAAAGTCTGATCTGTTTAAGTAGGAATCTTCAATTTCCCTCTCACTAAGATGCACAAAACAAGACTCTGTTCAAAGGGAAATCAGTCGTCAATAAAGTAAAGAAAGGCACGACGTCTCACGTAACGGAATATCTACAATGTGCCCAACCTGACTTCTTGCTTGAATCGATTAATTATCGCATTTAGTGACTGCTATTGTGGTATAGGTGCTCGTGCGGTAGAAGATAACCATGTTCCAAACATTTGGCCCCCATACGAACCACGCTTGCCAAATCTGGTCCGAGATGGGCAGGATAGCTCCCGGGCGGAATGACACATGCTCCAAGCTAATGCTGATTAAGGCATCTAACAGGTGTCTGATTGCACACTTGCAAGTTTATTTCAACTGAGATGTTAGACCAGCTTTTTTACTTGCGTTCTCATTCTGGTTACGCACATACCTAAACAGCTAGAACATCTGCACAATTTCGTTGGAAAAGGATTACATTACTCCCAGCTGGTCTCATGGGATTACGGGTGGTATTCGCTGGGGGACCACCGTACGCCAGAAGAAGAGTAGGTTGGGTAGATGGCCGATGATTGGATGCTTGTTGATCCATGTTAGGAAAGTGAAGTAGAGCAACCAGTTGATTTAGTAGAATGGTATTTGAACCTAATTTTGGATAAACGGCTTTTGATTTTACAACGAGTAACCATGAACTTCGAATATGGAGTCATATTTCATACTTTCTGTTAGGAAGGAATACACGATACGAACAAGCCAGGACTCCATTGTCGCGGCAGGCGATCCAAACTCCCCCGACCTGATTGGGGCGAACAGAGAGCCAACCGGGGGAAGCGGCCAATTAACGTGAGGGCGGTGTTTCTTGGTTTGCTGTAAGTTGACCTTTCCAGAGCTTTCCACGTGCGCTTTAAATACCATTCACGAATTTTCCATTTCACCTTTATAATGAACGGCGTGATTCGCTAATACATCCCTGTTGCTCTGCTCCTCCGATCCGGTCTTCTCTCTGTCCTGTGGGGGGGGGCAGTGACTTCGGGTTTCGATTGGGAATCAAGCGTCCATTCAGGCGAGGGAAGAACACTTCAATTTCCAAATGTTTTTGAATACAAATCGGTTTTCTATAGGCATGCATAGTGACAGTATTTTGCCGTTGATGCAAGAGCTTCTTCAGGCCAGTTGAGCTAGTGTAGATTAGGCTTGACGTTTTATGGCAATTAGAATGATGATGGCGAGAGATAACCCGGGCAAGTGGATAAATGTAGTTACAGTTTCAAAGGCTTAATGGGTCAATCTGGTGAAAGAATGAACATGGAACTGTCCCAATTCATCCGTGTAATTGATCATTCACATGTGAGGCAGTGTTGCTGTTGCTCTTGTCTCTAAGCTGCGTCCGTCCGCCAAAGCGGCTCAGACTGGCCGGGTTAAGACAGCCTGCCAAACGTTCCCTATTTGCATGCCGTCTAATCTGTTAACGCATTTAGTGGTCTTGGCGATTTCTAGCGCCGCAGCAATTAATCTTTGGCTTGTTGTTCTTGCTCCTTTCCTAATGATCTGTACACTGTCCCAGTCAATTACCTCGTCCTGAGCGTAGCGCATGTGCCGCTACCGCTGAATCGTTTAGTAAGGCCTTGTATTCAGGTCCATTTTTCGGAGGACGCGAAAGATATTGAGTCATGTTCCACACGTTGCTGCACTGTTTGTTTACTGATTCCTCCTATCTGACATCGCTGTTTACGTAGGGGGATCGGGGAACAAATTCCGAAGTGGGTTGATTCCTTTACGAGAGGTCAAATACGAGGACAGGCGTTGAACTTCCAAACGCCGACCTTATCGATTGCTAAGCACTCGCTGAGCACATGTCATCAAGTTGACCCGGATACGGCCTTTACGATTACATACCCCAATATAAACGCCAAACTACTCAAGCTCGCTGAGGTCGTAGCCATTAATCGCAACTGCCCTGACCTTTGTGTGCGAAAAAGTTGACCGTCTCACTCAAGCTTCCTTGGGGACCGTAGCACATTTGTTTCACAATTTGTGACTCCGATGTGGTCTATGACGGTATGTGCCTACTTATTCAAAATTCCAACTTTGATTCCCTTTCATCGTTGATCGTTTTAAAATGTTGCTCGTTTGCATATGATCTGAGAGCACGAAATGATCTCACCTTGTAACATCCGTCTTCTTATTGTACTGTTTAGAATGAACCCAATCGATTCATTCAAGGTGTTATTGCGCAACAGGAACCCGAGGTTGTTGGCAATTGGCGAGGAGCTACTGATAAGGTTGAATTGTCCCGTGCTCTGTGCCCAGAAACAGTTGAGACAATCAATTAGGTTGCCTTGGACCTGATTACGTCATTCTTATCATTTTTATCTGCTTATCTTTGTTACTAAGTGTGAACCCTATATATTGCGTGTTTTGTCTTGCCTGTATTGCGTTGCGACTGACGAGAGCAATCGAAATGTTAACATATCGCAACCTATGTCTTCTTACTGCCTTAATGAAGTGGTTGAAGGGGACGCAATGTTTCATGTTTAGAATGAAACAATGAACGCAGCGCTTCATAACCAGTTTACTTGGGCTTGGGTAGTTGGATGACAAAGGCGGAGGTCGGGTACAGGAAACCACCTAATCGTAGAGTATACACGGTCATTTCAATGTATCTAGGGTTTTTCTCCAGGAATTCCGTCATGGATATTGAGAGCAACAGCTGTTCCGGAAGTTGCTGATGGTGCTCTACACCATTGCGTAGCCAAGATAGGGTACCGGGCTCGGTTGTGCCTTGGGATCGCTAACCACCCGCTTGCAATGGGGGCTGTTCGATGTATTTTTCGCAACGCGGCTTTGACGTTTGCTAATTGTTGATGAACAGGATGTTGTGGCGATATTTGGCGTGATGTGGAATTGCTGGTTGGTAGGATGACACGCACTTCAGTTGTGTGACTACCTGATTTTATGGAAGTTTGCATCAATCGTAGTCACTAAGTTCTCATTGCTTGAAGCCTGGATTTGTCTATTCCGCGACTGACGTTTCATTTAACAAGGCTATTTATTGTTACACGTTCGGAAAAGGTTTCTCGCCGAGTTTGTTATGTGCGTCGTTCGCTACTTTGTGACCCAGTTTAAGTGTTAGCTGCTTGGTTACGATAACGTAAGCTAGCGATTAGCTAAAACAGATCTCCAGTATCGTTCTCGGGAACGTAAGAGGTACCTAACCGGAGGCACGTGGTCAGCCTTAGTGACGATTGGTTTAAATTGCACCTTGTTTACTGATGTACCAGTTAATGCAACAAATTCAACCAGGTGCTTTTTCTCAACAACATCAGGCGTATCGATGTCACCCTGGTGATCCAGCCTAGGCGCAAAAAATTCGGTTTCCAGTGAACTCGTGTGAGGTTTAGTTGAGCGACTATCACGGTCAGAGCTAGGGCGCCATTCCCGGGGGGCGAAAAGCGTGCCTTCCAAGGAGTGCATTGACCGTCTTAATGGCGTGGATTTGAATTCCGTAGACAATGAGATGACTAATCTCTTTCTATTATATTCAGTAGCAACGGAGGAATTGTTAAATATGAACACTGGTGAAAAGTCATGCCCTTGCGACCTGTTGTTGAGTGGTACCAGGCTATAGCTTCTGCGCAAGCCTTAAGTAGGATGCGATTCCCAGTGTTCAATGAATGTCTGTCAGTTTGTAGTTTGACTGTATTTAGCCATTTTATAATAAATTGGCGTGTTTTTTGGGCTCTTCTATTGCGTAGGTTACTGCACGCAATAGCTGCAACGGATAGGGATTAAGAGACGCTTCTATTTCGTATGACACCGGAATCGAGAATTGTGGAAGTGGCTCTAAAGCGAAGCATTTTGTTTAAGCATTATCAGTTCAGTTTGTGCATCTGCTAGTTTCTTATTCACCTCAAGTGATATCATCTGTTTGAACACTATGTTCGTTCGCACAGTTGGGGGGTTTTAGCTACTGCGAAGTTGTTTGCCTCAACACAGCCACTTCGAATGACAACTTTTTTATATTATGAGGATTCTTGGGAACCATAAGAGCAGTACTTACCTCAGTTGTGGTAAGGTTGCTAAAGTAAGCCGAGGCAAATGGCATCCCCCAGCGTTTTCGGTCAGTTAAACTTAGGAACAATAATAGTAGGATCAAAATTTTTTCTGAAATTTTTTTCGGATCTCTGGATAAAACAAGCGTCATGCACACTTAAAGTAGTTTCAGTAACCCGTGTGAGCGTGCACTACACCAAATCTGAAACAGTTCAGGGACTAGCGGCAGTTTGCATTTATTGATCTGTACGCAATTGCAAGGGGTGATACATTTACTGACTGGCGGCTTGCACATTGCGAAATGATTCAGCCCTCAAGCAAGGGTGATTGTCATGCGAGTCCGGGCGCATCAATTACATAACTATGCCGTACTCGTTAAATGAGTTATTGTAAATATCACAACCGCCTGGTGTATGCGACCATAGGTAACCACTTCTCTTCACAGAATGGCTCATCGCAGAACGTCGGCAACTTTGTCTGCCCTTCTCGCCGCCTCCTTCTCCCGCAAGCATATTGAGTCTGTAAAACCAAATCAAGCCACGCATTAGTTTAGCCAACACAACCTACTTTATTGCTCGCGGTAGTTGTGCCGGCAGGTTTCATGTTTCTTTGACATTAACAGCACTCAATTCCCTATGGAACCACATGGGAGCGCGTTGTCCGCCAACACCAGCAGCACTGCAGCTGCCATTATGGTTGACATGAGTGAGGTTCTTGAGCCTATGCATACGTGCTAGCCGCATATTCCGCAGGCACGGACCCAAGGTACACAGAGTCGGTAAGCCTATTTGCGCGTTAAGCCTCGTTGTCAGCTTTGCTGAACAGAGGTCAAGTGGTGAATGTGCACACAAAAAACCTGAGCGCCTGCCCCTACATGGAACCGTGACTGCAGACTGTGGGCACAGTTGAGAACGTCAGTGGGCGCAACGCGGTCGGTGTATTGAGGTGTGACATCATGACTGAATCTGGTTACACCTCTTGGGTCACGCGTACACTTATGCACACTATCGACAGCCGGCGTTGTGGCTATAGCGCACCAAGTGCTTAAATTACATTGAGTTGAGTGCACACTGAGACCGTATTGTAGCGGTTGCTGTAGCAACTGACACGCATGGAGAATGTGGTTTGTTGTGTCTGGTCCCACGACTGCCCCACCCCTTATTGGTAGTTAGGACGCGAACGAGCAGTAACAAAATTCAGGGTTCTTTTTACAGGGAAACGAGATGTTTAAATGGGAAAGCCAACCAGAGGGCTGAGTTCGTGCAGACAGACAAAGCCAATAAGGACCGACCATAATAACGAACCAAGCAGACACATACAAAAAAGGAAGTTGTAGTTTTAAACTAGAGTTGGGCTGCCACCCGAAAGCAGTAACAAGGACTTTAAACCGCCAATGGGTTTAAAGAATGGATACGTTAAATCAAACGTCGGTGAGTTACCACAACAATACGAAAATCAACCGTTATGAACGCCTACACCACTAAACCTGCATTTTTGTCGCTCTAACACACACTTCTAGATAAATATGCGTGCGTTGGGTCCACATAGAGTTTCCAACTAGGGTCTCTCCCTGGGTCTAGATGTACCCGCAACCATGAAGGTTCACGCTTACGTAAAACCGCAGTAGCGCTCGTACAGATAACTTGTAAGCACACGAGCATTCGAACGGGTGCGGCCAGTATGGTGGACCATAACAATCTTTTTCGAACACACGGGGCACAGTGGTCACTTGAGCAAATTTAAATTATCCATCTAACCCATTCTGGGCAGAATAATGTCAGTACAGTAGGTTAGGTAGATAGTTTCATTGTATTGTCGATCTCTGAATTTGAGTTCACAGGGGACTCTTCCGTCCGACTGTAACTAAACTGCCACAACGAGGGGGCGACCAAGACGTCAGAGGTACCTTTCATCGCCCTTACCAATTGAGACTGAAAGGCCTTAGGGTTTATAATGGTTAATACCGACGACTGTGGAGTGATTTGATAAAAACATATTTAATTCTGAGGAATTCAAACCATGCTCGTAGTCGCCTTCTGAAGTTGACTCATAATGCCACGCTGAGACGTCACCAGCTAAAGCTGACCACACAGTATAGCTGGTTAGAATGTCGCCGGAATGTCTTTTCACTTCGCGTGAACCAACTGTGGAACACGCTCGCCGCTTACCTTGTTTTTCCCCCACACATTATGTATTCAAAGATCGTTCCGACGACGCGCTCACACATTTGCGTTACGCTACGTAATCCTTTATGTCCGGGCGTCAACCTAATACGAAATATCAACATGCTTATTTTCATTCCTTGCATATCTCTTCTTAAGCACTGGTACTGAGGAAACGGGATTTACGTATCGCGTCGGCAACAAGGGAGCTACACATGAATGAGCGTTGTTATTTTCACGGTTTGCTTGAACTACAACCGCTGCCCATATTGCTTTTGTGCACACATTAAATTCCAATTTAAACTAGTAATGCCATAGTACCGTTAAATCGGTAGACGCTTAAACTGACGATTCGCTTATCCTTTGCTCTACTTAATTTTCACTCCAAATATCCTAAGGGACTTGTCAAGCACTTACCGTTTTACCCGCGATAAATCCTTGTTCATTGTCCTGATACAGTTTAAACCGTTACATCTGGGGGTTTAACTGGTCATGAACCAAGTCGCACATAACAATCGAGAAATAATCGGAAACATGTCCTGGTTACAGCGAAGTCGGAACATAGACGCGTTTCAGTGTCAGGTATTTTATCTTCCCTGAAAAGGCTGTGCGGAATAATAATGCAGGAATCCCGGCCTTGTTGCAACGTGAAACCTGGTCCTATCGATATTGTAGCTTGTTTGCAACTTTGGAGAATGTCCGCATCGTATCATGTACGGCCTCTGAAAAGGACGCTCCTTTGTACACACCGTCTCTCACAGAATGATACTCAGCAGAGTTCCAACGTGCAGCCGAGGGCTTCTAGTTCGGCACATCTCGATTCGCACGTTTTCCACTAAAGTCTACGCGACCGACATGGGACTCTTCTCTGGAATCCGAATGTCAAACCACTTTTGGCATAATGTTTCAAGTTAAACAGCCGCTAAATTCTAGGTGTAATTTCATGTGCTTTTAACTTCGGTTCCCATTCTCATTCCACATGAACCTTTAGCCTTTGTGATAACAAATCAATTAACTGTTGCTGCATACTTTCAGACTGTATTTACTGTTTTGCGAAGGAGGGCTTGTATCTGCTCCAATAAAAGGTGCACCATTGTTCAGTACATCCGTCACCAGCAATTTTTGTATCGCCACCAATCGCTCACAACCTATGACCGCAATGAGAACACGGAAGAGGAGCCAAGCCAAAAAGCTATTCATGAGAGCGCTACTTCACTTATACAAAGTACAATAGTATTAGAAGCCAAGCTACCAGGACACATCGGTGTAAAGCAACCACACAGGGGAAGCTGAATGACACCAGCGGATGATAGGCGACATAAGTAAGGACCCATCAGGTGTGTACGAGAGAACCTTGATAGCTTGAGATGAAATCCATTAACAACTGCGTATGCCGGCTAAGAAAACTAAAGAAATGACGCGTTTAAGTGAAAGCCAAGAAACGGACTAGAAGGAAATGCAACTGGGCAACTAAAAGTTGTCACAAAATATAAACATCCAGTAGGCATCCTCCTGTCAGGACAGCGGAAGTTGTGCACAGCCTAAAAGGAGCGGTGTTTCCTATGCGCTCTGGCACCATAATACATGTGGGGCACTGCACTTGTCTTCAGCTTTTTAAATTCGAGGGATAAATGGTCGTTTACAGTGACGAATACGATGATTTCCACTTAGGCTGAATAAGCGCTCCCTGTTTCCTCGGACACGGCACCACTGGTGTAAATGCACTTAGTGGATGACTCAGGATGCGTCGCCTATGCAGGTAAAATTTATGCACTGTATTGAGCACACTCGACCTCACAGCCACCTGATCTGCTTGATATGAGGCAGCAAACAGCTAGTTCGCATTCCGAAATGTGACGAACCTCCGAAGCGCTCTTTGCGGATCTCGCTGTAACTTCGAACCACCCACAATAGTTGGCCCAACCGAGAACCAATAAAACGACTTCCCGTTTTCTGCCCACGGCAGTGTTGTTTGTGGCATCTCTTGCGCACAGTTTTCACCCATCTACTGGTCAAGTACTCACAACAACCTGATCTGTCAGCATTTGGAACACTGTAATTGCCGTCCCGATTGCAATGATTTATCAGGGTACTTTGTGGTCGTCTTGCAATGGCCAACCGGAAGCAATCCAATCAGTGACAGCACTTGTCCCTGAAAACAATATTTTATCACTGAATGTCGACACAATGGCCTCACAATGTGTAGTAGTGACAATATCAGTTCAAATCATATACAGTTATGTTATCGAAATAGAGGTGCGTTACAAGTCAGTGAAGTGCAGTGCACGAGCGTAATTTTCTTCTCACATGATTGATCATTCGCCGTCAATGATGGTATGTCACGCAGACTCGAGCATCTGACACAGTCCGTTCCAGCAACAGAATTCTTAACTAGCTCTTGCAGAGGAGATTCTCAGGATCTTCCTGGTCCACTTCAGAATAGTGCTGCCCTATAGCATACTTCCCATAGGCTTTTTTCATGCTCCAAATACTCACAATTTCATTCAGTGAAGTAGAGAAGTAGAAAGAAGCCGAAGGATAACCAAGCTGTATGGTTTCTCTTGGAATGCGCACCCCAGATTTGGGTCGCATGGTGCAAATCGTAGATTAGGAGACAGCTCCCAATAAAAGTAGACTTATCTGGTATCCGGTGTTCGACGCAACCATCTCGCGCAACTTTCATTGTTGTAACTTCCTGTCATAGTCTTATCTCAGGTGATCAATCATCATTGTCCAGTTATGATTCAAGTTCCACACTTGAGTGCTGGCCACTTAACACTGCGCATAAGTTTCACACGGTGAACGCCTCCTGGTGCGTGTGCAAAAGAGAGTAAAATTTGTTTCACCAATCCACACGGTTTGTTTCCACCGACCTGCAGTTGTCGCAGTGCTAAAACTTAGTGATTTAGCGCAGACACGGTGCCCTTACGACTTTTCGTGCAGCATGTGAATGGCTTGAAATGTGTGTGTTTACCCTTCCGTTGTATGTACCTTCAAATGTATAGTAGTCCATCGCGGATTATTGAAGCAATAAAATGGGACACTTCTACCGACATACTCTCTTCGGTTACGCCATATGCATGCGATTCTATGGGAACAGTAAGCATTTCAAGCGTTACACAACAAACGCGTCCTGTTTATCAATCGGCACTGCAAGAAACCCATAACATTCAAATGTCCAACTTCTACTCAATGAACTGAAAAGTATAGGTCACTATTTTCTGTTCCCTGTGGCTGAATTTTTCTTTCTTTTCGGCTTAATCAACTACACAATAATCCATGATGAAATCAAGCATTTGCTCGATGGTTCTCTCGATGTTTTTCTCATCACTTCATGGTAATGGAGAGCCTGATAAAACTGGAAAAAACTACACGCACCCGAGTGATTGGCCTCAGGTTCTATCGGGATGGATTGGGATGTGCAGATGGTGGGCACAAATTCTGTTCTAGTACTCCATCAATCAACGGTGAGACTTGGAAAAGAACCGAGTTTAGAACCTTATCAGGAGCACTGCTGTCGTCAGAAGCTTTCCACTACAGAGCAAGTTTTTGGTTTAGGTTTGTCTCCCCTTATTTATAGACATGTGTGTGCGTGTGTGTGTGCGTGTGTGTGTGTGCAGACCACGGTATATGTGTACACAGCTATTCAAACTATGCGCGCACGGGCATTTCAAGTGTATTTCTAACGCACACACGTAGTAAAGGCACCATACTGAAATCTGAAAACTGGTTGTAGTTCTATAGAACGGGCATCTATTTGTGAAGTGCGGTGAATTACGGACTGTAGCAGCAATCACCTTTGGTGTCCAGTTTTCTATTTGCTTGTTCCTTACACATAATGATGCAGAGTCCACAAACAATATGATAAATCAATTCTTTCCACACTCGCACACTGACGGAGCTGCCTTAGTTGGCTTTTAGTTATTATGACGGCTGGAATGGGAGGAGAAAACAGTGCGCCCACAGCTTTCTTGAACGACTAAACACAAGTAACCCGAACAGTTTATTACCTATGAGTTTAGGTTTCGAATCAGAAAATTATGCAGTGGTCAAATGTTTGATTCCTTCCAATTTTTCCTATCAGGTAAGAGCCCATGCTTAGATGTTGATAGCTCCTCGTCTTGACCGATTGTCAACGCCGTTCGATGGATGGAAGTAACTGTAGTCCGGTATAGAAGCTTGAGACCCATGGAGGTTTTTCACTGAGTTATCCAACGGCCAACTTGCAATCTATGGTGTTGCCGTATGTGCTGCTGCAATTTCGCTTATTTGGTATTATAATCCACACTGACAGGCGGAAATCGCTGCAAGCGAGTGGGCAACTTCATTGCATTTACAAAGGCACTAGCTATGCCAACTTGTCACAGTATTTCGCTTGACCCTATTGTGTCTCGGGTGGCCTTACTGAAGTACGTTTGGTTTCACTCATTTGCATAATATTCGCCTTTGCAATTAATGATTTTACTGTTCAAAAGAACATGTTAAGTGCACATATTGTTATACCTTATAAACTATTTGTATCGTTCCTTTATGTTTTAGGTCACTCGGATGGAGTATACATCCATCGTTCCGGTTGCCCTAAGCGACGCACGATGCCAATATTGTGGAACTAAACTATGCTCGAAGCGCGCTTAGTATAATTCGATAAACAAAGTCACTTGAGCTACTGTGTTCGAGATAATGGGTTAAATTGAACCCAAATTCTGGCAGCCCGCCCATCGAGTGCTTTCGTTACATTTGGCCGTCACGATTGGGATAGCGTGTTTCAAATGTCGGTCGAAAATCTTCAGCGGCTCTAACAAGCGCTTCAGAATATCAGTAGTTGTGCACTCTTCGCCATTAGAGTGGTACCGCCAATCCCGTAGGATGTGGGCTTGTCATTGAAAATTCAGAAAAGTCAATTAGGTGACTTGGGTGCTTAGCCACATTGTCCTGATTATCGCGACTGATTATTGAGCCTTCAAATTGTGTACAAGTGCCCGTTGAAATACTGCAGTCAGAAGTATTCTTAAGACGAAAAATGAAATAACGACAATGTTCCGTAATTTACCGCCTAAGACCTTAACTATTGGATTGCACCCAGAGAAGCCATAATTAGCCGAAACGGATTGCTAATTTGAACAGCATTAAGCTAATTGATTACATCTTACAACTCTCCAGAACTAAGCCCGTAATGAAGGTGTCAGAATCACAATCAGTCTAAGGTATTGATGCGGTCTGCGTTCGGAGTGTCACGGCCCTTTTCGTTCGATGCTGATGCGGTTGTTTACGTTAATTTTATTGGGGAATCTGGCTTGAGTTCACAGACACGCTTACTGCAACATGCAAAATTCTTAGCGTCAATAGGATGATGGCAGAGGAGATCTCTGTCCACAGAAAACTTAGAGGAACCGTCTTTGGGCTCTGCAGCTGTAGTCACCCAAGTGTCATCCTTGAGGCAAGGACATACACGTGATTTGGTGATGGTTGCAGATACGGACACATGCTTGTATCTTTTCGGTGTTATTACATTGTACACGCGTACCAAACACTTTATAAAATTTGCTGAAATCATGGCAACCAGCCCCATCTCTATTGGGTTAAACCCCGTGGTTCCATTCCAACAGCTCCAACAAAGCGCGATTTAGTATAGTGAAGAATCCCTCAACAGACGGTTGCATTGTCATCCCGACATAATTCAGTATACTCAATTCAAACATATGATCATGAAACTTGATCGGACACCACTGCAAAAGTCTCTTTTCAAGTCTGCAAGTCTGCAGTCTGCATCCGGAATCTAGAATAGGGTCATAGGAAGCTGACCTACCCGATGTAGCTGCCATTGGCAACACACAGCAAAGTGACAAGTTGGAGTACCTTAGTTCCTGGTCGAGTCAGAACAACGATGAATAGAAGAGCTGTCACAAATGCCAGGACCCTTGGTCTCACCTGGCAAGACCTACACCAAAATCTCATAGTGAGTAACAGTCAGTTGTAAACGACCCGTTTACCACGGCAACGACTGACAGTAAAGAATAAGACGTCTTCCCAAGTGAGCAACGAATTGCTGCAAACACAATGCTGTCCCTGGCCGATAACTCAATCAACCGAACTACCAATGCCGGCGAAAGATTTCCAACTTGAAGACCATCAAGTACCCTCAATGCTTATAAAAATACTGCCGCCTAAGCGTCACTCTTTATCAGACAGAATGAACGAAGGAAAAAGTATCTTATATTACTCATAAGTATCTTATGGTCAATCCTTCGTATTGTCTTTCAGCGTACGCCCGCACTAGTCCAAATGATAGTATTAAGAACAACTGGCCAATGTTTCCCTGTACCCTATCCCATGCACATAAAGATAATCGTAAAGCAAGTGTTCCGGATGACAATGTTTTATGAGAAGTGGGAGTGTACTCACAGTCATTCTCAACACGGATGCATCCGACAACAACCCACTCTTTATTCAATTCGTCTAGATTGCAAGGATGGCCCAACTCACACCCAATGTCTCATATCATTGCTTACTCCAACTTATTCCAGATGTCACTATAGGTTAAATTGTCCCCATGCCCGAAGTTAATAGCCGTGGACGCGATGCTATCTTCCCTAAACCCACTCGCACTGCCCACAAATATATGTCCGAATGCTTTTGATAATCCTGAGGCAGAAATCGCCCGCCTTTCGTCGACCAAAGTAGATAAAACATCCGCATCAGTTGATAGCCTTGTATTGTTTCAACCAATAATGCGCTTGCCCCGTCAACCGCTTTATAGGCGCATTCTGTTACTTAATGGACGCCCAATTAAAAACAAATCCATTTCATACGTTCACATATCTCACTGTGAGACACAAAACATACAAGTGACAGCAACGTGGTAAATGGAAAACGTTCCTGAGTATAACTACCTCATAATTAACTATGATCCTCATTGGTTATCCTGGCTAGGTGGTGTTAAGCCAGATTTGTACAGAATGCCGTGAGCACATCAAGGGCTAATGTTCTCTCATATACATGCTATGACGAAGCTGCTTTTGCAAGTGCACAAGTTGGTGAGGGTATGTTACGCTTCAGATGTATATACATGCCGCCAAATCCCAGTGACACAAAAATTAACGCACTAGTGTCTTGTATAGCAGATCAATCATCCAAGTATAAAACAATAGGTGGGGACTATAACATGCAGGATTTAGCACGGACCTCAAGCCAGGTATATGCCGAATATACTAAGTTGATCTCTCCTCTAAATTCAGACGGATGGATCCAACCTTTCAGATTTACAACTAGGTAGGATCACAGCTTGGATCTAAGATTCACCGTTGGCCAATTATCAGTATCCCCTGATGCTGTAGAACAGCCATTATCAGCGGGGATGGTAGGGCCCCCTGGGGACCATAGAAAATTTCCGAGGGCCCTAGGATGAGAATAATTTTTAGAGGGCCATGGGGTGTTAGGGAGGACGTGCTGTGAAAAGTGGGTTATGATGACGCAAATAACAAAATTCATCTGCAAAGCATTTTCTGATGGTTTCTTTCCGCTCACTAATTTCCCCTGGTAACTACGGGCCAGTGAAGTGAATTAAGCGCGCGCAAGTGTTTATTTATAAAGGTTTGAAAGTCTGGCTGAGCAGGCCTTCTGTTGCGGAGCTGGTAGAGTCCCGCCAAATTTGCACAGGTTTCGCCGGGCTCACTTCAAACACACAACACCACACGATGACTTAGACTGCGCAACTAACAGCCAAGTAGTCCTCAGCACTTTGATGCCTATCCACAGTGAATCAACTGGGCTTTACTCAGAACACTGATGCAACTATTGCGTAAGCTGCAGTTAACCTAACGTAATTTCGTCAGTGCATTTAGCGCACAAAGCCACACTGACACTAGCAGAATTTTCCCTAGGAAACCACTACGGTGTGACAACTCATGTGCCGGTCAGTCTTCATCGTTCGGGTCTCAATGTGGTAGCGCAGTGGTCACTCGTTCTTCGTCTCTAGTCTCAGCTGGCAGTGTTCCACTAGTATATATTTCTAATGGTTATAAGGAAGGCGTTTTATAATATAATTGGTGTGAACACACAAAGAACTAACATTTAGAATGGTGGAATCCTACCGACTCAGCGCGCGTGTACGTCTGGCCACTGCCACCTTAGCCCGCAAGTTTCTGAATTCGCCTGACTACTCTGCGCGCGTAGGGTACCATCTTACAGGAGGATATCCGGTTGCTTTGGTAAGTATATATAACATAATGTATACCTAAGGATACTTCTTCTTACGCTTATAACAATCAAATGCCTTTCCAGCACGCATTTGGTACCACGTTTCGCAATAGCTGATGTAGGTTATTCGCTTCGTTGTTAACTCTCCCATGCAGGTTTCTTGAACCATCCGGCATATTCTTCTGTGTTTGTCTGTTCTGTCCTTCATTTTACTTATTACCACTGGTTGTCACAACTTCCTGCAATGTATGTATGTCTAGTGAGTATTGTCATTTTCTGAGTTTCATTTATTATCTGCATTGGATTCTATCAAAAATTTTTATGTCATTTTAGCCATCCACGGTATTTTCCAAGCTATCCTCAGAAACCACCTTTGCGTGCCCTCTAACAGTGTTATTACACATATATTTCAACACTGCAGCCACCAACAGATGTTACAACTCTGCTTGCCAAACGTCTTTTCTTATAATCTCACGGTCAAGCAAGAAGAAATTTAATGCCACCAATTATTCATGCCATCTGCGTGTTGCGCCTTGTCAAATGATGTTATTTAATACCCAGTATACGGTTCACTGCCGTGCATACTAGTGCATGCATTTTCTGAGTCACTTCTGGACATTTTTTTACTTATCGCGGATTCGATGCTAACCAACCTATTTCATATGCTAATTTAGGAAAGTGTTATGTCTGCCTTGTGGGTCAGGCTATTGAGCCAAAGGCTCCGGGTGGAGTCCCTCAAGCAAACCTCCGAAGCACAACGACGACCTCACGTGCAATTGCCCACCAATGCAATCGTATGCCTGCGCGCAAAGCACTCAGCATCGAGTGCTGGAATGTGCGCACACTACTGGACCGGAACTCCAGCGAGCGCCCGGAGCGGCGCACTGAACTTGTCGCATTGGAGCTGGCGCGCTACGACATCGATATTACGGCGCTCAGTGAAACTCGGCTCGCTGAGCAAGGTAAGTTACATGAAGCAGGTGCTGGCTACACATTCCATTGGGTGGGGAACGCCACCTCAGCACCACGTGAACATGGGGTCGGATTTACAATATCCGATCGCCTGAATAGCCATCTGGTGGGTGAACCAACGGGCATCAGCGCGACTGATGACTGTTCGCCTACGACTCGGAAGAGGTAAGTTTGCTACTTTTATAAGCACATATGGTCCGACCATGTGTTATCCTGATGACACGCGTGATTAATTCTACACTGAGCTGTCCTCCGTGATACGGTCTGTGGCGAGGAGCGACCGACTATTTCTGCTGGGTGACTTCAACGCGCGCGTTGGGCGTGATGCGTCGGTGTGGACAGATGTTATCGGTTCGTATGGCATTGGTTCAGCAAATGCGAACGGTGACAGGCTGCTCTCACTGTGTGCCACTCACGGCCTGACGATCACGAACACTCGGTTTGCACTGAGTGCGATTGATATAGCAACTTGGACGCACCCACGGAGTGATCACGCTCACCTGCTCGACTATGTCATCGTACGTCAGCGCGATATGCGTGAAGTGCGCATGACACGTGTACTGTGGGGAGCTGAGTGTGGCACTGATCACAAATTGGTGCGGACCAAACTGTACATATATTTTCGTAAATCGATGTATTGCACTCCCGCCGTGAATCGGCGTAAATGCAACATTCTCTCCCTCGGTACTGTGGCGAAACATACTGAGTTGGAGAAGGCGATGGCTGCACGCCTGTGTGATGTGGACTGCATAGCCACAGTGGGCGACCTGTGGCAGCACATTTGCGACCAGGTGACAGCTGCTGCCGAGGAGGCCATCGGGCGCGCAAACTGTAAACGGCCTGATTGGTTTGCTGACAACAATGTGATGATTGGCGCATTGGTGTCAGCGAAAAATGCAGCATTTGCTGCATATGTGGCAGACCCCAGTGACTTGGGGAAGAGTAGTCAGTTTCGCAAACTTCGACGGCGACTGACCCGAGAGCTCTGCCGAATTAAAAATGCATGTTGGACGGAGAAGACGAAGCAGATGGAATGCTACGCAGAACGCCGCCAACACAAGGAATTCTTTGATTTCTTGAAGGCGGTGTATGGACGGAGATTGGAGCCTCTGAGGACACTGATCGATGGTAGTTCAGGCGCTACCTGCACCCAGAATGCAGACATAATGCAGGTCTGGCGGAAACACTTTGACTGTCTCTTGAACATCATCATCATCATCATTATACATGTCAGCTAGAGATGGTAAAACACCTCCGCTATTGTACCGCAATACATAAAGAAAATACATACATACATACAATACATGAAGGAACAATAAATACGACAGTTGAATGCCAGCTGAGCTACCAGCAACGGATACGCATCGTTCCGGTAAGATACCAGCCAGCTACTAGGCAAAAAGAAAATTTTAATTACGTTTTACCCTACGAAATAAGATCGTAGATGGAGGGGGAGGCTAAAGGGATGGGGAGGGACAAAGAAACTCACAGCACGAACGCCACTGAGGTCGGCTCCTTGCCATATCAGCAAGTGTATCCAGCCAAACGTGTTCACCGTCATTTGGACCCAACCAGGGAGCCGTGAAGCTCCAACTGAGGCCAGCTCCGAAGTGAGGGCCTTCATTCCTCTGGACCAAGTCATCGCTTGGCCACCTCTCCTCTTCTTCCACCCACATCCCCGGTGAGCAAACAACGCACGTCGAGGGAGTCGGTGGGTTGGCATGCGCAACACGTGGCCCAGCCATCGGAGCCTGGTGAGTGAAATGACGGTGCTGAGCGGTTCATTCCCTTTTTCTAGGCCGTAAACAAGGCGTCGAACACGCTCGTTACTCACGCGGTGTTCCCACCAGATGTGAGCCAAACTGCGAAGGCACCGATGGTCGAACGTAAGTAGCCTCTTCATGTCCGCCGATCTTAGGGGCCAGGTTTCGCAAGCGTACAGTAAGGTCGAACGTACCGCTGCATTGTACACTCTACCCTTCAGGGCGAGAGTAATGTCGCGCCGTCGCCATAGGTGGCGAAGGTTAGTAAAAGCACTTCGAGCTTTCGCTATGCGGTTCGTGATCTCGTCTTCGATCCCAAGGGCGCTGATACAACTTCCCAGGTAATTGAATTTCTGAACGACTTCTAGCTGATCCCCACCAAGGGTCAGCACAGGGGGCGAACCCTGCCAATCCTGGAGGAACGCTTTGCACTTCGGTGGTGCAAAGCAAAGCCCGAAGCGACTGACGCAGTGCTAATCTGTCCAGCGCGGCTTGACACGTCTGGGAGCTGTCACAGATGAGGGCAATGTCGTCTGCATACTCTAAGTCAAGAAGTCGTTCTCCTGGGAGTAGCTCCACACCTTCCAAGTCATGTCCTGTAAATGCAATCTCCATGACTTCGTCAACAGCGAAGTTGAAGAGGAAAGGTGACAGCGGGCATCCTTGTCTCACACCGCTGGAGATATTGAAGGGTGGCGACAGCCTGCCGTAAGCCCTTACTCTGCCCGTGCTACGCGCATATAATGCTTGGATAATATTTACATATTTCTCGGGCACACCTTTCCTGAGTAGACAATTCCAAAGGGCACATCGATCAACTGAATCGAAGGCACCTTTGATGTCGAGGAACACGACTAGGGTGGGCCGCCAATATGTGTGACGGTGCTCCAACGACTGACGCAAGGTGAAGATGTGGTCGATGCAGCCACGACCCCGACGAAACCCGGCTTGCTCCTCACGAATCTGGCTTTCACGAGCGCCAGTCAGTCTGTGGAGAATTATGGACGCGAGTAATTTGGAGGCGATGGAGATCAGACTGATTCCTCTATGGTTGCCGCATTTCGAGCGCGAGCCGCCTTTGAAGATGGGAACAATAACGGAGCGGCTCCAGTCGGTTGGGACAGTTTCCTGCTCCCACAGTTTCACAAGTAATTCATGCAAAGCATCAACAAGAGCAGAGCCTCCAAATTTGAAGAGGGCTGGAGGAAGATCATCTGGTCCCGCGGCTTTGTTCAACTTCAAAAGTCCGATCTCACGTTCGACTTCTGAGCGAGAGGGTGGATCCAAAGGGACAGCCCACGGAGCAGGGCGATCAGTGACCGGCGAATCGAACAATTCTTGCCGATTAAATTGCTTTTCAAAATGCTCAGCCCAACGCTCCAGACGTTTTGACAAATTGTGGATAGGCTGTCCACACTCGTCACGTATAGTTTCACTAACACCAGGTCTCCTGCTGCCCGTTTCCCGTATCAGACGGAATAACTTGCGATGGTTGCCAAGGACAGCGGCCACTTCCATCTCTGACGCACGATGAGACCACCAAGCTTCGCGGTCTCTCTTCAGGCTAGCACGGAGTCTTGCCCGGAGCTCTTTGCGAGTTTCATTGTGCTCGCTTCCAGCCGGGATATGCCGGCGAGCATCGATAAGTTCCAGAGACTGCGAAGAGACCCAATATCCATGTTGTCTATTAGACATACCACATGAGGATTTGTCTGCTGCTAGTAAGGTCTGGCGAACATGTGACCAGTGACCATCAATTGTCTCCTGTGAGCGCTTGCTCAACTCGCATGTTAGCGTACTTCGATACGCATTCAGAACAGCTGGTTTTGTCAGTTGGCTGGTGTCAATGCGCTCACAGCGTCGTCTTGGGCGTCCGCCAAAACGCATCCGCATGTCAGCACATACAAGTGCATGATCGGTGTCCACACATGTGCTCCAAATCGAGCGACAATTCTGGATGCAGCCTCTCCAGCGGTAACTTATCGCAATGTGATCGATCTGCGTGCAAGGCTGGTTCGAGGTTGGTGGGCGCCAAGTCACCCTTCGGCGGGTGCTGTGTCGGAAATTAGTGCTCGCAAGAAATAAGCGAGCATCTTCACACAAATGAAGTAACCGCTCACCGTTATCATTACGGGATCCTACACCGTGTTGACCGCCCAGATGCAGTTCATCAGTGGACAACTTTCCAACTTGTGCGTTCATATCCCCAGCCAGCACAACAGTGTCCGTGTTTCTTCTGTGGCGAAGGAGCTGGGTCAGTTGGCGGTAGAAGTCGTTCTTTACCGAATCATCGCTACAGTTTGTGAGCGCATAGGCAGCGATGATGAATAGACACCTATTAGTCCCGCGCGACTTCGAAGCTTTAAACGAGCCAGCCAATCGGACCGCACACATCCGGCTACTGATTGGAATCCAATCAACCAGAGCAGCCTCAGCCCGGGGACTCAGGGCAATACCAACACCGGCTTGGCCGGTGCTCGAAGCTGCATCGTCACCGGATAGGCGCAAGGAGAAAATACTGCTTGCGTCCCCTGAAGGGGATCGCAGAGTGAGCACAGTACTCGAGTCTTGCAGGCGAGTCTCTGATAAGCAGCAGATATGGATCGAGAGGGTCTCCAATGTTCGGGCAAGTGCTGCCTGTTGACCGATTTGTAGCAGTGTGCGTACATTGAGGCATGCCAATCTGAAGGAGGATCGAGGGCTCCAAATGGAAGCCGATGAACTGGGTTGGACCGCTTGGTTGGACATGGGCTTGTCGACAGGAGAGGAGTGACGCTCCGCGTTCACGTGTGAGTTAAAATTAGAAGGTAAATGCCTAGCAAAGCATGTTGGGGGAGGGCCAGAAATCGGGGGGTTGAAAACTGGGGGATATAAGTGAAGTTGGAAGGGGACGGTAAGAGTGAAAAAGCGTAAGACGGGGAATAAGAAGACGGGAAGGCTTGAGCAGTAGCATCCAAACCCCTATCCACCCTGCTCGATGCAGCAGATAGGGCACCGTTTATTATCCTCTGCGGTGGCCAGAGCATCAAGAAATTGTTTGAAGGAAAATTCATAGTATTGCGTGGGCAGGATACTGTCAGGTTGCCCAGGCCTAGACAGGAGAACGATTAGGGTTCTCAACCAAAGCGTTTGATTCAAAAACCTGACCGCAAGGCAGCGGGTTTGGCGTTGGGCTACAAGGGTCCATTTTAAGGAATAAGGTGCCACCCTCATTCCAACCCCCAACCTGGAGGACCAGGAGGCTGAGTTTGTCTGGCCTCTAACCATTGACCAATCTGGTATGAGTGACTCTGAAGGTGCAAAAGCACCACCCAGCGTAGCTCAATGGATCGCTGAAGCACACAAACCATCGCACCACGGTAAGGTCCAGCCTCATTGCGATGGGTCTCTTGAACAACCTTTCAGAGATCGACTGGCCTACATTGAACGGCCTGAAGCAGCACGATGTGAAGGCTAATCTGGCGGACACGCCGACACTGGATGAGACGCAGAGAGCACTTGATCAGCTGCGAAACGGCAAGTGTGCTGGGGCCGACGGCATCCCGCCGGAAGTATTGAAACACGGCGGACTCGCGTTGTTGACTGCGCTGCACCACTTGGTGCAACGCGTGTGGATTGAGGAGGAGGTACCTCCTGAGTTGAAGGATGCCCTTGTGCTACCACTGTACAAGGGCAAAGGTAGCAAGCAATGTTGCACGAATTATCGTGGCATCAACTTGCTGAGTTGTGTGGGCAAGGTGATTGCCTGAATCCTGCTCCACCGCCTCGTGAGTCAGATTGTGGAACCTAACGTTGCGGAAGAGCAGTGTGGATTCCGTTCGGGTCGCAGCCCTATGTATATGGTGTTTGCGACTCGTCAGTTGCAACAGAAGTGCAGTGAATGACACCAGCCGTTGTACTCTTTTTTTGTTGATTTCACCAAGGCATTTAATACCGTGAACCGCGTGGCATTGTGGCTGGTGATGGATAAGTTTGCTTACCCTCGTAAGTTTGTAAGTTTATTTGAATGTCTGCACAGTGGTATGCGAGCGAGGTTGCAGCTGAGTGGAGAGAACTCGGATGACTTTGCAGTTGTCTCTGGTGTGAAGCAAGGCTGTGTCTTAGCTCCTGCCCTGTTTAATATATATCTTCATGCAATGTTGTCTTGTGCTTTTGATGCGGCTTGTGCTTACGGTGTTCGTGTGGAGCACAGTATCGATGGTGGGTTGCTGAACATCCGTCGTTTCGGTGCGAGAACTCTAGTCTGTGAGACAACTATCCGTATATTGCTGTTTGCTGACGACTGTGCGTTGTTTTCACGCAGCGCGGATGAGTTGCAGCACATGACTTGTGCTCTGGCTTCGACAGCGGCCAAATTCGGACACCATCAACACAAGCAAAACTGTCTGTCTCTTTCAGCCTTCACCGGATGTGCAATCTTCAATATTGCCGCAAATCAGCATTGGTGCTGAAGTATTGGAAACCACCTCCTGCTTCTACTACCTTGGTAGTGTGATGTCGACTGACCAGCAGCTACATGTTGAGTTGCGTATTCGCGTGTCGAAGGCAGCAGCGGTATTCGGGAAGCTTGAGTACCGAGTGTGGAACAACCATCAGCTTAGCATTGGCACGAAGCTGATGGTGTACCAATCCATGGTACTGTCCGTCCTTCTATATGGCAGTGAAACGTGGATGATGTACCGTCGGGATGTGCGATATCTCGAGCGGTTCCATCAGCAGTGTCTGCGACGAATTTTGCCCATCGGTTGGGGCGCCAGAGTTGCAAACACGGAAGTGTTGCGCCGAAGTGGGATGTATGCAGTGGACGGCATACTTTTATTGAGACACCTGAGATGGCTCGGTCATGTGAGCCGTATGGACTCGACTCGGATACCGAAACAACTCTTACACTGTCAGTTGAGTATAGGGAAGCAGCACGTGGGGAAACCAACGTTACTTTTCCAGGACATGATCAAATTGAGCCTCTCACGTTCTAATCTTGATTACAGATCATGGGAATCGAAAGTGGTTGATCGGCGCGTTTGGCGCGATCTCATCAAGAAGACTGTTGGTGAAGTGCGGGAGAAAGACCTCATGCATGCAGAGAAGAAACGGCAAGTGAGGAGGCGGCAAGCACAGATGGATTGTATTCCATCGACATCGAGTGCATGGTGCTGTAGCACATGCGGTCGCGAGTGCCTGAGTCAGGAAGGCCTAGTGAGTCATGAGCGAGCTCACTCGGGACTACTACCGAAGCGCCGGCGGGTACTGCAGAGAACGTAGGCAGAACCGGCGCTGCGTTTGTAGGCACGCTGCATTCGATTTACTAACCGCGTGCTTGCATGCTAAGTCTATTTATTTCAGATGGCGGGTTTTCAATTTTGCCCTAATGCTTTTCGTCCCCATATAAATGCCTACTTATACTTTCTTCTATACACTTGCACACGTCGTTTAAGCCATGTGTAGTTATTTCGATAACATTTTCGTGCTGTAGCATTTCCGTAAAATAAACCTCCTGCCCTCGCGAACTTACCTCGTATTCTTTTGTAAACGTATGCTTCTGTAAACAACATATTTCATACGCTCACTAATTTAAGATTTATGTCACCGTTTGCTTGCGTGCTAAGTCTGTTTATTTCAGGTAATGGGTTTTCAATTTTGTCCCAATGCTTTGCTTTCTCATATAAATGTCTACCTGTACGCTCTTCTATAAACCTGCACACGTCACTTAAGCCAATTCTTGTCCTTTTCGAAAACATTTTTGTGTTCGTGGCATTTCCGTAAAGTATACCTTCTGACCTCGTGAACTTATCTCGCATTTTTCTGTAAACAATTTACTTCAGACGCTCATTACTTTAAGCCATATGTCACCCTTTCCTTATGCATTACTCGATTTATTTTCTTTGTTATCTTTCTCTCAAGTGATTGGCTGTTGCTTGATATCTCCGGTGAGGCTGCGCTTGATGTGCATGTTGACAAGGTGCCTACCTGTCTATTACCCACTACCTCGTCCATACTGGCTCCAGGAGACAGTTGATCGTTGCTGGAGGGGACAGGGTGCAAGGTCGTTGTGGCCGTGTTAGTATCAAAGAGTGGTTCCATGCAGTCAGTGTGGAGCGGAGTACGGTCCAGCCACCGCCTTGTGTGCGGTTGATTCCCCAAATACAGTGTGCTTGTGTTTGCCTGTGTAGGAGTGTGGGCCGGCTCCGTTGATGAAACATGGCTCCCATCCACATGCCTCCCGGTCTTATTCCTTCGGGTTTACACTGGATATGGGGTGTGTGGTTGGAGCTGTGTGTGGTGCAGCGCAAGCCACCCATGGTCCCTCTGTAGGCGCAGGCGTCCTGTGGCTGGCCACAGTGACAGACAAACCCGAAACCGGATGCCGCCAACCATATAGATGTGTAAGAAAAAAGCACCTTATATATATATGTATATATATAGTAACTAATCCCAATGACATTTCAGTAATAACCTCCTCGGCAAAGAAGTGTCGGCAGTACTCCATAGAATACCTGTCATTTTTATTTATCGCTCACTTCAAAACCACACTCTACCTACGTGTTTTATTTGCGAAAACACTCTTTCAAATAAAGTACGTGACGGAGTAAGCAGAAGAATCACTTGGATACTGTCGATAAGGACGAAGGCGTAAGTCGGCGGATTTTTTTCATAAGCCATGGGACAGTTTCGAAAACACACCAACTTTAAAGACAATAGTTTCTGACAGGGCAAGAATTACGAATAGACTTAGGGCATCTTATAAAATCAGCAACTTGACTGCCAAAATTTTTAGTCCACATAATCTTAGGAAAATATTTTCTTACCTTCATTATCAATAATGCTGTCGGACCTGATGTAAATAGATCCACAAGAAGCAGTTTGAACCATTCTTCTCAGCAACTCAACTGTACCTAGGTAAATATATATGAGATGGCTCAGGACATAGAAAGTACCTTAGTTGCCTTACTACATTCCAGAATATTTTCATTACAAGTAGATTGATCTACTTTATCTACTAAGGACGCTCTTCTCGCAGCATATGCCCGATGCTTCAATGATAATGTTTTAATGAAATAGATGCTGTTCGCCAGGATAGATAAACCTCTTACAAAGAGCCAGTCTATGCCATGGCTATCTGCCTGAAAAATCCATCACAATACAAACATAGTTGCAGGTGCAACAGGTGGTGCTACCGCAGTGGTCGAAAGATGGAGAGCATTCATCGCACATTTAACACTTTTCTCCTTTTTGTTCATACACTTTACTGTGTGATTCACTGAGAGCACCCAGTGGCAAAGAAGGTGGGAGGGCGCTTAAACGACTCACTGTCAACGTGTATAATAGTAGTGAACGATATCAGTCAACACCCTTTTCAACATTGTCTTTTCCAACAGTTGTGTGAGGAGAATATTGACTTTCAGGTTGTACTTTTGCATACAGAATTTAGCTGACACTCCAAGGACAACTGTATTCGTTGTTTTGTTACACACTGGGACACCATCATCACATACCTTTCTGGAACTGATTATGAAATAAAACTGTTACCAGCTAAGCTGCACGTGTTTTACCTGGATGATGATTTCGAAAAACTACTTAGTAAATAAAACTCTTCAAGATAACTTGAGTAATCTCATCTCGAGTAAAAATGCCATCATCGATATCCTTAAGAAGCTGGAAGTATGTGTTCAAAACATCGAAAGTTAAGAAATTTCACAGTCCAAAATGATTGTTTATGCCAGTCATTTACAACAACGAAAAGAAATTAAAAAACAGGTTGCATGACCTGATTGACATGGAAATCTCGATTTGGATTTTGCATCCATTTGATATAAAGTCTTACGATGTTGGAGCTGAAATCCAGGAACGTCTGACAGAGCTTAAAATTACACATAAGCAAGATCCAAATTCACGTTATAGAAAAGGGATTTTTGGATAGATTGATATCTCAGACTGTGAAAAATAGTTAAAATATATTTCCTTATTTTTCCATTCATATACATGGTTGGATGTAGATGCAGCACACTGATTTCTCCAACAACAACTAGAAACTGATTGGATATCACAGCAGGAGGAGATATTCAACTCTCGCTGTCAAGTCTGGAGCCTCACGTAAACGAGCTTGCTCAAGGGCATCAGGTTCAAGCCTCGCATTAATACAGGGTGGTGCACGAAATGTCATAACATTTGTTTTCTTCCTTACGCGTGTATTATCGCCAAAATATTAAATGGGCATAATTAATTGTATGCGAATGGAAATTTTGTTCAATGTAGTATGTGTTCAATGTGCTCACCATTTCATTCGTAACCTCTTGCAAGTGAACCTTCACATTTGTCACAAGCTTCCTGCAGTTTTCCGAAATTAGATGGTACAACGGCATGATGAAAGTCCTGAGTTGAGCTGCATTTGCAGGCTTCCTTGCAAAGACATTATCTTTCAAGTAGCCCCACAAGCAGAAATCACATGGATTGGTGTCAGGGCTATGCGGAGGTCACCGTCTCCCACCTTGATGACGCTCAGGAAACCGATGTGACATTATCCGCCCATCAGACATGTCATACATGTAATCAAGAACAACATTTACGGTGTGTGGACGGGCTCCGTCTTGCATGAACCATTGAGTTCTGGAATAAAGCTGTTTTCCAACATGTTCTTATATTGATCCTTTTTCGCCTTCTGTTCAACACCCAATCTGCTCTTGTGGACCATCTTGAAAATTGTGTTTGGCGCCAAGAAAATATACTAACCTCTTGACATTTGCCAGATTTTTCATAAACCAAAATATACGAATACGCGTTTGCAATCTTACCTCTATAATATTACTTGTGTAATGAACAACAAGTGGTATGACATTTCGTGCGCCACCCTGTATCTGGACAAACATCTTGTTACGAAGTTATTACAACTCCAAATTCATGACATGCCTTAGTTAAAAGTCAATAATAAGTAAATACAATTTTAAACATTACTGATGAGTTTTGTATAATCATAGACAAGTGGTTTGATGTTGCCGTACAATAGGTGTAAGCTTGAGGCTGTGAAAGTTAACGAATGGAGTTTATGACGGAAAGGGTAGTGATACAAACATTAAAAATTCAGCTATCATAAGGTGTTAACGTGATCACGCTGAACCACATAGTTGCATATTTTACGCCTTGCGAATTTCTGAAGTTATGGTGATCAAGGGTGGGGGCCATAATTAATGGAAAGGTTCAAAAGGGGGCCACGGCTGAATAAAGGTTAAGAATGCCTGCTCTAGTACCCTTTTCTGGTAGTGATGACATTCTCGTATTATTTTCATTCAGTAATCCCACACGAAGTGAAACACCGACTGCGCCCAAAACACGATACATGACCAGATGGGGCGTGGAGGTTCGGGTGAAAGCTCTCGAGGGATAACCGCACATGGAATCAGATCCCCAAGAGACGGTTCCATGAATTATCGTATAACTTCACTTGTTCTTTCTTACCCTACTTCATTCTGCACTGAATCTGTTGTGCTCCTGGTTCTTAGTTACTTCATCTCTACCGTACTACTGTCTTACCGATATTTCCTATAGCCTCGCTCTTAGTTGTGGTGTTTTTCCTCTATATCTCTACATTAAGGATCGGATAACTAGTGAACACTTTCCTAATCACCCTGTCTTTGACATCTTCTTCAAGACTACGATCCACTGAAGAAGTCCTGACTGCAGTGAATAGTCGTTTATTTCTTTGGCTACTTAGCAGTTTAATTCTCCCTTTTCAACATTACCTTTACCGTGCATAGTCACGCATGCCCTAAATATCCGCCTACAAGTGAAGGCTGAAAGGAATGTAACTGAGCTCACCCAGCATCTCAAGAATCTGGCTGCCCAAAACACAACTTGCTTAGTTAAACACCATTATTAGATTGGTAGCATACAGCGAAACAAATCCCAAATGAAAATATTCGCAAAAACATCCCTGTTGTAACCCTGTAAAATGCCAAACAATTGACAACCTCGCATGCCTGAGCATGTTGCAATGTAAATATGATCCGTCCCTTTGTGAGCTCGGTTTATCGGTACCACGAGAAATATGCCTTCTTATTAATACATGCCAAGAAATATAAAGCCATGGACTGGAGCCTGCTTGCCAAGTCAACATGGTCGCTTCCTTGAGACGGCTTTCTCTTCACTGGAGACTCACAAGCAGTAGTAGATGTTCTCTAGAACAACGTTAATATACCTATTGACAGATCAGCTTCCACCGTCCGTCTACAAATCGCTCATAGGAACAAAACGCATACGTTACGTAAAACAGGTATAAAACTAGTGGCTTCGCCCACTTGGTACAACACCAAAAGTTGACCACAACGATACAGCAGGCATGTCACTCCAAACAGATCGGTGATGAAAACAAACCCCCTCAGCGGCCATTATAGAAACCGTGAACTGATCCGTATTTTAAAGTGCAGGAACACCAAACGGAATCAAGATAAGCTCTCTTTGGTTGCAGAAGATAACTGCATATCAACTGACCGTACCCACACTAGAGAGACATTGGTCAATATTTCTGGGCCTATCTTAACATGGATAATGAGCCTACAAGAGTGGACATACCACCAGCCACGGTTAGTCAACTCACCCATGTCTAATTTGAAATGCGTAACCTACACAAACTTATAAGGTGCATAAAGATATCGTATTTTGGCGGACCAGACAACGGACGTCCTACACTTCTCAAACTTGGGAATGTTAACATACCCTTGTTGATACTGGATATGTTCAATATATCCATGAACTCTGGTACCGTACCAACAATGTGGAAGGATGCCACTGTTATACCGCAAGATAAATCAGGCTGCCTGTTAGAAACGAAGAATTATCGCTTAATGAATCATATCTATCCTGTCAAAATGATGGAGTGATGTGTAACTACTAAAACGGTCGACTTCCTAAGGTCACAAAAGTTAATCAGATTCGTACAACGGCTTTCTGAAAGCTCGTTCATGCATAACGTGGCAATGTAAATTTCTAAACCATTCAACTTCCTCATAGGATAACGCTGTGTTTGCAACCGCCATTTACCTCGACGTACCCAAGGCGTTTGACCGATTGCCCCAAGGAACATTAATATCCGATGATGTCGCGTGGAATCGGAGGACACCTAATTTCTTGCTTTAGAACATACCTTACAAAGCGTACGCATGGGGTATATATTCAGGAACGCAAATCGGAACCAAAAACAGTCACAAGCGTTGTACTATAGGGCAGTGACCTTGGTCCTCTACCGCGCTTCATGTAGCTAACAAAATCTATGCTGCAGTGAATTTCGGAACACCACACGTTTTGGCCGAGGATATCTAAAATGTCTACACTTTCCCCCTGATACCATAAACGAAGCCACCAACATGGTCCAGCTCGGCCTCCACGCACTGCAAACATAGTGCTCAAAATGGGAAATGTCGTTTGCGACAAATAAATGTTACACAATGTCCTACAAATTCGACGTAACATCTCGCGGTCTGACCACTCATGATAAGCCAGTCGTGACCTGGGACTGAGTTATCCATGTTCAATTCACTTCTTCGCACCAATGGTTTGCGTCACTGCGGACGCCAGATAGAGCATCGGAATGCCATTTCGAACATTTGCTGTAGCAGAATCCATAGTTAGCACCCAGTCAGCACTTTCTCTTCTTCTAATGGAATACTGCTCAATGATATGCAACGACACAAACAAACGCGACCCATTACGTTAGAACCTGTGCAATAATAAACAATGGAACAACGACAAAATGCGGATAAAAAGCCTAAGATTAACAGGTCCTTTGGGATGGTTTGGGTGAGTTAAATAAGTTCAAAAAATGTGATGGAAAAGTGAAATGCGAATGTCGCTGATTTAGCGGGGGTATGGTGAGCACAATGTTTGTCTGCGTCTTGTCGTCACTCAAAGAACAGAAATCAACTCAGTTAATACTAGGGATGCAATGCATCGTCCAGTCGTTTTCTAAAGTGGGTAGCATGGGCACTGAAACGGTAAAGGTCGAGAGAACTTTCTACAGTCAACTAATTCGAAGAGCAAAATAATTCATGCGGCTTACAGCTGACTGTTGGGTGGCCTGGTAACCTCTCATTTTGATGGTACGACTAAGTTTCAGAAGGTGGCAGCAATTGTGACTGGGTTTTTTCACGATCTGGTGCATCAGAATAAGATCACTCAGTAGGCGGCGGTAACTTCTGCTACACACTCCTGGGGTTATCAGCTGCTGTTGGTATGGCAGGGGGAACAATGTATTCACATATCTGATTGCCCTTAGCTCTGAGGTCTGCAGTGCAGCCAGATCGCGTTTTAACCAAGCTTGCCAAGTTTGAATCGAGCATTCTACGTGGGTTCTCACAATTGGGTTGAGCATTTGAAGGAAGATAAAGTGGTTGAACTGCCCGAACACTCTCCTTAAGAGACAAACATGTTGGTTCGCGTTTTTGGACGTCTTCAAAAGCTACCCCGAACAGCTGAGACCGTCTTACATCATCATCCCAAGGCCGCGCTTTTGTGATACCAACCTCATTATGTGGTCTCCAAGTTTAGATGTGTCCATGAGGTTGTGGCGTACGTGTAAAGTTTTGCACTTGTCTGCATTGTACGGAAATAGATTTGTCTTCGTAGCGAACATTTACAGAACGCCATGTATGTACCTCACCGACATTACAGTATTTTGAATTATGTGGAAAGAGAAAACTCGATATCTTCCGACTGAGGCGTCTGAAGCAGGTCAGGTCAGGTCAGGTCAAAATCCGTGGACGATACAGGCTTCCGCCTAACGAGCGTCCAGCTTCTTGTACCGGTAAGCGAACCAGAGCCCCCGGCACTTCGACTTTTGATCGCCTCTCCTTGCCTCTGCAAAAAGAAATGAAGCGAAAGCGAGAGCAATCTTTGCTTTTACAAGGATCAACATCGGATAACAATGCGAATAAATTGGATAGGATTATATTAATTCCGGAAAAATACGCGGCCAGCACCTGTCTAGGCCTGCTTTGAAGGCAACTACAGTCTCACAATCCATTAGTTCCGAAGGCAACTTATTCCAGTTGCGCACTACACGATTTGAGAAGAACTTAGCCCTGACGTTCAGTCTAGCTCTCTGTTGTTTGAGCTTCAAGCGATGTCCACGCAAGCGTTCAGAATCAGCCAGCTCAAATAAATCAGAGGGCACGATGGCACTGAAGCCCTTCATGATCTTAAATGTTTCTATCAGATCGCCTCTCAGTCTACGCCGTTCAAGGGAAAACAACCCCAGGCTCTTTAGGCGATCTTCATACGCCTTCCCCCGTTGACCTTCAACCATCCTGGTTGCTAGTCTTTGAATCTTCTCCAGGCAAAGAACATCATCACGGAGATAGGGCGACCAAGCTTGAACACAATACTCTAAGTGTGGCCTAACCACTGCTTTGTATAGTGGCAGGAACACTTCTGGCTTGGTATTACACAGAGCCCTCCTGAGGCGAAACAATTCTCGTCGCGCTTTGTTGGCGGCGTATCGACATTGCATCGAAGGCTTGAAGCTGCTCGTCATGATGACTCCTAAATCGCGTGCCTGGGTAGTGCATTGTAAGGGGAAGGGACCAAAGGAAGTCTGAACTGCAAGTACGTCTCTACTAGTGGTCAGAATTTGGCACTTGCTTGCATTCAAGGGCAAGTCCCATTGCTTCGACCAGTTTGCCACACTGATGATATCCTTGGCCAGTGTTGCACGGTTGCCCCTGCTGACTAGCTTCAAGTCATCTGCAAAGATGTAACAGGGGTCTTCAATAAGAGGAGCCAAGTCGTTTATAAACATAAGAAACAAAAGTGGACCTAGCACCGATCCTTGGGGTACTCCACTGTAGGCCACGCCCACACTAGAACTCACATCACCGATTCTAACTCGAAACGTTCTCCCACATAAGAATTCTGACACCCAAGCATAACCTGATCATAATCCTTAGCGTCTTGCACTAGAAAATGGAGGTTTCCAACCTTAACGGCAGTAATTCGTCCACTCGTATACAACATTCGAACTAAGGATAATTCAGTATTGTAATGCAGTTAGAAGACTAACTGATAAGCGCACTTCTTCCTTAACAGTTATGTCAGTAGCTTGAACAAAGTACCGTCTGAAAAACGTGCCATCGCCATTAAGATCCCGAACTTAGCGTAAGAATCATCAAATATTTGACTGTGCAAAAGGTGATCAAACTAAGGTTTTGATTACTTCTCCGATCTGAGTAATTTAATGGCAAATGTTTTACCACTTCCCTCAGTTGCATCTTCAGTGCACTGCTGCGTAGAGAAAGATCTCATGAATGGTGTCCTCGAGAAGTAGCGTTTGAAATTGACCTCGTCGATTTGTGTCTCGTGACCTCTGTTTGTTCGATTTTCGGCAGCCTAGTTTCACGCTTTCCCTGCTGTAGGTACACAGCATCGAGGTCTATGCAGAAATTCACCGAATTCTCCATAGAGAACCATGCCTCGAGGAATTCTCTTCCTTTTATTGTCCCTCCGTGCGCCACTGAGCGAAGTGGCGAAAAGTTTGCCATTTAATTATTCAGCTCGGAAAACGAATTAAAAAGTTAAATACCAACTCGATCTACAGGTATTCCTAATCAGTGGTCAAGCCATTAGGATGTCACATAAGGACCACAGACTTGCAAGTTGAGTCGCAGGTTTGAACCCTACAAGGGTCAGATGGAAAGCGCCTTGCCGAGGATTCCCGAAAGTACGAAAGGGCATTATAGTGCTTTTTCGAACCTGGGCTGGCGGTCTTACTGAGTCCAGATGTGATGAAGTTCTAGCTGTAAAATAATAAATAGCCAAGCATATGAATAAGGCCCAGGATCCACCCGATCCAGAAAACAGTTTTCAACAAAGTTGCTACTGAAGTGGGAAAACCTCAACTCTCACCATCTTCAACTTTTTTCCCTCACTTGGTCATACCAACCCCGAGGCTATCACCAACAATTGTGTGCTGAGCGCTGAAGGCAATTGGAAACACCACTACCTTCTCCGTGTTCATCGTCAATTCCTCAATTACTCTTACTGCATTCTACTCTTAGGTACCTCCTTGCTCTAGTATCGCGCGACTGCCATAACCAACATCCGATATTCCGGGGTAGACTTGAGCGATGCAACTGTCACAAAGTGTTACAAAGATTTACACAAGGCTACTATAATTAATGCTTCTGTTAAATCCATTTTCCTCTCATACAAAAAACATCTTAAGAATTTCACCTTCATATCCTCAAGGAGCCTACCAATCTCGATAAAGACACCTTTTTAAGTAACAATCAACAGTTGTGCTCTGTTAAAACCGGAGGTCGCTTTGTTACGCCGCTGTAGATTTGCCAACCATTCTTGGTCGTTGCAATAGAAAATGCTTTCGATTACCCGTACATGCCGTAACAGGTGAATTTTGCCGAATATGTAAAGATAGATTTATTTATTTAATGGGGACGGTGTTCTGTAACCAACTATAGTGACATTTGACAATCATGTTGGGCTGAGTGCTCTCGAGCACTAGACCCCATCATTGGGATCACGTCACTTTCCATATCAATGGAAAATATACTTTATTGTTCCTCGGCCCGAAGTGATCCCAAACAGACGATTGAGAGCTCCCGGCTAATCCACCAAACTCCAATAACCGCCCTGTTGTTTGAAAAACTGATTAAAACGGGCGTGCTGGGTTTTGCCAATTCTTTGGGAGTGATACATAGTTCGCAGGATGGTCTTCTTGACAAGCGATCGTGCACCACCTGCCAATTGCATTAACTGAACCGCATTTCAGAATCAATCGACTCAGGCTATACAGTAGTATTCCACTTACTTGACATACACCAAGCATTCGACCGAGTACCGCACAAGCGACTGTTACTATCGTTGGAGAACTTTGGGATCCGGGATCCAATACTAGGTTGGCTATTGGTATATTTGATTTGCCATCATCAGGTAGTCAGTTTTGGTGATTATCGTTCTTCTCCATGCTCAATCACCAGTGGGGTCATTCAAGGGAGGATGCTCGATCCTTCATCGTTTTTGCTATACCCCGATGACATCACCCTATCCGTAAAACATGCTTGGCGAGTTTATTCGCAGACAATATCACGATCGTCTATAAGCTTCGGCGTGACGAAATTCACGGAACGCTACTGCTTATGTTTTATATTCCCTTGAGGCCTAGTGCCCCACGTGGACATTGCAACTCCCGGCAAAGAAATTAGGCATCATGTCTTACGGCCCTTTCATCCCCGAAGAATCTATCGCCCCAAAGAATGAACATGTCCATATGCAGCTGTCCATGCGCGATCTTGGAACTAGGCACTTATGTACCACCGATTTCTCTGAAGAGGTTCAGTACCAAGTAGTACGTGCCAGGCACTCTGTGTTTAATATATCCAACAGCATCCACACAATTCATGCTGGATTTGAGTTATTTATTCTACTCACTCGCCCCATGCTTGAGTAATGCAACATAATATACGGTAACATTAGAGAGACAGAATTGCTCTGGAATGCCCACAGACGTCGTTTGCTAAACAGCAAATTGGTAAGCACTCTGCCATGAATTATCGATGGCGTTGCAACGAACTGTAACTCGAGCCACTTTGGATTCTATGCTTGAAGCGTAACTTGTTGCTGCTTTTCAACTTGTTGCCCAAGACGACCTATTCCGATCTGCCTACGCTCGAACTGCAGCATAGTTCAATTCGAGATCTCCGCAACGAAAATTATAAACGGAATATACCAAAGGATTGAACAAGCATTCTTTCAAATTTCTTCCTGATCAGATATGGCTATCTGTGGAATAAAGTGCCGTTCACACTCAGGTAACATTCCTGTGGCAACGTTTAGTAATTAACTCTCAAGTTACCTTGACCTGAATACAAGAATGACTATTTTCATATGGGAAAAGTTTCTAGATGAGCAATTCCAACGGGAGCCCAAAATAGCTAAAAACCCAGGTTTCCAAACCATCTACACAAACTCCGCTACATTAATCGTATTCCTCAATATTCCACCCATGAATATCGCCCATGCTAGAGCGTGGTTACTTCGGAACCAACTGATATGGGGCGCTGCAGACGCAGTTCCTCAGATCTGGAGAGCTGTATGTATTATTATCAGTATTACTGTTGCTTGGTACTTCGACAACCGCTGCAGTCCTATGACGATTTGCTGATTGACCTTCGACAATCCCTACTCGGACAAGTAAGTTTTCGACTGTCGGGTTGTGTTTCACAGAGCTTAGACCAAATCAGAGCTGGAAAAGGGACCCCCTCTTAATGGCCGCAACTAGGCTGTACAAACGTACTCCTTGATGACATTCCAACGGTATTTTGGTGGACTGCTTACAGGATTTTCCACGCAGCGCCAACTATTTTCAAAGTCGGGAACATGGTTTCTGTTACTAAGGCTTAACTCATCGTCAATCGGTACTTGTCGGAAGGCTCAAGCAAGGTCGAACTTTCCAGGTCTCAGAATTGAATGATACAGGCGCATCACACTCTCCCTGTCCGCTGGCCATTGCACACGTGTACATTACAGAATTTCTTAGTGAAGGCCGTCACACTATCTTTCGGTTCAACAACCTTGGCTCTGAGCTCCAAACGGACAAAAGTTGCCGTTCTTCAGAAACTGTTAGAGAGGAATAGTAATTCAGGTCTGCTCACGTAAGGTTTCTTGATTCAGATTTTCCTTTTGCTTGACTCATTGACTGACGTTGATCTAACGAGTCACTTTGTTAACACCGTTGACTGTTTAGAGTCGTTGCATTTGGATGCCGATGGCAGTTCCACGCTTGCGCCAATGGTATCATTCCCCTTTCTGAGTGTGTATCCGATTGGTTTATTATTTTATCAGTCCTTATTGGCTGTGACTGTCCGCACGAATTCAGCACTTGTTTAAATTTTACACTTACCCTTCATGCTATATAACGGTGCCGTTTCCCTAAGGAAAGAAAAACACCCAATTTCTATTCGCATCAGCTACGGTGCTCGTGATGGCAAAACCAAGGTTCCCTTCAATGGGAATCGCGGTTAACATTGAGATTGCACTTCTCAATCCATCCACACAACGTATACTTCAAAATGACTCCCAACATCGTTCATTCAACTGTTGTGCCAAGCGTTAGCCGTCGTGACCCCGTGGCTTAGGGGTAGCGGTCACAACTAACATCCCAATGGTCCCGAGTTCGATGCCTGCTAACTCTATCTGATGAGATGTATTAACATCGAAACGCGTCATAGTAGTGCAGTGTTTTTCGATGGGCAACACCCAGTTTCTATTCGAACTGTGCATCCTATTTGCTACTCCTTCAAGTTCTCTAACTACGGTTAGCGGGTGGAAGCAATAGCGGGGACTGACGCAACAGAAACTGTTCGCACGATGCAATAGTCAGGTTTGTAGCTGGTAAAACTACTGACCTAGCTGATTCGTTCATCGATAAGCTAGCACATTCCTCGAATTTCCTCACAAACCCCGTCGAACACACCAGAGTAAAAATCGATAACATCTGCGATCATGGTTAAAAGACAGAAGGCCAAATCGCTGATTGGAATCAATGCCCAGGATAACCATAAAGCTCGATAACTAAGCTTGGAATCATAGCTGGTGTCATGCCTTCACAGTGGCACCCCATTCGGCTGTGGCATCCATTGTGCCACAAGTTGAGATAACTGTATATTGTTATATTCTATTCTCACATAGCTCGTTACGGGCGGTACACTGGCAGTCCCGACTCAAGCTGGGAACGCAGCGGTTATCTTCGTATCGAAGACATCTTAGTTTCATTCCGTTGGTCTCAACCACCAAATTACAGTTGGTGACACGAGGCCTGCCACAGATCCCGGGAAGTTCTATCAGCTATGCTGAAGTTGTTTTCGGCCTAGTTCCACCTTGTTAATGACTACGTCGTAGTTTTAGGAATGCATCCGTCCTGTGCTTTCCCAATAGATTGCTATCCTTCACTCTGACAGCATACACCGGTATGGCATGGTCTGGCATGAGTTCCTCCAACGCCGTGTGCGACAACAAATCAGGTGGCACATTGTTCTTTCCATCTATGTGCGCGATGGTAAAGGTTAAATCTTGAAGCCGGTAGGTCCATCGTGTAAGTCGTCCCCCCGTGTATTTCGTCGTCATAAGCCATGATAACGGTTTGTGGTCAGTGATGACATGGAACTCATTCGCTAAGAGGTACCTACTTCACTTCTCCATAGTCCACTTGATGGCAAGACACTCCTTCTCGATTGCAGAATACTACTATTTTATGCACCCGTTAGCACTCTACTGGCATATTCTATCACTTCAGCTAGTTGGGATAGCAACACACTGATTACAACGTTGCTTGCTTCGTACATCGCAGTAAACCTATCACGCGGATTGGGTATGCGAAATCATTATGGATCCCTTGTTACGCACAAGTTTATATGGTTGAAGGTCTGCTCCGGTTCGGATTTCTAAACGAACGGTTCGTCACTGTGGAGCAGCTTTAATGACCAGCTGATCACTCTGCAAATGGGATACGAACTTCGAATCTTATGCCACCATACTCGGGAACGAACGAAGCTAAGGTTTGGATATTTGCACTGCGAAGTTTTTAGCCATCTCATGTGTCTCAGAGAGGGGCTACACTTTACCGTCCTCCGCAATGTGACCCAGATACAGAACTGACCTCTGGACGAGCTGCAGCTTCTTATGACTTAGTTTTAAACAGGCTTTCTCTAGTCGTTTAACACGGCTGCGAGTTCAGCACCATGTTGTGTTCTGTCTCAGAGAAAATAATGATACCATATCCATAGAAGACCACAAGTTGGTTTGCCAGAATCATCAGTAGTAGGCGCCTGAATGTATCGTGAGCATTGCACAATCCAAATTGCATCCTAAAAATTCACACTACTAGCCATTCGCACCAAAAGCTGTTTTGTGACGATCTACTTCTGCGATAGGAAATTGCCACTATCCTGAGTGGAGATCTATCAGCGAAATCTGCTTTGCATTGTCAATATTAGTAAAAATTTCTTCTATCTGTGGCCTCGAAAATACTTCCTGCACCGTGAATCTGTTTAGCTCTCTGAAATCAATGCAGAATCGGCAGGTTTCATCAGCCTTTATCGTCAGTAACTCCAATGATGAATACGGACTGTTCGTTTTCATAATAATCCCTTTGTTCTCCATCTCCGCTACCTGTTCCTGTACCTCAGATAGGATGCTTTGTGGTATTCTTCTGTGAAATGTCCTCCTGGTATTAACGATATCCGGTCTGTCCAATTACAAATTACGTAATCATCATTCACATCCGTGACCAAGTACGCATACCTCCGTGGCCCATCGTGCGAATTGGGCACTCAGATAGAGCATTCAGGACACTCGTTCGGTTACATTATCAGCTCGGTTGCTTCGCCGTCCACAATAACTAAGTCATTACTCAAATCGATTCTGGAGACAAGTATATAAGTGAGAGCATTATCGATAATTGTTTCGGCGGCCCTCTCCACGGCGAACATCGTACGGTTGCTAAGTGTTGTCCCTATCCTAACGCTCAATAGCTGTGCCCTCCAAACTTTCAAGCAATGTCCTCCGACAGTACGTGTTAGTGAAGATGACTAAATTCACGGAACCCCGTCGAACATTCGTGTAATGGAAACCTCGCCCCTGTGTCCAATATGCCACGCACCGACGTCATTAAAATAGTAATTTCAAAGGGCCGGTAATCGCGGGCTACAGGACACCATACGACGGTGATCAATGTTGTTCGTACAAAATCCGGCAAAATGATCTCCATGGTTAGGGCGAGAAGAAAGGTGGCCAACACAGCATTTGCGCGAAGGGCATTTTGTGACCATCCTCATGATATACTATCAAGAAAAATTTGAAAACATAAATGTCAAAGCACCAAACTTCCATCGCAGCACAGAAGGTAAGAGATTATTAATTCTAAAGTAAAAAGCGCCTATTTAGAAGAATAGAACTACCTCGCATCGCAACAGCATGGCTTCAGACGCAAGCAATCGCGTAATACAAATGTACTGGTAACAAGATCAAGCTGGACTGACGCTGGAGTTGATTTAGTCTTCCTTGACTTCCCAAATGCGTTCGACCGGTCAGACCATAACATACTGCATTTCAAAATTTAGACATTTGGTATTGGTGATACTCCCTATGATGGTTCTGAAACTTTCTTCTACACCGGCGCCTGGAAGCACGTGTGCATGAATCGTTGTCAGATCCCATCCGAGTTGAATGTGGAGTACCACAGGCACCGGTACTAGGACCGCGATTATTTTTCACGTATATTAACGATATCACAGGCCTCATAAGCTCACACTGCCTGCTTTATGCCGATGACATCAAGGTACGGAGGGCAATAAATACACCAGACGATATCACAATACTTCAAGCTCATTTGGATAGGGTATATTTGTGGGCGATCTAAAATATACTTTGATTCAATGTAGACAAATGTAGAGTGCTGCACCTACGACACAAATTGGTGTCCTCCTACGTACTCGGCAACTAGGAGCTTCAAATATATTCTGATGAGAAGGATCTCGGCGTTTTCATCCAGGTCGCCCTTGGATGTTCGAATCAGGCTGAAACGGCGTCAAAGCGGGGCATCCAAACCGTGGATCTCCTGAAACGTACATTTGGACGATCCGACCCTTCGATTTTTCCACAACCGCGGCTCATACATACGGCCACATGTGGCATAAGCAATACAGGTCTGGCAGCCAACTTACAGATACACCAATACAGGACAAATAAGAATGTCAACTGTCTGTATAAGTTACCGTATGAATGAAGGCTACAAGTGCTCGGAGTCTTCAGCGGATAGTACCGGCGATTGCGCGATGACTTCATTTTGACTTACCAAATTTTGAGAGATCCCAACCACACATGCCGCTTTTTACTACCGCTCAGTCACAACAGCAATTTGAGAGGTCACCATCTTAAACTGGCAGAGCAACACGGTCGCTTGGAATGCCGTCGGAATTCCTTTTCCGTACGCGTATGCCGTGCGTGGAATGCCCCACCGGAATCTGTCACATGTGCTCCCACACTGGTAGAGTTCAAAACCTGAGTTGACCATACACTTATTTCTCTGCATCATCTTATCTGACGCATTACCCATGGATAAACAAAAGTGTCTGTAAACGATTTCACTGGCGGTCGCGGCATAGATTTCGTTACAGGTTTTTCACGTCCTGTCGATGTACACCAGGAGGAGACACGATTGTTACCAACATCCCATTTGCCGTCATTTCATATGGATTTACCTTGGATTTACAGTCTAGACGACGTATACTTCAGTGAGTTCACTGGTGTAAACCTAATTTTGCTAACAATTATTTTTCTATTCTGTAGTTTCACCGCAACCATTGTAGGGGACCTGTTAAGCAATGGCTTTTTTACCGGTATAAACCCTCATCCGCGCGAGTTGACCATTCGTTTGCCTAGTGCTATTGATGATGAAACAATAGAACAATGGTTTTTTACGGGTAAAAAAGCATTGCTTAACAAGTCCCGTAGGATGGAAATTATTGTGAAAATCAATTGCATGATAATGTGAAAAGCGTTGTGGTGGACTCACCATAGACTTATGCGGAATAGCGGAGATGTTCGCGTATTAAGCATATAATTCTATAAATCCATTGGTTAGGCGTTTGGCAAGACACCGTTTGATTGCGTTTTGTAGCCCTTGGCTAACAAGTCATAAAATGAAATGTAAATGAGACAATGCATCGTCAACTCGTTTTTTAAATATCTCCAGATTGGGAGCAGAGACGACATAATTAGGGAGGGCATTCCAAGGCTCACACACGCGGAGAGAAAAGAAATTTCTACGGCAATCAAGCCGGCTATAATGAATTGTCACTTTCAGAGGGTGACCTCTTAGTTTAGTGTTGTGGTTCAATTCCAGCAGCGGACGGCAAATGTGGTTTGGGTTCTGCAGAATCTGGTAAACCATTATGAGACCCCCCGCAAAAGCCGATATCGACTGCTGTAGATTCTTAGAGATTTCAGTCTAAGCTGATAGGGGAGATGAAAGAGGCCCCTGACGTTCTGGGTTGCCCTTCGTTGAGGAGTCTCGAGAGCAACGAGATCCTGTTTCTGCCACGGCTGCCACACCTGAATAACACATTCCACGTGAGGTCGCACGTGGGCGTTAAGCATTTGGGGAAAGATTGAGGGTTCAAACCGACCGAAGGTTCTGCGAAGAAGGCCGAAGTGTTGATTTCCGGTTCTCCTCGCCTTCTCTGCTTGTTTTGAACACCCGAGATCTTCCTGCACCAATACACCCAAGTCACGCTCCTGAGAAAGCTTCGCCAAGGTGTGATCTCCAATCTTGTAAGCGCTCACCGGCTGGTGACGCAGACGCATCACTTTGCACTTAGCTATGTTCAGTTGAAGCATGTTCCTCTTTGACCATTCGTAAATGCAATCTAAGTCATGTTGGAGCAGATCCTGATCTGGCTTGTTACTAATCGCCGCCATATCTTGACATCATCGGCGAAAAGCAGGAAATTTGAGGAGATGACCCTTGCCAGGTCGTTGATAAACACCAGGAATAAACGCGGTCCCAGCACTGAGCGTTGTGGGACACCACATTCCACCTCAATTGGGTTAGAAAGTGATCCCCTAACACGTACTTGAAGCTTTCGTTGGTAAAGGAAGTTGCCAAGCCAACCAAGTACAGGATCTCCGATTCCGTAACTCTGTAGTCTTTGAAGTAGGATGCTGTGATCAAGGCGGTCGAAAGCTTTGGAGAAGTCAAGATAGATGACATCGACTCCGACCCCATCATCGGCCACTTCCGTCCAACTACCTCGTGCAATAAGTAGGTTGGTGGTGCATAACCGGTTTTGACGATGTTCCGGTACGAAGATGTTGCATTTTTCCAGGTAGTCCATTAAAGCCTCAGCGACGACTGCTTCCATTACCTTCGCGAGCACAGGGAGGAGAGTGTGAAATTTACTATCTACACATTTCCCCACAACAACACGGCGCTCAGTCTGGTAAACGTTGATTAGGATGGGATAGGGCACTGAACGACTATTCTAAATTTACCATCAGCAGGAATGTTGCACATAGAGAGACAAAATTGCACACCGCTTGGTAAAATTCCAGGAGACTACGGTTGTTGTGAGAGTTGGCGGATGATGACACTACTGAGCCTGGTCACTCGTCATAGCAAGAATTCTGTTCTTGAAGTAGAAGTATTGAATCGCAGCTTCTACTGCTGCAGCCGTGAGTCATTCTCTACCTAATAATTTGTATGTTTAATGGCCTGCTGTCTCATTGTCCGCTGTCGAGTTTGCACCACTTCACAAGAAGCTACCCAGCTGCGCTCAGCAAGGCTAGCTGACCTGACAAGTTTCTTGGCATCCTCCCATACGGGCTGGCTTGCCGAATAATCTGTTGGTAGTAGCTGCGCTCTTCGGGTATTTCCTGCTCCGGCGTTTGTTGCGGCTGTAGTGTTCCAGGACGTGCTGGAGTTACATCTGGCAAGCCTCCTCCCAATAAAAAGGCCACAGTTGTCTGCTTAACAACACTGCGACGTGGCGGAGGTGATTCGCTACTTAATAAACTTACTGCCCCTTGTCTTTCTTGGAGACATTGTACACAGGCAAGCAGCCCGAGCAATCCGAGCATGGCTTTTTCCATACCAGGGGGTTAGAGTGAGGGCGGCTCTTTACTCCATAAAGCGTGCTCTCTGTGGTCCAGCGCAAAAACCTCGTTTCTTCGCGGTAAGACTTTTGGACCAGAGGCTTTGGTTGAGAACCCTAATCGTTCTCTTGTCTTTGCCTGGGCAAGAAAACAGTATCTTGCCCGCGTCATATAACATGACTTTTCCTTCCAACAATCCCTTGATGCTCTGGCCGTCGCAGAGGTTGATAAACGGCGCCTTATCTGCTGAATCGAGCAGAGTGCATAGAGGTTTGAATGCCTTCCAGCCTTCTTTTTCCTCATCTTGCGCTTTCATCCTTATCGTCCTGCCCCCACTTTACTTTTATCCCCTTCCCATTTTCTATCCTCCAATTCTTGGCGCTTCCCCACATTGCTTCAATAGTCGCCTGTCTTCTATTTTTAACTCCCACACAGCCGCAAGGTGTTTGTCCAGTCCAGTCGACACGTCCATGTACAACAAAGCGCACGCGATCAGTTCATCCGTTTGCCTTTGGAGTCCTTGATCCTCGCGAACACTGGCATGCCTCAACGTGCGCAATTTGTTACGGATTGGACAAAAGGCAGCCCTTGCCCGCACACTCAAGACCCTGTCGATCGATATTTGCTATTTATCGGAAACCTGCCTGCAAGATTCGACCTCCATGCTTACCCGCCATCTCTCACATGCGACACTGGCGGCACATTCTCACTGCGCAAGTCTGGAGATGACGCAGCTTCAAGTGCCGGTCAAGCTAGCGTTGGCATTGTTTCGAGTCACCTGACCGAAGCTGCCCTGATCGATCGCATCCCAGTTAACAGCCGGATGTGCGCCGTTAGATCGGTTGCCTCGTTCCATGCTACGAAGTCGCGCTGGGAACAAACGGTGCCTGTTTGTCATTGCGGCCTACGTGCCCACAAACCGCAGCACTGATTCGGTGAAAGATAATTTCTGTCCCCAACTTAACCACCTCAATAGTTGCAGAAGCGGCACGGATACCGTGCTGCTTGCTAGTGACCTAAAGGCCAAGTCAAAACTTTCCTCTTATGAGCCTGATCTTGGCGGCCAACATGGTGTAGGCTGCCGAAATGATAGCGGTTATCGGTTGTTACACCGGTGTGAAGATGATCGTCTCTTTCTCGCGAGCACAAACTTTTGAAACAGCACCCACCGGAGAGTGACTTGGCGCCCACCAGCCTCGGACCAGTCATGGAGCAAATCGATCACATCACGATCAGTTACCGCTAGAGGGGCTGTGTCCAAAACTGTCGCTGGACTTGGTGCACGAGCGTGGATTCCGATCATGCTATTGTGCGTGCCGACCTTCGACTGCGTTTCAGTGAACGTCCGCAACATTTTCTTGAGCACATTGACACCAGCCAACCGGGAAAGCCAGGTATTCTGAAGTTGTATCAAAGTACGCTAGGCATCCGGACTGAGTAAACGCCAATTAACCACCATCGAAGATCAGTAGTTGCATATTCCTCAAAGGTTACTATCAGCAAACATGTCTTTCTGTGATAAATCACATTGCCAATCTATAGGCTCTGGAAATTTTTGACGCTCGCCGACATATTCTGGCTGGAAGGGAATACAATGAGATCCGCAAAATCTCAGGGCATAACTACGTGCTAGCCTGAAGACAGACAGCGAAGCCTGATTGTGTCCTCGTGCATCTGAAATGAAAACAGCCCATACCGTTGGTAATCATCGTAAGTTATTCCGTCTGATACGGGAAACGGGCAGCATAAGACGTGGTGTTAGGGAGATAATACTCGGCACGAGTAGATAGTCGACACACCACCTGTCAAAATGCTTGAAGCATTGGACCGAACGCTTTGCAAGACAGTTTAACCAGTATGATATCGCTTACTTTTTCTGGCAATGAGTGCGCTTCTCCCTCAGCCGTCTCCTTGAATCCGCCCTCACGCGCAGAAATCGCACTTGAGATCAGATTGCTGAAATTGCAGAAGGCCGCAGGGTCAGATAGAATTCCCCAAGCCCTCTTCAAATTCGGGTGATCTGCTCTTGTACTTGATTTTCTTGAGTTGCTAGTGGAACGTCGGGAGCAGGAAACTGTCACAACAGACTAGAGCCGCTCCGGCATAGCCCCAAGCTTCAAGGGAGGCTCCCATTCGGAATTCAGCAACCATAGTGAACAGTCTGATCTTAATTGCTTCTAAATTGCTTGCGTCTGCCGTTATCCACAGACTGACTGGCACTCGTGAAAGACAGATATGTGAAGAGCAAGCCGAGTTTCGTTGAAGCCGGCGTTGCATCGAGCACATCTTCACTTTGCGTCAATTGTTAGAGCACCGCCATGTTTATTGGCGACTCGCTGTTGTCGTGCTTCTCGACATAAAAATTGCCGATTCGGTTGTTCGGCGTACCGTTTGGGACTGTCTGCTGAGGAATGATGTGCCCGATAATTACGCAAACACAATCAAAGATTTGTACGCGCATGGTTTGGGCAGAGTGAGGGTTTGTGGCAAACTGTCGCCGCTCTTCAATATCTCCAACAGCGCAAGACAAGGTAGCCCGCTGTCACCTTTCCGTTGTAACTTCGTTATTGACGGAGTCAAAGAAACAACGTTCGATGGGCACGACCTACCTGTGAAGCTACTTCCTGATGAGAGACTTATTAACTTGGCTTATGAGGACGATATGGTCCTAATCTATGACAGTTCGCAAACGTACCAAGCAGCACTGGACCGGCTAACATTGGCTGTCAATAGTTTTGGGTCATGTTTGGCTCTATCGAAATGCAAAGTCCTCCAAGATTGGCTGGAACGCACCCCTGCGCTAACTTTTGGTGGTGGTCAGCTGGAAGTCATTCAGGAATCCAAGTACTTAAGCAAATATATTAGCGCCCATGGGATCGAAGTTGAGGTTGCGAAAGGTTTAGCCTAAGCTCGAGGAGCTTTTGCCAATTTCCGCCACCTGTGGCGCAGGAGGGACATTAATCTCCAACTTAAGGGCAGAGTATATAATGCAGCAATCCGTTCCACCCAATAAAGCTTGTGAAACGGCCCATCAATCGACAGATATAATGTAGAGGGGCCGCTTCCAAGAATGGCTCTGGGGAGCTCTTCGGAGCTAGCTGAGAGCGGATCGCGAAAGACGGCTAGCGACGAGCCTGGGCCCGGAACTACGGAGCAGGAATATGTGGACAGTGCAATAAATCAGACAAATACGCCGCTAGCGCAGCCCACAGGACCAAGGCCGAGCCGATTGACACAGCCCAGAACAAGCAAGTCGAGAGCTCTCGAACGACTCCTGGCCGATCCAAATCGGGTGCAGAGAAGCGGAGATCGAGGCGAAAACAGGAAGGCGGATCTTCCAAGTCAGAGCTCCCGAGGCGAAAGGACTGGCTCGCCTCTAACATCCGTACCTGTGTTGCGTGGTGGGACGGAAATCTAGTCGATATTCGAGGGCGCGCGCGAGACCCTCATGTGCCCATTTTCGGTGTGCAATAAACGTCTACCCCCCTGTCTTGTCGTTCTCGCTACATTGGTGCCGTGACCAATCGCGATGGAGTTGACCCGGTTGGAGCAATTTGCGGCCGGTGACGTGGAGGCGTGGCTCGATGAGTTCGACGGAATTGCGGCTTGCGCGGGTGTGAGGGGGATGCAAATTTGCTAATTGCTTTGGGCACACGGTTGAGTGGACGAGCCAAGGCGGTGTATTTGCTCACTCGAAAGGCCAAACCCGGTTGTTCGTTCGCTGAGATGAGGGCTGCCTTGTGTGCAGAATTTGGGAAGGATCTGGAGAGAGAACGAGCACTGCAACGATTTCACGCAGCCAGGTGGGACGAACAGGAGGATTTGATGGTGTTTTTCCAGCAGCTGGACAGGCATCTAACGATTGGGCTCCCCGAGTTAGAGGGCAAAGCAAGAGAGCGCCTACTGAAACAGCAGTTTATCCGAAGTCTGCCCGGTCCACTCCATGATCAGGTGAAATTGGCGTCGCTGGTGGGAGACAGCAAAGCGTTGGATCTGGTGACGGTCGCCCAGAATTTGTCGGAACGAGTGACAGTGAGAAGCATCCAGCATGCTGAGTTGGAACAGAAAGTAAATCGCCTTTCCGAAATGGTGGAGCAGCTGTTGTCGATAGAGTCTTCAAGCACCACTTCACAACGCAATGTACGGGTAATCCGGAACGGTCGCCGCTGTTTCCGATGCAACCAGAATGGTCATGTGGCGAGATTCTGCACCAACGTCAATGTGCCCCATTGTTTCTCTCTATCCATGCCGAATCGGTGGCGAGTACCAGTCCTCCAGGTAACTATAGAAGGTGTGTCTGTCCGAGCCATAGTAGACACAGGAGCGGCAGTGTCAATTACGAAGAGGTTCAATGGGGTTCCAGTAAACCCATCTTCAATCACGATGCAGACGGTCGGCGGGCATTCTTTGAAAGTGACGGGCACGCAGCGGTTACGAATCAGGATAGGAGAAACGCTCATCAGCCATGACATGTTCATCGTGGAGGAGACGACCGAAACCATCATCGGAACCGACATCCTGAAACGGCTCGGTGTCACAATTGACCTGAAAAACGATGTGGTGATCGTGGCTAACGAGACGATCGAGATAAACAAGGGGAGAACCGACCGGGTTGGTGCCCTCAAAGCCGTGCCTGATTGTCAGAACCGGGCAATACGCAACGTACTGAGCAGGTATGCCCACTTATTCACAGACGCGGAAGATGATTACGGATTTTGCAATTGGGTTGAACACCGAATACCGTTGATCCCAGGAGGACAATGCAAGCCAATCTTCAGACGAATTCCACAGAACACCCTGGTGGAGATACAGAAGCAGGTGACCGAGATGGAATCGAAAGGAATCATCAGGCGAACGCACAGCCCGTATTCATCACCCGTGCTATTGACGAAGAAGGCCGACGGAACCTATCGATTTTGCATCGATTTCAGAGAACTAAACAGGGTGACTGTGAAGGATGCATTCCCGATGCCTCAGATGGAAGAAATTTTCTCAAGCCTTCACAGTGCGAAGCAGATATCTCTGATTGATCTCCGCTCGGGATATTGGCAACTGCCAATCGCAGAAGAAGATCGCCACAAGACGGCTTTCAGTGTCAATGGCCAGCAGTATGAGTTTTTGAGAATGCCGTTTGGATTGTGCAACGCCCCGGCTACATTCAGGCGTTTGTTGCTGATGGTCCTCGAGAACCTGCAAGGCGTGGTTGTGTACGGTGATGACATCATCGTCTTCTCTGAGACGGAACAGGAACATGTGACCAGACTTGGAGCAGTACTGCAGAGGCTAGATGAAGCTGGTCTGAAACTCAGTCGTAAAAAGTCGCAGATTGCCCAAAAGTCAATTGTATGCTTGGGTCACATCGTGGGCAATGGTCAAGTCCATCCACTTCCGGAGAAACGCGAGACGATCAAGTGCTTCGCAAAACCAAAATCCAAGCGTCAGCTCCGTTCGTTCTTGGGAGTGGTGGCATATGATTCAAAGTTTGTGCCCCAGTTCGCAGAGAAGGTCAGCCCGTTGTTAAAGCTGCTTCGCAAGGACGTGCCGTTCGTGTGGACAGCTGAAGCGGATCAGGCCTTTGACCATCTAAAGGCAGGCATAGCAGAAGCCCCGACATGTCTACGGCTACCCAATCCTGGTGAGAGGTTCACTGTGGCTGTCGACGCAAGCAACGTGGCAATCGGTGCGGTTTTGTCTCAACCGGCTGGGGTGGTGGAGTACGCGAGCAGAGTGCTGACGGGGGCGGAACAGAAGTATTCAACAACGGAGAAAGAATGCTTGGCCATCGTGTGGGCGTTAGAGAAGTGGAGAAATTACTTACTGGCGAATGAATTCCGGGTCGTCACTGACCACAAACCGCTCTCGTGGTTGATGACGGCGAAAGACCCGCGGGGACGACTTGCGCGATGGGCCTACCGATTGCAGGAATTCAACTTCACCATTGAGCACGTGGATGGAACGCAAAATGTATTGCCAGATATGTTGTCACGCCCGTGTTTGGACGACATCATGCCAGACAATGCCATACCGGTGCGTGCGATCGCGATGGGGGAGAGGAACCTGCTGGGAGATCAAAGGACAGATGAATTCGTGAAGGTGTTGTGCTCTCACTTACGGGCTGGCACCAAACCGGAGGCTACATCGGAGGAGGTGGAGGAGCTCCTCAAGATCTGGGACAGGTTGAAGGTCGAAAACGATAACGTGGTGGTGGCGATAGACGGACGGAAAGTGCCTTTTGTTCCACCAAATCAGCGAGAACGTGTGATGCGCATAACTCATGATGGCGCCCATATGGGATTCGAGCGGGTCTTTGAATTGCTGCGGAGGCGAGTGTTTTGGCCAACCATGAGGAAGGACGTCGCGACATACCTTCGGGAGTGCCCAAACTGCCAAACGAGTCGGGAGATGGAGTCCCCGAGACCGCCGATGCGATCGATGGAGGTTGGTGAGCCACTTCAGTGTTGGGGACTGGACGTCTTTGGGCCCTTACCAGTGAGTCGAACAGGAAACAGATACATTCTAGTGATGATTGACCACTTCACTCGATGGGTGGAAGCCATACCAATCAAGGACCAAACAGGCGAGACAGTGTCGCAAGTATTCGAATTCAATGTGCCTGCAAGGTATGGGATCCCACAGTGTATCATCACGGACCAAGGGCCCTGCTTCGAGTCAAGAGCGTTTAAGTCAGTGTTGGACAAGTGGGGCATCCAGAGACGGCGAACCTCACCGTACCACCCACAAACCAACGGCATGACCGAGCGGTTCAACCGGACATTGAAGACGTGGATAAACTGCACGAAGTTGGCATGGGAAGATGCTTTGCCTCAGGTTCTGATCGCGTATCGGACCAGCATGCAATCAACCACCAAGGTCTCGCCATTCGAATTACTGTTCGGCAGAGAACCACGGATTGCGCTCGATACTTGCCTACCGAACCAGGGTGAGTGGAAACATCCAGCTGAGCATCAAGAGCGACTGCGATGGAAAGCTAGAAGCGAAACCAAAGCCCGACAAGCGCGGAATAAGCGAAATTACGACGCCAGGCATGAGGCTCACAAGTGGAGGCCATTCAGGATTGGAGAGCGAGTCAAGTTACGAAACAACGATCGGCCGGATCATGACGGGCCGGGCGCAAGCAAGTTCAGAGAACGCTGGAAAGGTCCCTACACCATTATCGACCAGAAAGCGGGCAACTTCCTAATCGACTGTGGAGGAATGAAACGTTGGGTGAATGCTGCTCTCCTGCGACCATGGTACGAGAGGAAGAAAGGTCCTGGAGGAGGGGCGGGTGTAGAGGGGCCGCTTCCAAGAATGGCTCTGGGGAGCTCTTCGGAGCTAGCTGAGAGCGGATCGCGAAAGACGGCTAGCGACGAGCCTGGGCCCGGAACTACGGAGCGGGAATATGTGGACAGTGCAATAAATCAGACAAATACGCCGCTAGCGCAGCCCACAGGACCAAGGCCGAGCCGATTGACACAGCCCAGAACAAGCAAGTCGAGAGCTCTCGAACGACTCCTGGCCGATCCAAATCAGGTGCAGAGAAGCGGAGATCGAGGCGAAAACAGGAAGGCGGATCTTCCAAGTCAGAGCTCCCGAGGCGAAAGGACTGGCTCGCCTCTAACATCCGTACCTGTGTTGCGTGGTGGGACGGAAATCTAGTCGATATTCGAGGGCGCGCGCGAGACCCTCATGTGCCCATTTTCGGTGTGCAATAAACGTCTACCCCCCTGTCTTGTCGTTCTCGCTACAATAAGAGGCCAGTCACGTTCGACCACCGTTGCATTCGTAGCTTAGTACAATGGAACAGTAGGGGTAAAAAACGCCATTGCTTAACAGGTCCCCTACAATGGTTGCGGTGAAACTACAGAATAGAAAAATAATTGTTAGCAAAATTAGGTTTACACCAGTGAACTCACTGAAGTATACGTCGTCCAGACTGTAAATCCAAGGCAAATCCATATGAAATGACGGCAAATGGGATGTTGGTAACAATCGTGTCTCCTCCTGGTGTACATCGACAGGACGTGAAAAACCTGTAACGAAATCTATGCCGCGACCGCCAGTGAAATCGTTTACAGACACTTTTGTTTATCCACGGGTAATGCGTCAGATAAGATGATGCAGAGAAATAAGTGTATGGTCAACTCGGGTTTTGAACTCTACCAGTGTGGGAGCACATGTGACAGATTCCGGTGGGGCATTCCACGCACGGCATACGCGTACGGAAAAGGAATTCCGACGGCATTCCAAGCGACCGTGTTGCTCTGCCAGTTTAAGATGGTGACCTCTCAAATTGCTGTTGTGACTGAGCGGTAGTAAAAAGCGGCATGTGTGGTTGGGATCTCTCAAAATTTGGTAAGTCAAAATGAAGTCATCGCGCAATCGCCGGTACTATCCGCGGAAGACTCCGAGCACTTGTAGCCTTCATTCATACGGTAACTTATACAGACAGTTGACATTCTTATTTGTCCTGTATTGGTGTATCTGCAAGTTAGTGAGATCTCTCCTCGACCATGGCTGCCAGACCTGTATTGCTTATGCCACATGTGGCCGTATGTATGAGCCGCGGTTGTGGAAAAATCGAAGGGTCGGATCGTCCAAATGTACGTTTCAGGAGATCCACGGTTTGGATGCCCCGCTTTGACGCCGTTTCAGCCTGATTCGAACATCCAAGGGCGACCTGGATGAAAACGCCGAGATCCTTCTCATCAGAATATATTTGAAGCTCCTAGTTGCCGAGTACGTAGGAGGACACCAATTTGTGTCGTAGGTGCAGCACTCTACATTTGTCTACATTGAATCAAAGTATATTTTAGATCGCCCACAAATATACCCTATCCAAATGAGCTTGAAGTATTGTGATATCGTCTGGTGTATTTATTGCCCTCCGGACCTTGATGTCATCGGCATAAAGCAGGCAGTGTGAGCTTATGAGGCCTGTGATATCGTTAATATACGTCAAAAATTATCGCGGTCCTAGTACCGATCCCTGTGGTACTCCACATTCAACTCGGATGGGATCTGACAACGATTCATGCACACGTGCTTCCAGGCGCTGTTGTAGAAGAAAGTTTCAGAACCATCATAGGGGAGTACCACCAATACTAAAGGTCTAAATTTTGACGTGCAGAATGTTATGGTCTAACCGGTCGAACGCATTTGGGAAGTCAAGGAAGACTAAATCAACTCCAGCGTCAGTCCAGCTGGATCTTGTTACCAGTACATTTGTATTACGCGATTGCTTGCGTCTGAAGCCATGCTGTTGGGATGCGAGGTAGTTTCATTCTTCCACGCTGGCCGATGGCGCATCATAAATGATAGCTTCCATGACCTTTACAAATGCCGGTCGTTAGTTTCTGGGCGATGGTTGGCTATATAGGAACAAATACCTGATTTGCGCATTTGAGTAACCATCCTGTGGTCCCATATTTCGACACGTACATCACATCAATTCAGTGTTGGTAGCATCGAGCCAAGGTTTCGGCTAAGCTCCCTCGTACCGCCGCTAGCTGCTTTGTTGTATATTATCAACTCCGGGAGAGCTGTGTTTGCGCATACTCAACAGCTTTTTAGTACAGCTTCCGCCGTGAAGGGTATGTGAGTGATATTGGATGATGAGACAACTATTGTCTTAGGCTTAATAGGCCAGTGATCGCACTGAAATACTGCAGCATATGGTAGGCGCAGATTATTCGGCGCATCTTCCGGCGTCTGTGTCAGTCCGTTCACTGTTTGAAGAGGAGGAATTCTCCGTTTCACTTTAGGTAGATTATATACATGCCGCCACATCTGCTTGTAATTTGGAACTGCAAATTGTTACCTTCTGCTGTTGTACTATGCTATCCTGGCTGACAAGTGGTGTTCATTTATTACGCCGACCGGTCCACAGATATACAAATGTTGGGAGTCACTGCCGTAGAATGCACCGGCTCGCTATACCCTCATATTTCACGAGACCAGCTGCTTGTAGTGTAATCCCTTCGCAACAAAAGAGTACATGTCTGCGTACTTGCGGAACAAGAAAAAAGTAATATATGTCACTGTTAAACATATCCTTTGAAAGGAAATTGCAAGGCTACAATCAAACATCTATCACTTGCCTTCTTCATCGCTCCATCGGTGATTATATCATTCCACCCGGCAGCTGTCCTGTCTACCTCGATCAGATTTGACTTGTGTGGTTCGTATGGGGGCGAATTGTTTGGAATATGATTACCTTCTACTCAACGTTTAACTAAGACCTGTGGATCCGTCACAAAGTGCTATTTCATCGCATAAATAAAGAAGTTACCTGTAGTGTTTGGTATCCATTCTGCTGCGACGGAGATCGTTCCGCTCCTTATGTTACGGACAACTTGACTTCGAGGTCAAAAGGTAGCTTCTACTGCGTCTTCAACTATCCGACCGAACTAGCGTGAATACCCACCAAAATGAGACAACCGATCTGCGCCTCTTGTTTAGAGCACCTTTTTACTACCAAGCTAACGTTGTTTACTGTTGTCCTGCGTGCATAAGTTGCGCCCTAGCCTCAGACATCTCCTTTACTCACTTACAAAAAGGGCTTGACTACACTTTAGGCTTATACCCGATGCTCTGGGCACACACGTTTCCCTTTCCTGAGGGACTGTGCACTCTCCAATAAAGGTCTTAGACACAATCATTGTCCAGTAATGGCGCACGGTGCATTGTACAACGGCTGAGCTCCGTTTAGTAAAGTCTCAATTGCCGTCCATTTAAGTTGGATCACGTTAGTCTCACGCAAGTCACCCTTTTCCTACCCAGCTCCGAAAGCATGATTATTCTGCGTGTGACTGTTTTCAGTCGTTACGCTATACCGAATTCTATTGGCTGGTAGCCTCTGCCCACGCAATGCTACCTGGATGCAAGTGCGATTATTATCGGATGATAACCTTTGCGTTAAGGAGGAAAGCTTCTGCACTAAGGATGTCAGTGATTGCGCCAAGGATGTAAGCGGTTGCGTTAAGGATGTTAGCAAGTGAGAAATGGTATAGTCTTTAGTGATATGGAAAGCACGGTTATCGATGGATTTAGTAAGGTCTGTGCAGGTTATACTTGATCCTTGACTCGTTTTGTGGCTGTACTGTGTGAGGCTACTGTGGTCGCACTTTGATCATATCGAGCAGCAACTATTACGTAGGTGGATCGGTTTTTATATCGCTTTGCATTTCGTTGGTCAATCGGAAGAGTGGGAGTTACCGATGTTGCATCAGTCGGTACAGTGGATAAGAGTATGTGGGCGAAGAGGCTAGGCAGGCGTCTATCGGTTGCGATGACGATTTGGTTCGTGGCTCCCAAGGTTTCTAGTACTGCGTGGCCGTTTGAAAGCCTAGCCCGTTTCCTTGCTTTCGAGGCAGCAGTTGAGCGAGACGGATGAGGTACAAGATGTGCTATATTCGCTTCGAGCGAAGCAATTTTTGTATTCAGACGATGTTCAGTTTCGGCGACTGGGCCGTCATACTTTTGTGTTAACACTGGTACGCGTTTTACTAGTGGAATCGTTGTGCACTTCGGACAGAACCAAGGTGAACCCGACTTAATGAATTTTTTGCTTATTCTAGCTGAGAAATGCGACCGGTTAATCGCAGAAGCAGAGCAGAGGATCAACAATAAGCTTACTTCAGTGGAAGCGAGTATGGACCACAGAAGCGTAGCAGCTGCTAAGTAATGGAATGCTGAACAATCCGCTTCTCCTGCACCGCCATCAGCCACCTCTCCATCGTTGTCTTCTCCAACTTTGGTAGAACGCCCGGCGAAAACAGACTGTACCTACGGGAATCAAACAGTACACACGGCAACAAAAATCAGGCACCATTCAAATCGTCTGGTTAAGCAAATTCCACTAGACCTGACATCTAGCAGTAACAAGGATGAAGCAGCCAAACACCAACCCTTGGTACCTGTAGCTCAAACATCTCTTGTCGAGACTAAGCCTCCCAGAACATCGGTTACATATGCAGAGGTTGCTGCAAGGGTCCACCGAGAGGCCGCCGTTGCATCCTCTGCCATTGTAAACACCGTTAACGCAAATAGAGAGAAAAAGAGCAAACAATCACTTGTCAACAAGTCAAGACAAATGAGTACCATACCTTGTAGATCGATTAAAAAGGGATCCAACAACAGTGCTCGGACTGTTGTATGCTCAAATGTCCCTGAATCTACCGCCATTACACTGCTGGATAAGTTATCAGACGACCAAGACCAATGGAACTCATTGTGTATGCAGATGAGTATCAAAGCCAAACCCATAAACTTGTTACGAATTACTCGTCATCGGAACTCGCCACACTATGGTGAACCCAGACTTATTCGAGTAACTCTAGAATCCTCCACGGATGTAGAAAAAGTTTTGCTCTCCGGAAGCACGCTAAAACACGGATCCTGTGGGATACGTATCTATCCTGATGTCCCTTGGAGCGCGCGACAACCAAAACGAACCACCGAAGAGGGGCACAGCAAGCAAGACCGCCTAAACACAATCTTCATACATGGTGTGCTAGAACATCCTTCTAACGATGTTCAAGAGACCGGAAAGCACGATTTAGAACAGTGGCGGTTCATTCGTGAAACACTTTCTTTGGATGATGTTGTGGCACTATCGCTCACCAGGATACCACTCTCACCAAATTATCGAGGATGCGGCCCTAGAACCCTAAAACTTGTGGTTCAGTCAGAGCAACAAACAAAGGATGTTTTGGATCGATGGCGGCGAAATCGGAAACATCTTCCTTCCGAAATTCGGTTTAAGGTCGCAAACACTTTACACAGCTCAACTATTAAAGCAACTGAAGCAGCAAGCATACTGACGAATGTACAGAAGTGTAACTTGACTGCTACTTTAATTGACTCTGACGTAGGTCTAAACGAAGGCCGGGCGCACCTTGGCCGAATCAAGATGCAAACGAGGTATCATTGATCCATCAAAAAACGAGTAACTGCCGACCTCCCATCGGTCGGCATTCTCCCACACTTGACAGCTTCACCTCTCTGCGGGCTCCTAGATACCGAGAAACTGGCCTGCTTGTATACAAATGCTCAAAGACTTTCTAACAAACTGGCTGAACTGAAAGATCGCCAAGCTCCCGGCTCGTATGATGTCATTGGTATCACCGAGACATGGTTGCACACGGGAATGACGGACGCTGAAGTGTCGCTACCCGGCATGTCGCTGTTCCGGAACGACAGGCTCACAAAAGGAGGAGGGGTAATCTTGTACTACTGAAACGACTTACAGTGTGAAGCCGTGGAGGATTAAGACTCGCAGTTCCCTGACTCTCTTTGGTGCCGGTTGCAGTTAAAAGGCGGGGACGCTTGCCTTATTGTCTTGGTGTACCGCGCCCCTAACTCAACACCCGAAACCGACTAGCACCTAACGGCTGCTTTAAGGTGCAGTTTACAGCAAAAGTACACTCACATTCTTATCATGGGTGATTTCAACGTACATTGTTTAGAAGCCCCTGCCACGATCGGAGAACAATTCAAAACCGATTTACCAGATCTAGTAACTACTGTTCCTCTTTACAACCACATCACTTTGCCCACTCGGTTCAGAACTGATAACAGGCCATCTGTGTTAGATATTGTGCTTACCAACGAGGAACATATGAATGATGCGTTGGTTTTAGACTGCCCGTTGGGTCGCAGTGATCACGCAGTCATCAGTTTCAACTTCGTCTGCTATGCAGAATATCGGAATGATAACGATGATACTGTGCGAACCATCACAAGGTACGACCGACTCGCCCAGCTAGTCAGCGCCACAACATGGTCTTTCCTCGAAGAGGAACCCCCAGAAGTCGCCTGGCTCGAGTTCGTCAACACATTCAGTCAGCTGATTGCACAGGCTTCAAAGATAAAAGCTTGCAATAAGTGCAAATCCGTTTCTTTCGTTAGGAGCAGAACCCGAAAATGGATGACAGCACGCAACACAGCATGGCGAGTGTACAGAGAAGCTTCAGCACCAGATACTTAGGACAACTACGTAGCCCAACGTAACCACTGCACTCAACTGTTAAGAGAAGACAAAGCCGCATTTCAGCAGAACATCACAAAAACCTTCAGTGCTAACCATAAACTGCTGTACAAGCACGTTAATAGCCTACGAAAGGTGAGGCAAGGGTTTCTTCCACTCAAGACGGCTGATGGCCTAACAAGAACGTCTATGGAAGCTGCAAACGTGCTGCGGATGCAATACGCCCCGAAGTTTCAAGGAGTCTTGCCACCAAGCGATCTACCAAGCTTTGTATTCTGCTCACCAGGACTAACCCACATCAATTTTACCGCAGAGGCTGTATTGCAAAAGCTGACTTCTCTACGCAAATACAGCTCGCCGGGTGTCGACACCATTCGTCCAGAGGCACTGGAAGCAGCAGCAAACCAACTGGCAGGACATTTAGCTCAGTTTTTCCAGCACTGCTTAGACCAGAACCAAGTTCCTGCCATGTGGAAGCTTGGAATAATAACCCCGATCCACAAAGGTGGCAGCAGAACTGATCCCTCTAACTACCGCCCAGTAACCCTTCTTCCTATACTCTCCAAGGTCATGGAATCCATAGTTTCCGATGCACTGGTGTGCTATCTGGAAAACTGCAACATCATCACGCCTGAACAACAAGGTTTCCGTCGACAGCGGTCATGTACAACGAATTTACTGATTGCACGCAGTAGTTGGACCGAGGCAGCTGACGCTGGAGAAGGTGTTGATGTGATCTACCTGGATTTTTCCAAGGCTTTCGATCGTCTAGACCATCGGGTACTACTATCCAAACTTCAGCGTTACGGGATCGGCGACCCTCTTTTAAGCTGGATCGCCAACTTTCTACTTCAACGGCAATTAGTGGTCAGAGTGCGGAGCTTTGTATCGGACCCCATACAAGTGGAGTGTGGTGTGCCGCAAGGCTCGGTTCTAGGTCCACATTTGTTTTTGTGTTTATTAATGACCTTGCACAGGGAATCGCTTCAAACTTCCTAATGTTTGCCGACGATATCAAGATCTGGCGCAGAATCCAGGCGAACGCCGACCAACATGTGCTTCAGAGTGACCTAGCTACGGCGGATCAATGGTCGACCCAAAACGTATTACATTTCAACATCAGTAAATGCAAGGTGCTTTCCATCCGACATCAGAGCAGCTACTCATACCGACTCGAAACGAATATACTACAACAATCAACTCTCGAACGTGACTTGGTTGTCCTGGTTCAAGATGACTTGGGTTGCTCCAGGCAATCCGAAAAGGCCTCGAAGACCGGGAACCAACAAGTCGGGCTGTTGAGGCCGGTGTTTGGACAAATAAACAGCTCCGTATTTCGACAAATGCTCAGTGCGTATGTTCACCCGCATGTCGAATACGCAATTCAAGCCTGGCATCCATGGCTGAAACACGACCTTAATGCACTGGAGCAGCCACAACGTGGGGCATCTAACAACGTAATTGGAATGTGCAATCTTTCATACGAGGAGAGGCTGCAACGATTGGGAGTATTCAGTGGAAGCTGTCGCCGACTACGAGGCGACCTGATTATGGCATACTTGATTCTGCGAGACCCACATCATGTGTGCCGCCCTTTACTGCAACTCAGCAGCAATACAAACCTGAGGGGCCACTCATTAAAACTCGCAGAACAATACAGTCGTCTGGAGTGCCGCAGAAATTTCTTTTCCATTCGTGTCTGTCACCAGTGAAATGCTCTCCCAGAATCGGTCGTCTCTGCACCGATACTAACAGTATTTAAAAGACGGTTGGACGATGCACTCATCCACTTACACTTTGTTACTTAACACTACGTCTCCATCCTACACTTGGAGTTTACCATGGAATTATTTATCGTTAACTGTAGATGCTGTGAATCTAAGATGATCGCGGGACTGCAGCGAAGCAAACGATAAGTCCTTATTTTCATATTTAAAGTATTAACTATTTTACTATCCTTATGCTCATTATTGTTTTGTTGATATCCCCTTCAACTCTCCAACGGGACTTGTAAAGCAACGCTTCATAACCCGTATAAATTCATTGTTCATTATGTCGGTTCTACAGGCGTTGACACATTTCGAAGGGTACCGGGCTTGGCAAGTTGTACAAGTCAACCCTCCTTTTAATTCATTAGTACAGGTTTGATTAGTACATAATACTTCGTCTCGGGCTACCTGTGTGGCGGTCATGATGGCCAATTACCCTAGAACAAATCCAAGATTGCGGAGACGGACGGCATTTGGGCTTATCAATGAGAACTCCGCAAATAGCCAGTGAACAGCCACCAAATTTGCACGGATTGAAGAATACACCAACAGAAAAATATTGGAGTGTAATTCACACAGAAATATCACGTATAAGAGAATAATCCGGAAAAATGTGGAATCCAGTACGGTAATCCAAAATTCCGCGGCGTCCGTTGGTACATCCAACCCAGATGATATCTGGTGGGAGCGCCGCGTGAGCAATGAGCGTGTTCGGCTTCACGTATTTTGTTCAGCAAAAGATTGTGAACCACTCAGCACCATTATATCACGCACCAGGCTCCGATTGCTGGGCCACCTGTTGCGCACGCCAGCACACTGACTCTTGCGACGCGCATTGTTTGCGCGCCTGCAGTGCGGTTGGAAGAATTAGAGGTGAGCCCAAGCGATCACTTAGTCAAGAGATTTGCAAACCCTCACTTCAAAGTTGGCGTCGGTTGGTGCTTCCCGACTACCTGGCTGGGGTTCTAAGGACCATGAACACGTTTGGTTGGACACACCTGATGATATGTCGAAGAACTGGCCCCAGTGGCCTAGGTGTTGTGCGTTTGGTTGTTCATCCCCTCCCTTTTAGATTCCCCCTCCACTTTCGATCTCATACAAATTGAGTAATAAAATTTTAACATCATATTAGTTGTTTTTGAATCCTTTGTGGTCAAATTTTATACTCTTATCTTTTTGTATTGTGGCATATTCTCTGAGGTGTGTTACTCACCCTCAACTACCCTGTATTAATGATGAGGATGGTGATGATGAACTGAGGGTTCAGTCACCGGATTCCAACGAGTGCGAAACCCTGCTGTCTTGTGGGTTACACTCGTTGGCCAAAGACAACCCACTAAATTCGGCCTGGACAACTCGGTAGTATCTCGCTTACTGACAAACCGCGGAACCATACAACTGTACTCACTGTCTTCCGCTCTTAGGATGATCCAGTACAATGTTACTACGCCAACTTTACAATCATACGCCGCCAATTTAGCTACCCATCCCTTGTATTATTCATCTACACTGTTACTTCATTCTTCAAAAGTGAAGAACCCTATCTCCGCTGCTGAAATTATTCTCTTACCATTCGTCACCTCAACCACACAGTCCTCGACAGGGAGCTGCCAGCCCCGAAGTCTGCCATCTTTGCTGCTGCAACCTGGAATGCAGTTCAAACTGACAAGCTTTAAGGTGCGCACATTATATTATATCGGCAGCAAGCTGGACTTGCATGTACACTGGAGAGCTTTGTAGTCGATGTCTGCTGCCTGAGTGAAACATAACTGCAGGATTCCAACACAATCTAGCAGCTGTCGTCACCAGTCCAACCACGCAGTGGCTTCTTTCTTCGCCTTTCTGGTGACTCTGAGGCTAGCGTATCTGGGGAAACTGGTATTGGGGTGGCACTCAGTGCCGGAGCTCAGGCCACCCTCCTTGATTGGATTCCAATCAACAGTCGCGTTTGTGCTATGAGGCTCTGTGGATGGTGCAGGGTTAGCAGGCACCGAGCTGACAAGCGTGTTCTTTTTATGATTTCCACCTAGGCACGCACGGACTGCAGCTCGGATACAGTCAATGACCGGTTCTAGCAACATCTCCAAGAGTTGCTCCAAAAGACGCCTGAAAGAAACATTATCATTACGGCAGGAGATTTAAACAGACGTATTAGTCGGCTGCTGCCATGTGAACGCCACCTCGGTGGACGGCATTGGTATGATGGTATTCGCTTTGTCAACGGAGAGAGACTACCCAGTCTATGTGCTGACCAATAGCTTTGCCTATCTAATACGAGCTCTGCTCATCCAGGAAGCCACTACGCCACTTGGCGTCCTCCATCATTAACTCACCATTGATCACAAATTGATCACATAACCATAAGTCGCAGGTGGAGCGTAAGCGGACGCGACTGCAGATAATTTTGGTCAACGTGCGCTGAAGCCGCTCATGCATTGACGTGTGCGACCGTTTGCGTGCATTTCGGTGGTCCACCTAAGGCCAAACAAACTCGACTGAACACCCACATGTTAAAGGACCCAACAGTATCAACAGAGGCTTCGTGCAATTCTCACTCTGCCCTCTTCTCTGGATGTCGATCAACGCTGATCAGGTTTTCAACAAACCATGCTGTCCGCCGGATTGTCCAAGTGCGGCGTCACTTGCTGTACAGCCGAAAGCTGGATTTCGGTAAAATTCTCAGAACTGTTGGATCGTCGATAGGTTGTGCCCGCCTGTGAGGAGCACAATAAACTCAGTCCGTCTGTCTCTCAACATCTGAAATCAAGCCTTCGGTCTGACCGTTAATCCTGGTAGTCAAAACGAGCTGCTGTGATGGAAGCCACCGCATCGGCTGGAAACTTCCGCAGCTTCGTTTACTTCATCAGCGCCACTGGTCGCAATGCGCATGCTATCAGTTGGACAGTTTATGAGTCAGAGTGCTCGAAAATCATCAACGTACACAGGCGCTTGGGTCACTGGACAGTGCGGTTTGCTTTCCAAGTTAACTATCCAACCCAGCCCACTGTGACACCTCCGTTACCCTACAGATCCTCCTACGGAAGCAGAGACCCGAGGCGCAATCCAATCTCTGAAAAGTCATAAGGCTCCCGACCCTGACAGCATACCCCCGGCTCCATACGAATATGGCGGGAATACACTTGTCAGCAAAATCCTGTCACTGTTCAAGAGAAACTCCCAATTCCATGGGAGGAATCGGTCATTGTCCCGATTTAACAAAAGGCTCTCGTGAAGATTGTACCAATTACCGCAGTACTTCGTTGATTGTTACTTCCAAGATTTGCGTGTCTGTCCTACTCCGCAAGCTTACAGCGATTAGAGAAGGCGCTTCCCCAGAGCAACAAGCCGGTTTTCGTCAAGGCAGAGGTTGCATCGACCAAATCATCACACTCCCCCAACTTGCTGAACTCGGTCATGTCTACCGACGGTCATCCATCGTAGTGTTCTTGGACATCCTAGCGTCATTTGACTCAGTAGATAGATCTGTGGTGTGGAACTGACTACTAAGGGAAGATAAACCCGAAAAGTTTATTATCATCCTGAAGGAAATTTACAACCACACGTTGGGCAAAGTCAAGGCTTACAGCATGCTTTCCTCTCTGGCCGGTGGTCAAGCAGTCTGCAATTCTGGCTTGCAGTCATAAGGTCATTGGATCGAATCCGCTTAGTAGAGGGAGTCCTCGCGGTATACTAAGCTCAAGCGCGATTGGTGGTGGTCGCGCGACAGCGAAGTGTCATTACGGTCTACAGTTAACGATTTATTTCCCTTCCTCTCCGTTTGCTGTCTTTAGCGGCGTTCGCCAAAGTTACCCGATTGCACCTTTTCCCTTCAATTTTGTAATTGAAGATGTTGTTCAACGAGCATTGAAAGGCATCTAAAACTGCGGTGTTGAGCATCTCCCAGGTGATAGAGTCGCGGATTTGGACTATCCCGATGATATCGATTTACTTGGGGACGATCCACAAACCATCCAAAGTGCCTTGAACCACTTAACGATAGAGCCATCTAAGTATGGCTTGTATTTCCCCACAGCAACGTGCAAAATACCACTGCAGGACTGGAAGATGTCTGTGTCTGCCCTCACCATTACTGGTGGCGTCCTGGAACAACGCCCCTGCCTCACTTATCTATGGAGTTGCATCACGACTGTCGGTGGTGTTGATGAGGTCTCACAATGATTCGCAAACGCCCGCCTTGCATTCTTCAGACTGAGACACCTATAGCATCGTTGCAATGTCAGTCTCAAGCTGAAGGCAGAGTGTACAGTGCTTCTGTCCGTGCGGTCCTTTTTTACGGCTGTGAGACCTGCCCTATACGCTCGGAAGACATAAAACGATTGTCAGTTTTGACAATCGTTGCCTACGTAGGATTGTTCTCATGTGACGACAACATCTAGTAAGCAGTACATAAGTTCGAGACCGAGTAAGTGGAGCAAATGACCCATGCTTCCAAAAGGTAATTCTCTTACACCACCTGCATTATCTCGGCCACTTATTACACATGCCAGCCTACCGCCTTCCTCGTCCAGCTTTATTTGTGCCCCTCGGGAAGCGGCTGGAAGACATGCCGCGGTGGGCAACCAATGAGGTGGAGAAGCAGCATGAAGAAGGCAATCTCGAACTTTGCATCCGTTGGACTGGTCTGCTTTCCAGGATAGCGACCAGACTACTAGGACTTCCAGTGGTTAGAAACACTGGAGGTTACGACGCGTAACAGACATCAGTAGCGACACAGTTGTTCAACCTCATCATCTCTTAATGGCTTTTTGAACATATCTAAAAAAAGCTCCAAAAAAGCTCAAAATGGCGTGTATGAAACTCAAAAAGCGTTTTGCATCTGCTATTGTATTTCATCTTCCCCATTTCTCTCCAAGATTCGGATGGTACATTGTTGTAATCATCATCATCATCAATACACGTTAGCCAGGAATGAGGAGCACACCACAGTTAAAGTGTTTCAATGCAAGAGTGCTAAGACGTTAAGCAATTTAAACTTAAAGGCTACAAACAAATGACATCATGTTAATACCACATTTATGAGGGTTGTTGGAGGATATAGCTATAGGGAAGGGGACGGACAAAGAGACTCACAAGGTAACCGCCATTGAAATTGACTTCGTCATGTCGGCTAGTGTACTTAAACAAACATGTCCATCCATCTTTCGGTCTAATGCCAGGCAGTTGGGAAACACCGACCGCTGAAAACATAGAGATGAGGACTTCATTCTTTTCCACCAAGTCATCGCTTAGCCTCAGTACCTCTTTTTCCATCTCCCTCCCCAGCGAGCAAAGGACGCACGTCGCGGGAGTCGGTGTGCTGACATGCGTAACACGTGGCCCAGCAATCGAAGCCTGGTGCGTGATAAAATGGTGCTGAGCGGTTCACAAGCTCTTACTGAACAAAATACGTGAAGCCGAACACGCTGGTTGCTCAAGCGGTACTCTCAGCAGATATGAGCTAAGCTGCGAAGGCGTCGATGGTCAAACGTGACTAGCTTCTTTATGTCTGTCGACCTGATGGGCCAGGTTTCACAAGCGTACACTAGGGTTGTACGGAGAACACTGTCACGTCAGCTCTACAGGTGGCAGAGATAAGCAAAAACGCATCGAGCTTTTGTTATACGGTTCGTGATCTCATCTTCCGTTCCACCTGGGCTGATATAGCTGCCCAAATGCTTGCATTTCTTATCGAATTCTAGATGATCACCACCAACGGTCAGTGCAGGTGTAGGTCCCTGCCAATCTTGGAGCTGAGGTTTACATTTTGCTGGTGAAAAGCATAGCCCAAAACGCCTGACAGTCAGAGCTAGTTTGTCTAGTGTAACTTGGCACGTTCGGCAGTGGTCACAGAGGAGTGAAACGTTGTCGGCATACTCCAAGACTAGAAGTCGTTCACCAGGGCGCGGTGCACGGATTTCTTATCCAAGCCTGTCGCTGAGTCGTACACAATGTGCCTGAAGTGAACGAAAATCTAGGATCGTTAGAGGATTGCTAATATAACTGTAGTACCAGAGAGATTGATCGGTAAAGAGTAGCCTGTCGCTTGCACTTCAGTTGCCTTAAATGGTTTTGTAATACTGATTATTAAAACATTGCTGGCTCAGTCCAGTTTAGAGGAACCACCTCAACTTGCATATGGAATTTCAAGGTGCGCGAATGATGTCGAAGATTTTCTAGGGCATCCAGTGCTCTGCTCTCTAGACAGTCAGAATAAATCCACATAGGTCTGTGTTCATGACTGCAGCAAAGCTTCCGGTTGTGTTAGCAGTGGATTACTGTTGCAGTATCGACATGTCTCTGGTATCTAAGCTTCCCTAGTCTTCTTGATATAGGGTTAGTTTGCCAAACGTCCTCAGGCGACGTTTTGGCAGCCGAAGTTCCGCGCCCCTTGTACCAACAGCGGACGTCCTTCGAGGATCTGTTTTCCAAGCATTCTTATTCTCTGCATACCTTAGCCCCATACCTTTCCCGAGGAACCAACTTGCTAAAATATGCTGATGACGTAATTCTCGGGGTTAACGCTCCATTGGTATCCTTTTCAACTAAACTGAAACTTGTTTGCATTAACTGGTGCTTCAGTAAATATCTCCCTGCTTGATGCTGAACGTATCCCAACTCATTTACATTCTGTCACTTCCTAAATCAGCTCGTTCCAAGACTGTACCAACTAGCCTCTCTAACTGTTTCTTATGAGCCGGAAAATGGATGAGATGAATATGCCTGCGAAGATTAACGGAGAGAGCAGAAGTGTTCACCCAGTACCCAAATTTTACCATCACTACTTAGGTTTTTTGTGCAACAGACTGACACAGCAACGTAGTTCCGTTGAAGTTGTTTATTAAGAGATTTCCATCGAAGCCAACTAGCCCAAGAAGACCCAAATTTCAGGTGTTGAGGAAGTATGCTTATTAATTGACCGGAAGTGAAATTCACTTCCTGCAGAGAGATGTAATATTAATCGATTCAGGTGAGTGGATCTAAAGTAAGTGCGGTTGACGGTGAGGAATGGTTACCCAACGGGATGAAGTTTACAAGTAGCCTGTTCGCGTGATATGTACGGTTCTTTGCTTCCTACATCCCGGGAAGCAACTTCAAAGCTTGGAAAGACCGCCATGTGATATCAATAATGGAAGGCGAATAGAAATGATCTGCACTCACGTGTTCTGCCCTGAACAAGCTTTGATCGATTTGCAAATAAGCGCGGGTTGACGTAGAAAGACACAAAATAAGGACACGTTTCCTCGAATGTCCGAAATAAGGGCGTGCGGGAGACATATAGCTGTCTTTGCACAAACAAAAATCCGTCTCCGTTATCTGGTGTTAAGTGACCGGCTGACGCGTTAGTAGCACGGATGAGCGAAACGGTGTGCGATAAGACCATTTTACTCAAAGGTTGTTGAGGATCGTAACGACAGTCGCATCTAGTAACTACTGCTCCTCTTTACAACCACATCACTTTGCCCACTCGGTTCAGAACTGGTAACAGACCATCTGTGTTGGATCTTGTGCTTACCAACGAGGAGCATATGATTGATGCGTTGGTTTTAGACTGCCCGTTGGGTCGCAGTGATCACGTAGTCATCAGTTTCAACTTCGTCTGCTATGCAGAATATCTGAATGACAACGATGATACTGTGCGAACCATCACAAGGTACGACCGACTCGCCCAGCTAGTCAGCGACACAACATGGTCTTTCCTCGAAGAAGAACCCCCAGAAGTCGCCTGGCTCGAGTTCGTCAACACATTCAGTCTGCTGATTGCACAGGCTTCAGAGATAAAAGCTTGCAATAAGTGCAAATCCGTTTCTTTCGTTAGGAGCAGAACCCAAAAATGGATGACAGCACGCAACGCAGCATGGCGAGTGTACAGAGAAGCTCCAGCACCAGAAACGTGGGACAACTACGTAGCCCAACGTAACCACTGCACTCAACTGTTAAGAGAAGACAAAGCCGCCTATCAGCAGAACATCGCAAAAACCTTCAGTGCTAACCACAAACTGCTGTACAAGCACGTTAATAGCCTACGAAAGGGGAGGCAAGGATTTCCTCCACTCAAGACGGCTGATGGTCCAACAAGAACGTCTATGGAAGCTGCAAACGCGCTGCAGATGCAATACGCCCCCACGTTTCAAAGGGTCTTGCTACCAAGCGATCTACCAAGCTTTGTATTCTGCTCACCAAGACTAACCCACATCAATTTTACCGCAGAGGCTGTATTGCCAAAGCTGAGGTCTCTACGCAAACACAGCTCGCCTGGTGTCGACGCCATTGGTCCTGAGGCATTGGGAGCAGCAGCAAACCAACTGGCAGGACATTTAGCTCAGTTTTTCCAGCACTGCTTAGACCAGAACCAAGTTCCCGCCATGTGGAAGCTTGGAATAATAAGCCCGATTCACAAAGGTGGCAGCAGATCTGATCCCTCTAACTACCGCCCAGTAACCCTTCTTCCTATACTCTCCAAGGTCATGGAATCCATAGTTGCCGATGCATTGGTGTGCTATCTGGAAAACTGCAACCTCATCACTCCTGAACAGCACGGTTTCCGTCGACAGCGGTCATGTACAACTAATTTACTAATTGCACGCAGTAGTTGGACCGAGGCAGCCGACGCTGGAGAAGGTGTTGATGTGATCTACCTGGATTTTTCCAAGGCTTTCGATCGTCTAGACCATCGGATACTACTATCCAAGCTGCAGCATTACGGGATCGGAGACCCTCTTTTAAGCTGAATCGCCAACTTTCTATTTCAACGGCAATTGGTGGTCAGAGTTCGGAGCTCATTATCGGACTCCATACAAGTCGAGTGTGGTGTGCCGCAAGGCTCGGTTCTAGGTCCACGTTTGTTTCTGGTGTTTATTAATGACCTTGCACAGGGAATCGCTTCAAACTTCCTAATGTTTGCCGACGATATCAAGATCTGGCGCAGGATCTAGGCGAACGCCGACCAACATGTGCTCCAAAGTGACTTAGATACAGTGCATCAATGGTCGATCCAAAACTTATTGCATTTCAACGTCAGTAAATGCAAGGTGCTTTCCATCCGACATCAGGGCAGCTACTCATACCGACTCGGAACGGATGTACTGCAACAATCAACTCTCGAAAGTGACTTGGGTGTCCTGGTTCAAGATGACTTGGGTTGCTCCAGGCAATCCGAAAATGCCTCGAAGACCGGGAATCAACACGTTGGGCTGTTGAGGCGGGCGTTTGGACAAATAAACAGCTCCATATTTCGCCAAATGCTCAGTGCATATGTTCGGCCCCATGTCGAATACGCAATTCAAGCCTGGCATCCATGGCTGAAACACGACGTTAATGCACTGGAGCAGCCACAACGTGGGGCATCTAAGAACGGAACTGGAATGCGCAATCTGTCCTACCAGGAGAGGCTGCGACGACTAGGATTGTTCAGTGGAAGCTATCGCAGGCCACGAGGCGACCTGATTATGACATACTTGATCCTGCGAGACCCATATCATGTGTGCCGCCCTTTACTGCAACTCAGCAGCAATACAAACCTGAGGGGCCACTCATTAAAACCCGCAGAAATTTCTTTTCCATCCGTGTCTGTCACCCGTGGAATGCTCTCCCAGAATCGGTCGTCTCTGCACCGACACTAACAATGTTTAAAAGACGGTTGGACGATGCACTCATCCACTTACACTTTGTTACTTAACACTACGTCTCCATCCTACACCTGGACTTTATTATGGAATTATTTGTTGTTAACTGTGGGTGTTGTGAATCTAAGTGGATCGCAGGACTGCAGCGAAGCAAACGATAAGTCCTTATTTTCGTATTTAAAGTGTTAACTATTTTACTATTCTTTTCATCATAATTATTATGTTGATATCCCCTGCAACTATCCAACGGGGCATGTAAAGCAACGCTTCTTTACCCGTATAAATTCATTGTTCATTGTTCATTGTTCATCTGTGACCGATTGGTGGAGATCAAGTCAGGTCAGTTGAGCATTAAGCATGCGAACGAGTACATCCTCAGCATTTGCACGCTATTACAGCGGATGTAGAAAGGTAGCATCATTCAAAAACTGAGTCACAAACCAGTCACAACTTTCTACGAGGGGAGAGCAGTAATTTTCTGGAAACGCATAACATAGATTAGGTGCGGATGAACTGGCAAGAAAAATGTGAAATATAATCCATTCTGAAGGTTTTTCAGTGGTTGCAACTTACGGAACCCTATATCAGCAACCCAACCTACTTCCCAAGGCATAAGGATCCCTATACTTCGACTGTAAGTATGAAAAGTTTATGTTAATGGAGGGCGCTAATAGCCTTTGACTGCACGTATGGTTTGAAACAATAGCTCAGTGTTGAGCGATAGCGTGCAGTGTTTGGTGATGCTGCGCCTTCAAGAACCATCGAGTTTAAGTGAGTTGTGGCATTCCAGCCTGGCAGGCAGTCTCTGGATGATGAGGCACGTTGTGGTACACCTGTGGGGGCTACCACCACAACATTGCTGCTTTGAAAGCGATGCTAGAGAAGGTGGTGCGGGTGACGGTCCTAGAGCTGGGGTAAACTATCGGCATCTCATTGAGAACCATCTGCATTATGCCACATGAGAACCTGGGCTTCAGAAAGGTATGCGCACCCTGGGTATCCCATCAGTTCATTGAGGGCCTGAAAGCAGTTCGGGAGAGTAGGTGCCGTACCATGCTTGCCAGGTTTGATGGTGGAGGTTCCAATTGTGTTCGGAAGATCCACAGTCGTAATAAGACCTGGGTGTACAGTTTCGACCAAACGACCAAGTAACAATCGGTTCAGTGGACGGCGGTTACAGGGATGCAGCTTCGGAAATTCAGGCTTGAGCGCAGTGTGCCCAAGATAGTGGCTGTGTTCGTGGCCAACACCGGTCATGTGGTCATTATGCCGCTCGTACGACAACGCACAGTCATCGGAGACTTGTATGCTACCCACTGTCTGACACCAATCCTGGAAGCTGTATGTCACGTATGCACTTGAGTATCAATTCGTAAACATAGGCCGTCACATGATTGTTTGAGAATGAACTTACCTTGCTTTCCTTATTTCATTGGTTTTCCCTTACGGCTTTTCTCGCCACTGTATCGCAGAATGCTTTTCGTAAATCGGTTCCATACTACGCGCGCACGTTCTGTTCCGTTTATCGGCTAAGCGCTATACTTAACATTCTGGAGACGAGGTTAAACTACCGCAATGTTGCACCATCCTACACTACTTTGGAATATGCTATCTGAGAAACCAACACCGACTACCTGGAACCGCTAGAAGCACACCTTTTGAATTATTTGGAGCTAGTACGCGTCTTGCAACCAAACACGGTACTCTTAGAGAGTCACAAAGGTAAATTATTGAGAAAATTACTGGTAGATGAATGCCAAAGACATTTTGATGCCCTCCATGTCGGTGAGAAGGAGACAGTCAACAACGAGCTAGAAGTCCTCATGGGATTATGGGGTTCACGACTGAAGACATACACTGCGCGGTATTCTTTCTCGATCTTACGTGAAACCCTGAACAAAGTGTCATTTATTTCATTGCGCGGATTCAGCAAGTCCTACTAGAATCTCGGTGTAGTTAAATCTCAGTTACAAAGTTTGAAGAGACGATGTCTTTACAATGTTGATATCCGGTATCCGCAACTAACAGACACTTGAAAGCTTGTTGTCGGAAGATGAGACGACGATGAGCTGGGAGAAGGCCTGCAATATTGTTGGACAGCTGGAGAATATCCATAAACAGCAACATTTTCCTCGCAATCTCTTACAGACACAATCCAAGTAGTCGACCGGTAAGTAGTTACCGCGAGACTGTCCGAATTGTCTTTTACCTGTTACCGATGTGGAAGTCAGCATTTATCAGCCGAGGAATGTCGTCATAAGCAGAGCATTTTCCGCCAATGTGGAAAATTAGGGTACTTGGCTCGAGTTTGCCGATCTAAAGCTTGCACAGCCGCGACATGACATTTTCCCAAGAAGCCCGTGTAGGTCATTTAGTCTATAGACGATGAAGATCAGCTAAACACGATCTGGAACGCAACTTCGGGCATATACAGCATTCACCCACCCTTTACTGTGCAAGTGGAAATAGGAGGCCAGTTGGTTAAAATGGAAGTTGATACCGGTACCTCAGTTATCATAAACAATGCTGCATCAGTCAAAATATTTCCAAGTTATCCCCCTGTGAATCAATCTTCGTACCTACACTGGGCAGCCGATACCAGTGTTGGGAAAATGCACTGTTCATGTAAATTACCCTGCGGAGAAGCGGAACTTACAGGGCTATGTTGTGGCGAACGATTGTCCGAACTTACTCGGGCGCGACTGGATTAGATGCCTTCCGGCCACGATAGAGATAGTGAAGTACATGACGTTTTAGATGAGAATCTAGGGAAGTTGTATAGATATCAGGCTAGTACAAAATTACGATAGGGAAAGCAGCTCCGCTTTTACAAGACAAGTATCCTACCTTATTCCCTGAGGTTAAAGGTGGAAGACGAGATAAAAAGATTGCAATCAGCAGGAAAAAGCCAGCCAGTTCAATACTGTGAGTGGGGGGGCACCAGTAGTTCAAGTCCTGAAAGCCGGATGGTTCTGTGCTTTTTGTGGTGACTATAAAATAATCGCTAATCGTTCTTTACTTCTGGATAAGTATCCCTTACCACGGATAGAGGATCTGTATGCTACGCTAGCAGGCGGACAAAAGTTTACACAGATCGATCTCAGTCACAAGTACCTAGAAATTGAGTTACACTCGAACTCTCGCTCATGCACTATAATAAGTGCACACATGGGTATATTCCAGTACAAACAGCTGTCCATCGGAATTAGTTCGCCCCCAGCGATATTCCAAAAGAGCATTGATATCCTGAACAATGATATTCCTTTCACTTGCGCCTATCTTGACGAGATTGTAATTACAGGACGTACAGATGCTGAATATTTACAAGCGCTATCCACTTTGTTCGAACGTCTACAACTGAGTTGACTCAAAATGAAGAAAGCAACGAGTACGTTTTTCAGATTCTGTTTGTTACCTTGGCTACCGCCTCGATACAACGGATTAAACGCGTGAGAAGACAAACTAGAGCTCATCCTTTTCGTACCTGAACCCAGAAATGAAGCTGAACTCCGATGTTTTTAGGGATGTTTTCTCACCGTCGTCGCCGCTTAACTAAGACCACAACAGTATTCGCACTCTTGTACGAACTGTTGCACAAGGGGAAGTCATGGACTGTGTGTTCGGATCAAAGAAATACCACGAATGCATAAAGGCGGCTCAGCGTCTCCCCGTATCTCGTACATTTCGATCTGAGCCGGTCTCTAATGCTGCAGTACGATGCCTTCCCACGCGCAGTAGGCGCAGTCCTTTCTCACCGGATGGTTCTCTTCGTCCAATCTCTTTTACTTCTCGTACCCTGCAACTTGCTGAAAGAAATTACTTCTAACTGGACAGAGAAGCCTTAGCGATTATTTTCGGAGTCAAGCCTTTCCACCAGTACGTCTGAGAAGACATTTTGATAGATACACCGACCATAAACCACTTCTTTCTCTTGTGAGTAGGCAGAAAGGAATCCAATGGATATCTTCGCTTCGACTGCAATGGTGGGCACTAGTTTTAAGCGCCTATAAAACGACAAACTTTAGTATGTAAACGGACTAACTAATACCATTGCCGATGCACTTAGTCGCATGTCGCAGCAGCATGGTACAAAAACGAATAGTGAACCGATGGAATTTATTAATTTCATGCAACATCTTCAAAAGACACCCATCCCGAGTGACGTGGTGCGGCGCCTGACGGACCGAAACCCTGTGTAGTCAATGGTGAAATGGTACTTGATGACCGGATGTTCTACAAGCACGGTAGAAGAAATGAAACCATTCGCCTGTCGGAGTATTGGGTTCGCGCATAGTTCCACCAGAAGAACTACGGCCCCAGTTGCTGAGCGAGCTGCATGACGCACACCCCGGCGTGAACAGGATGAAGGTGCTGGCACGTGGTTACTGTCGGTAGCTTAACATTGAACAGGATATAGAGCGGTTGCTGAACAACTGCGAACAATGTCAGCCATACCAAAGGCAAAAACTCCCGGACCGTTACGTTCATGGCATTGGCCAGAGAGGCTCTGGCAGCCGGTACACGCTAACTACATTGGCCCAATCAATGGGACGATGTGTTTAATTTTGAATGATGCTCATTTTAAATGGACAGAAGTACATCCAGTTCCACATGCGACTTCCGCAGCAACAGTTGCAAAAATGCGCTCCATATTCGCCATTTTCGATATCCCAGAGACGTTATGCACCGACAACGGAACCCAATTGACCAGTGAAGAGTTTCAACAGTTCCTGAGTAACAACGGAATGCAGCACAATCAGACTGCGTCGTGTCATTCCGCGTCGAATGAAATGGCAGAAGATGCAGTTCAGCCTGTTAAGCAAAGTCACCTGAAGCAGACTCATGGTACTCTACAAACTAAGTTGGATCGTCTGTTCTCTCGCTGCACGAGCTAGAGTGGGTCAACAGGGAAGTCATCCGCGGAATCACTGTTTGGTCTCCCACTATGTACGAGAATGCACCTACTTTGCCCGAACCCTCGAAGGAGAATGAAGCAAAAGCAGGAGAAATTGTGTGCGGATAAGAAGATGCCAGAGGAAATGTGTCTTAATGATTTTGATCCGGTATACACAAGACTGCCTCACGAAACAAACTGGCAGCTTGCAACACTCAGGTCCTGAACGAGTAACCAATGGGAGCTAAATCTGTAGGACGGCCGTATGGTGCGTCGCCATTTGGACCATATCCGGCAACGTTAAAACGAACCACTGGAGTGGCATATAAAAGCGGCTGCAACTGATCCAAAAATGGACGGAGAATCTGTTTCACAAAACCGGGACGCACAAATGGATGCCGTACAAGCACAATTAAGACGCTCAAAACGCAGGCCTGATCCAATTGATTGAAATCAACCCGGAGTCTGCAGTCATTATCAGGGAAGGGAGGGGTGTCACGTATGCACTTATCAATTCGTAAATACAGGCCCTCTCATGACTGGTTGAGAATGTCTGCCTAACTTTCCTAGTCCATTAATTTTCCCTTCCGGCTTTTCTCGCCACTGTATCGCAGAATGCTTTTCGTAAATCGGTTCCATACTACGCGCGCACGTTCTGTTCCGTTTATCGGCTAAGCGCTATACTTAACATTCTGGAGACGAGGTTAAACTACCGCAATGTTGCACCATCCTACACTACTTTGGAATATTCTATCTGAGAAACCAACACCGACTACCTGGAACCGCTAGAAGCGCACCTTTTGAATTATTTGGAGCTAGTACGCGTCTTGCAACCAAACACGGTACTCTTAGAGAGTCACAAAGGTAAATTATTGAGAAAATTACTGGTAGATGAATGCCAAAGACATTTTGATGCCCTCCATGTCGGTGAGAAGGAGACAGTCAACAACGAGCTAGAAGTCCTCATGGGATTATGGGGTTCACGACTGAAGACATACACTGCGCGGTATTCTTTCTCGATCTTACGTGAAACCCTGAACAAAGTGTCATTTATTTCATTGCGCGGATTCAGCAAGTCCTACTAGAATCTCGGTGTAGTTAAATCTCAGTTACAAAGTTTGAAGAGACGATGTCTTTACAATGTTGATATCCGGTATCCGCAACTAACAGACACTTGAAAGCTTGTTGTTGGAAGATGAGACGACGATGAGCTAGGAGAAGGCCTGCAATATTGTTGGACAGCTGGAGAATATCCATAAACAGCAACATTTTCCTCGCAATCTCTTACAGACACAATCGAAGTAGTCGACCGGTAAGTAGTAACCCCGAGGCGGTCCGAATTGTCTTTTACCTGTTACCGATGTGGAAGTCAGCATTTATCAGCCGAGGAATGTCGTCATAAGCAGAGCATTTTCCGCCAATGTGGAAAATTAGGGTACTTGGCCCGAGTTTGCCGATCTAAAGCTTGCACAGCCGCGACATGACGTTTTCCCAAGAAGCCCGTGTAGGTCATTTAGTCTATAGACGATGAAGATCAGCTAAACACGATCTGGAACGCAACTTCGGGCATATACAGCATTCACCCACCCTTTACTGTGCAAGTGGAAATAGGAGGCCAGTTGGTTAAAATTGAAGTTGATACCGGTGCCTCAGTTATCATAAACAATGCTGCACCAGTCAAAAGATTACCCAAGTTATCCCCCCTGTGAATCAATCTTCGTACCTACACTGGGCAGCCGATACCAGTGTTGGGAAAATGCACTGTTCATGTAAATTACCCTGCGGAGAAGCGGAACTTACAGGGCTATGTTGTGGCGAACGATTGTCCGAACTTACTCGGGCGCGACTGGATTAGATGCCTTCCGGCCACGATAGAGATAGTGAAGTACATGACGTTTTAGATGAGAATCTAGGGAAGTTGTATAGATATCAGGCTAGTACAAAATTACGATAGGGAAAGCAGCTCCGCTTTTACAAGACAAGTATCCTACCTTATTCCCTGAGGTTAAAGGTGGAAGACGAGATAAAAAGATTGCAATCAGCAGGAAAAAGCCAGCCAGTTCAATACAGTGAGTGGGGGGGCACCAGTAGTTCAAGTCCTGAAAGCCGGATGGTTCTGTGCTTTTTGTGGTGACTATAAAATAATCGCTAATCGTTCTTTACTTCTGGATAAGTATCCCTTACCACGGATAGAGGATCTGTATGCTACGCTAGCAGGCGGACAAAAGTTTACACAGATCGATCTCAGTCACAAGTACCTAGAAATTGAGTTACACTCGAACTCTCGCTCATGCACTACAATAAGTGCACACATGGGTATATTCCAGTACAAACAGCTGTCCATCGGAATTAGTTCGGCCCCAGCGATATTCCAAAAGAGCATTGATATCCTGAACAATGATATTCCTTTCACTTGCGCCTATCTTGACGATATTGTAATTACAGGATGTACAGATGCTGAATATTTACAAGCGCTATCCACTTTGTTCGAACGTCTACAACTGAGTTGACTCAAAATGAAGAAAGCAACGAGTACGTTTTTCAGATTCTGTTTGTTACCTTGGCTACCGCCTCGATACAACGGATTACACGCGTGAGAAGACAAACTAGAGCTCATCCTTTTCGTACCTGAACCCAGGAATGAAGCTGAACTCCGATGTTTTTAGGGATGTTTTCTCACCGTCGTCGCCGCTTAACTAACACCACAACAGTACTCGCACTCTTGTACGAACTGTTGCACAAGGGGAAGTCGTGGACTGTGTGTTCGGATCAAAGAAATACCACGAATGCATAAAGGGGGCTCAGCGTCTCCCCGGATCTCGTACATTTCGATCTGAGCCAGCCTCTAATGCTGCAGGACGATGCTTTCCCACGCGAAATAGGCGCAGTCCTTTCCCACCGGATGGTTCTCTTCGTCCAACCGCTTTTATTTCTCGTACCCTGCAATTTGCTGAAAGGAATTACTCATAACTGGACAGAGAAGCCTTAGCGATTATTTTCGGAGTCAAACCTTTTCACTAGTACGTCTGGGAAGACATTTTGATAGATACACCGACCATAAACCACTTCTTTCTCTTGTGAGTAGGCAGAAAGGAATCCAATAGATATCTTCGCTTCGACTGCAAAGGTGGGCACTAGTTTTAAGCGCCTATAAAACGACAAACTTTAGTATGTAAACGGACTAACTAATACCATTGCCGATGAACTTAGTCGCATGTCGCAGCAGCATGGTACAAAAACGAATAGTGAACCAATGGAATTTATTAATTTCATGCAACATCTTCAAAAGACACCCATCCCGAGTGACGTAGTGCGACGCCTGACGGACCGAAACCCTGTGTAGTCAATGGTGAAATGGTTCTTGATGACCGGATGTTCTACAAGCACGGTAGAAGAAATGAAACCATTCGCCTGTCGGAGTATTGGGTTCGCGCATAGTTCCACCAGAAGAACTACGGCCCCAGTTGCTGAGCGAGCTGCATGACCCACATCCTGGGGTGAACAGGATGAAGGTGCTGGCAGGTGGTTACTGTCGGTGGCTGAACATTGATCAGGATATAGAGCGGCTGCTGAAAAACTGCGAACAATCTCAGCCATATCAAGGGCAAAAACTCCCGGACCGTTACGTCCATGGCGTTGGCCAGAGAGGCCCTGGCAGCGAGTACACGCTAACTACTTTGACCCAATCAATGGGACGATGTGTTTAATTTTGAATGATGCTCATTCTAAATGGACAGAAGTACATCCAGTTCCACATGCGACTTCCGCATCAACAGTTGCAAAAATGCGCTCCATATTCGCCATTTTCGATATCCCAGGGACGGTATGCACCGACAACGGAACCCCCTTTTCAAGTAAAGGTTCCCAACAGTTCCTGAGTAACAACGGAATACAGCACAATCAGACTGCGCCATACCATCCCGCGTCGAATGAAATAGCAGAAGGTGCAGTTCAGCTTGTAAAGTAAGGTCGCCTCTAGCAGACTCATGGTACTTTACAAACTAAGTTAGATCGTCTCCTGTTCTCTCGCTGCACGACACCGACTGGGTCGACAGGGAAGTCATCCGCGGAATTACTGTTTAGTCGGCCAATATGTACGAGAATGCACCTACTTTGCCCGAACCTTTGAAGGAGAATGGAGGAAAAGCAGGGGAAAATGTGTGTGGATGAAAAGATTCCAGAGGAAATTTGTCTTAATGATTTTGATCCGGCATACAGAAAACTGCCTCACGAAACAAGCTGGCAACCTGCTACACTCAGGTCCGCAACGACTAACCAAGGGGAGCTACAGTTGTAGGACGGCCGTATGGTACGTCGCCATTTGGACCATATCTGGTGACTCTCAAAAGAAACACAGGAGTGGGATCGAAAAGCGGCTGCAACTGACCCAAAAATGGGCGGAGAATTCCTTTGGGCCGTAGCGATCACGTGACTTTGCAGTTCGATTACATCTGCTACGCCGAATATCCAGCTGCGGAGCTCGAAACGAGGCAATCTGTTATCCGTTACCACGTTCTGTCTGCCTTAGTTGAGAATACCAGTTGGACGTTTCTAGCTAACTGCACCCCAGAACTAGCCTGAGAGACATTTGCGAACACCATCACGTCACTAGTCATAGAAGCCTCAACACCAAAAGTTTCACAACATCCCCGCACAGCGAAATCATTCTTGCGAAGCCGGACGCGAAAATGCATGACTCTAAGGGATCGGGCATGGCGCACGTATAAAAGCAACCCCAGCGCAGAAAACTGGACGGAATACGTTTCGCATCGCAACTACTGTGTGCTTTTGGTTCGCGAAGACAAGAGAACGCATCAGCAGAAGCTAGCCAAACGATTCTGTTCGAACAAAAAGCTTCTTTACAAACATGTGAATGGACTTCGCAAGGTGCAACGGGGAATCCCACCACTTAATACGACCAATGGGTATACACATACTGCGAAGGAGGCGGCCAACGCATTACGGGCCCAGTACTCCCCAATCTTCCAAGGTGTAAAAGCCTCGACGTATATTCCGCCACTAGTTACCCCACCGCCCGTTTTATCCAACGTCACGTTCACTGCAGAAATGGTGCTGCAAAAGCTGCTATCCTTGCGTCCACACAGCTCTCCCGGGGCCGATAACATTCACCCGAAAACATTACAGGTAGCTGCCATCCACTTGGCCGAACCACTAGCTGCATTTTTTCAGCGCTGTTTCAATGAAAACATCGTACCTTCGAGGTGGAAACAAGGTGTAATAACGCCCATATACAAAGCAGGAAGTCGATCGGATCCTGCCAATTACCGCCCCGTAACGCTTTTGCCTGTGATCGCCAAAGTCATGGAAGCGGTGATAGCAGATGCGTTAATGGGATACTTGGAAAACTACGGCATAATTGCGCCAGAACAGCATGGGTTTCGTCAACATCGTTCATGTACGACGAATCTGGTGATAGCTCGTGACAACTGGACCGAGACTGTCGATGAGGGAACAGGAGTCGATGTTGCATTCTTGGACTTTTCGAAAGCCTTCGATCGCCTGGATCATCGAATCCTGCTCATTAAACTCCAACAGTACGGTATCGGAGACCCGTTGTTAGGATGGATCGGTAACTTTCTCTCTGAACGGCAGTTAGTAGTTAGAGTTCGATCATCCTTTTCCGATCCGATTTGAGTGGGATGCGGCGTACCGCAGGGTTCGGTACTTGGGCCTCGTTTGTTCCTGCTTTTCATTAACGATCTAGTAAGAGTTATTACGTCGAAATTCTTACTCTTCGCGGACGACCTCAAGGTTTGGCGGGCGATAAAACGATCAGACGACCAGGAAGTCCTACAGCGTGACTTGAATGAGGCCTGGAATTGGTCGGTGAGAAACGCCCTGCCGTTTAATGTGGACAAATGTCGCGTTGTTCATATCCGCCATCGACAAGTCCACGTCTACAAGCTTGGGGCACACGATCTGAAGACCACCACTCAGGAACGCGACTTGGGTGTGCTGGTACAGGAAGACCTCGGGTGTTCCAAACAGTCAGATTCCGCTTCTAAAAGGGGCAAGCAGCACGTTGGACTCCTGCGAAGAGCATTCGGAATTTTGGATCCATCCATCTTCTCTTTGATGCTGAATGCCTACGTGCGTCCTCACGTCGAATATGCAAGCCAGGCCTGGCAACCCTGGCTAAAACGTGACCTTGCAGCGCTTGAGACCCCACAGCGTCGAGCAACGAAAATCGTCAAGGGCTTGCGCCACACTCCTTACCAGGAACGACTGGAGATACTCGGAGTGTTCAGCGGACGATACCGGCGACTTCGTGGAGACCTCATACTAGTGTACCAGATATTGAGCGATCCCAGTCACGTATGCCGCCACCTCTTGAAGCTCAGCCCGAACACTAACCTTCGCGGTAACAGTTTAAAGCTGAGCCAACAGTACAGTCGTCTAGACTGTCGGAGAACCTATTTCTCCCTCCGGGTCTGCGGGCCCTGGAACGCCCTTCCAAACTCAGTTGTTTGTGCCCCCACATTAGATACGTTTAAAAAACGATTGGACGTCGCACTGAGCGCCCTGCGCTTTGTTTTATGAACGAAAACGCTTGTATATATTTAGGCTGACCAGCCTCTTTGGATTTATACCCCAAATTCACGGTCGTAAATCTGTGCGATCCGGTGAGTACTCCATTTTTATTTGCTACCATCACCAACGATAACAATTTCTTAGCCAGTTTTGCGTCGTACCACTTTGCCCCCCTAAAACTGTTATACTTCTACCTTTTATCTCACTGACACTCCTTACTTCAACCACTTATGTGGTTTGCCAATTTGTCAGTATTTCTATTGCCAACCTGCGGGACTCGTTAAGTGTATGCTTTTTTACCCGTCATATACCATTGTTCCATTGTTCCATTGTTCCATTGATCCAGTTTCACATGCGACTTCCGCAGCAACAGTTGCAAAAATGCGCTCCATATTCGCCATTTGCGATATCCCAGAGACGGTATGCACCGACAACGGAACCCAATTGACCAGTGAAGAGTTTCAACAGTTCCTGAGTAACAACGGAATGCAGCACAATCAGACTGCGTCGTGTCATTCCGCGTCGAATGAAATGGCAGAAGATGCAGTTCAGCCTGTTAAGCAAAGTCACCTGAAGCAGACTCATGGTACTCTACAAACTAAGTTGGATCGTCTGTTCTCTCGCTGCACGAGCTAGAGTGGGTCAACAGGGAAGTCATCCGCGGAATCACTGTTTGGTCTCCCACTATGTACGAGAATGCACCTACTTTGCCCGAACCCTCGAAGGAGAATGAAGCAAAAGCAGGAGAAATTGTGTGCGGATAAGAAGATGCCAGAGGAAATGTGTCTTAATGATTTTGATCCGGTATACACAAGACTGCCTCACCAAACAAACTGGCAGCTTGCAACACTCAGGTCCTGAACGAGTAACCAATGGGAGCTAAATCTGTTGGACGGCCGTATGGTGCGTCGCCATTTTGACCATATCTGGTGACGCTCAAACGAACCACAGGAGTGGGATCGAAAAGCGGCTGCAACTGACCCAAAAATGGGCGGAGAATCTGTTGCACAAAACCAGGACTCACAAATGGATGCGGTACCACCACAATTAAGACGCTCAAAACGCAGGCCTGATCCAATTGATTGAAATCAACCCGGAGTCTGCAGTCATTATCAGGGAAGGGAGGGGTGTCACGTATGCACTTATCAATTCGTAAATACAGGCCCTCTCATGACTGGTTGAGAATGTCTGCCTAACTTTCCTTAGTCCATTAATTTTCCCTTCCGGCTTTTCTCGCCACTGTATCGCAGAATGCTTTTCGTAAATCGGTTCCATACTACGCATGCACGTTCTGTTCCGTTTATCGGCTAAGGTCATACTTAACACTTTGGCCAGGCGTCGTTCAAGGACTCGAACACGAGGGACCCTGCTGCATCATTAGAACGTATTTACACACATTTCCAATGTTGTCGTAGTATTTCTGGCTAGAGAATACTTCCAGTATGTCGATCATCCACCCTACAGTCCAGCTGTGGCTCCGTGTGATGTTGTGTGTTCCCAAAAGTCAGGTTCATGATGCGTGGAATCCACTGTTTGTCTCCAGGAACTGCATTAAACGCCTTTATTGTGTTGCTTGAAGGAGTACCCACTTCGGCACGGTATAGCTGCTTCACCAAATGTTTTGAATGCATGGAATCGCGCCTTAACGCTGGTGGGAAGAACTTCGCAAAAGGTAATGCTTATTTATTTGAAAAATATAAAACATTTTGTGCACCGGGAAACTTATTGCTTCACCCTCGTACAAGGTGATTGTTACACCTGCACGCTCACTAAAACCGAATTGCGTCCACTCTGTGGACCGTCCTAAAATCGTTGGGCAGAAGACCTTTAATTTCTTATATGGCGTCCCATTAATGCATGTCTAATCATTCAGCCGATTCTGTGTCAGCAACTAGAGAAGGTGTTCGCTTTTGTGCTGTATTGAGCATATGAACCGAGGTGCACTAATATGGTAATGTAGTCTCATGTCGGGGTGGTAGCTCATATCAATAGTACTACACTCCAGAATAAGCATTAGGCCTGTCTGTTACACATTCTGTATGGAATGGTGTACAGTGAAATTGCTCGTCAGAATGAAGGCTGCGGCTGGAAGAAGGATACTGGTCATTTTCTACCGGGGTTGGTGAAACAATTCCCAGAAGTGGACCCAACCCAATAAACGTTATCAAAAAAGTGAAGGTTTGAGTAGATACTCAGCACATTTAGACTCAAACAGACATCCAGCACAAGCCAGGAAAAGTATTGTACGGCTGCTTCACATTTTCGGGATTTATCATCAACGCGCATTCCCTCTGTCCTTCGTGTGACTCTCTCACCAATGACTACTCCTACCAGCCAGTGATTAAGACCACTAAATCATCAAGAGAAAATGCCTTCAGTAGCCGGAGCTGGAAAGTTGGGCTGAGCACTTTGAAAGGCAATTTAATCGGTCGGAATTGTTAGATTTCTCGCCGATCAGTGATCGCCCTGCTCCGTGGGCTGTTCCTTTGGATCCATCCTCTCGCTCAGAACTCGAACATGAGATCAAACTGTTGAAGTTAAATAAAGCCGCGGGACCCGATGACCTTCCTCCAGCCCTCTTCAAATTCGGGGGACCTGCTCTTGTGGATGATTTACACTAGTTACTAGTGAGACTGTGGGAGCAGGAAACTGTCCCAACCGATTGGAGCCGCTCCATCATAGTCCCAATTTTCAAAGGAGGCTCACGATCGGAATGCGGCAGCGATAGAGTAATCAGTCTGATCTCCATCGCCTCCAAATTGCTTGCCTGTGTCATCCTTCACAGACTGACTGGCACTCGTGAAAGCCAGATTCGTGAAGAGCAAGCTGGATTTCGTCGAGGTCGTAGCTGCATTGACCACATCTTCACCTTGCGTCAGTTGTTGGAGCACCGTCACATATATTGGCGGCCCACCGTTGTCGTGTTCCTCGATTTCAAAGGTGCATTCGATTCGGTGTATAGACATGCACTTTGGGACTGTCTACTCAGGAAAGGTGTGCCTGAGAAATATGTGAATATTATCCGAGAATTATACACGCGTAGCTCGGGCAGAGTGAGGGCTTACGGCAAGTTGTCGTCGCTCTTTAATATCTCCAGCGGCGTGAGACAAGGATGCCCGCTGTCACCTTTCCTCTTCAACTTCGCTGTTGACGAAGTCATGGAAATCGCGTTTACAGGACACGACTTAGAAGGTGTGGAGCTACTCCCAGGAGAACGACTTTTTGATTTAGAGTATGCTGATGATATTGCCCTGATCTGTGACAGCTCACAAACGTGCCAAGCGGCACTGGACAGATTAGCACTAGCTGTCCGTCACTTCGGGCTTTGCTTCGCACCCTCGAAGTGCAAAGCGTTTCTCCAAGGTTGGTCTGGACCGCCTCCTACGCTGAGCCTTGGTGGAGATCAGCTATAAGTCGTTCAAAAATTCAACTACCTGGAAAGTTGTATCAGCGCCCGTGGGATTGAAGATGAAATCACGAATCGTATAGCAAAAGCTCGGGGCGCTTTTGCTAACCTTCGCCACTTATGGCGCCGGCGCAACGTCACCCTTGCCCTGAAGGGTAGAGTGTACAATGCAGCAGTACGTTCGACCCTATTGTATGGTTGTGAAACTTGGCCGCTTAAAGCAGCGGACCTGAAGAGGCTAGTTACGTTCGACCACCGGTGCCTTCGTAATTTAGCTCACATCTGGTGAGAACACCGCGTGAGCAACGAGTGTGTTCGACGCCTTGTTTATGGCAGAGGAAAAGGAAATGAACCGCTCAGCACCGTTATTTCACGCATCAGGCTCCGATGGCTCGGCCATGTGTTACGCATGCCAGCCCACCGAATTCCGCGACGTGTGTTGTTTGCGCGCCGGGGGTGTGGATGGAAGAAGAGGAGGGGTGGCCAAGCGATGACTTGGTCGAGAGGAATGAAGGCCCTCACTTCTGAACTGGCCTCGGTTGTAGCGTCTCGGCTCCCTGGTTGGGGTCCGAAAGACGATGAACACGTTTGGTTGGACACACTTGCTGATATGGCTAGGAGCCGACCTCAGTGGCGTTCGTGCTGAGTTTCTTTGTCCCACCCCATCCCTCTTAGCCTCCACCTCCAACCACGATCTCATTACTTAGCCTTATATAATTTTGCATAATATTTTTTGGGTGCATAGCAGCCGGCTGGTAGCTTACCGGATCGATGCCCATCCGTTACCGGCAGCTCAGCCAGCTTGCACCAGTTTCTTTTTTTCTCCTTTTTTTCTATGTATTGCGGCACAGTAGCTGAGGTGTTCCCCACCTCTAGCTAACGTGTATGATGATGATGATGATGAGCCGGAGCTGGTCAATTCGAAAAGCAAAAGAGTATCTCCAGTGACGTGCAACAAAAGATCACGTAGGAAATGCGAAACTACTCAGAGCACGATAAGGAGCGGTCTAGCTTGGCATCCAGTAATGATTATTCAAATGTAGGCCACCTCGACACAAAAGAATGAAACAAAATGGGTGCGCCTAGTTTACTGTAGAGTCTCGGAGTGCATGTTACCGTGATCGGCTAAATTCGGTATGTGCAGAGCAGGGACCGAAGGGTTGTCATTTTGGGATATTGAGCGTGAGCCTGTAGTTAGAGTTTTTGAATGTAACTACTTGAAACAACTCAGTAGTTCATTTACCTAGCTACCAGGCTAGTGGTAGGGAAGTGTGGAATGGAATTGGTAAACTCAGCCAGCTAACCGTTACCCCCCCCCCCCCGGGAAAAGCACTGTACGGCCGTTTTCTGCTCTCGGGAATCGTCAGTATGGCACAATTCATCTGGCTCTTATGGGGCTAGAACCGGCAACCTGACTGTTCACAGTCCATGGTCAAGATCAATTGGCTACGGGGGACAGTGACGACCGTCGTGACTAAGTTACTAGGTGGGATATAGCGTCGCTGACTACCCACTGACTTGCATGTTAGTGCCGTGCAGAGGACAAGTTATCCCCTTCACCAAGCGAAGAACTCCCTAAACTTAAGCTGCCAATTGACGTATGGCATTATAAGCATCTTGTTCCACTTACTGATTACAAAGAAGTCGAGATATGATGAGCTTCTACTTATACCACTCAGCTCAACCCCATACACTCTAGTAAACGGATCTTTGATATGCTTTGAAAATACTTGTGTGAGGAGGACGACAAGTAGTGTAGGTGAGATTGCCACGCGCGGTTTTGCAGACGTGCGCGGCCCGAGAACACATGATAGAAGACATAAGTTTGACGGCGGTATTTAGCTGGGAACAAGATAACCACTCGCAGGTCTCAGGCAGCTGACGACGTTTGTCAACTTGCTTGCGAAAGAAACACTAGTTAACCAGACGCAGATATGCTAGGAAGATATGTTCGATCCAAACTTGCGGACGCAACCGATCGCGTACAGTTTCAATACAACAAAATCTACAAGCGTGAGTACAGGCTCCGTGCTTACCTCACTGAATCCGACTACCCAAGGCAGTTGATTACGCGACGCGGCGTGCATATGTTGCCCTGCGGCTTACAGTAACCATAGTTCCAGAGATCACACTAGGCTTGAGTTACCCATCTATCTGTGACATTCTATTTATTCAAGCAGTCAGTTTAAGGTATAACCTGAGTAGTGATAAGCAGGGATAGAGTAGGTTTTGCCCCTCAAAACGGGCATTCATCATTCTTTCTAGACCTTAACAGATAGTCGAAATTTTGCTACACAATAAACGATGCAGGCGTTACTGGTCGGCGTTACTGCTGACCTTTGATGAAATGAAACCTGGATTCTGGTACACAATATCCGCTACAATACGTGGAGTTGCCAGCAAAGAAGAGCTTAGTCACACGACTGCCGGACTTAACTAGGTCGCATGATTACGGAACTGGCTCTCCAGCGGATTTGACTTGTTTAGGTAGCAATTCCTCACGTAACTCCCCCTACTACTCTCTTGGGGTCAGTACGCAGAGCAAAAGGCTTATAAAGCCGTAAGTGATCTGGTGACTTATGTTTGGTAAGTCCGTCGCTCGGTGAGGGGGTTACGCTGTCCTCTGCAAGATAGTAACATACAGGTCTCTGGATGGTGAGCGGCACTATATCACATCTAGTAACTTAGCCACAACTGCCGTTATCGTCCCCTGTAGGTCAGTGGTCTTCACGACAGGCTGGTGACGGTCGGGTTACCGGCTGTAGACCAACGGTGACCAGAAGGAATGCGCAATGTTGCCGATTACCGAAAGAACCGTACAGTGATTTTCCGGGTGTGTACTAGCTGTCTGACTGAACCTAGATGTGATTAATATCTGTACAAACTATTTACCTACCCAAGATACACCCTTGCAATGCAGAGCCGTTTGATTTAGACCAATTACCACAGACTCAAACTCCCTGCATCTGTCGCTTGCTGTGTTCATTCGTGGTAAACTGGTTGGACTTCTGTAAAAGGTAGACCAAACCAAAACCAGTAATGAGATCGACGACTCGGAGAACGTCATGGGGATCGCATATGCGTTTCTTCTCAACATTAGGGCGCTGACCAAACAATGTAATCCCAATCGAATCCAGTTAGGTCGCGACACTGCGTTGGGATGTGTGATACTCGTTTCCTTCCACAAAGGAAGTCCTGATTTTTTCGTTCATCCACGCTCGTCGTGAAGTTTACTGGGCTTGTCTTCCATCAAGCTGCCAGGATCCAGAATGACAATATTTGCAGACGAAACCTGACGATCCGACCCATTTATCCTCATTCGAGTGCTAGAAATTTTGCAAGTTCTGGCATTCGGCTGGGTTCACCTGGTTCATCTGAGAGTCTTACGTAATTCGAACGCCAACCTTAGTGCATGCGGTTTAGTAAAGATGTAAGTAGTTACTAGAGCTAACATTTGGTAGCTGCTATCGGTAAATAGCAAACTGTTTGGTGTCAACCTTGCACAAACTTTCTTCTTTCAGCGTCACAGTAACAGCGGTTTACGCTCAGTGCACAGATTCTATACATTTTCCGAAGCAAGCCAGTCCTTTACGGAATCAAACTCCTCCTTAAGAATATTCAATCGAATTTCTAACCACATCAAGCTGAATCCATCGTCTTGACCAATTGCAAATCAGTACAAGTGTACTCAGAACGTCTGCATCGGTTGGTGCAGCGCTCAGCCAAGAAATCACGTGATGCAGTGGACTT